>CAJVGC010000065.1:21171822-21198945 GCA_910822075.1 Senecio squalidus | reverse complement strand
GGTATCGTCATCGTAAGCGCTCAGATCTCATATATGTTACAAAAAAGTTAATGGATCCGAATATGTGCCCCAATACATGCGAGTCATTTATGAATAAGTGTTTTATCCGAAATTGCAGACACTTATACTGAAATATGTAAGACTATGCGGAGTGGTAAGTGATTTGGAGTGATGATTTGGAGTGATAGAGGTGATTTGTAGGAAAGAGAGTGTGATTTGTAGGAAAGAGAGTGTGATGATGTGGAGTGATAAAAATGGGTGGAGTGGTTGTGTGTAAGTGATGATGATGTGGAGTGATTGAGTTTATTTTGTATTTTTATTATATAATTTTATTTAAAAAGTTGTATTTTTATTAAAAAAAAAAAAAAAACACACTACAATTTATTTAAAAAAAAACATACTACAATTTATTAAAAAAAAAAAACATACTACAATAAAAAAAAAATACTACATATGTTGAGGAAAAAATTTCTCGATAAGCCTTTTCTTTTCTTCTTCCGCTATTGTTCGGTAAGGCTCCCCGAGATGACTGATGTCCGGAACAACGTCATCGTCCTCGGAATCGACCAATCCGCGGTTGCGGTCAACGTCAAATGGAGGCACTTGTGGAAAATCGCTGAGGTTAAGCAATTGTTGGAACGACCCTCCTTGGTATAGCGGGTCTTGGGATGGTCGTTGTGGTGGTGGAGTTTGTTGGTAAAAGTGTGGATATTGGTTAGGGTTTGGAAGTTGGTTAAAGTTTTGAAATTGGTTTGGGTTTTGATATTGGTTGGGGTTTTGAAATTGTGGATATTGGTTTGGGTTTTGATATTGGTTGAGGTTAGGGTTGAACCATTGGTTGGGGTTGTTTTGATGGTTGAACCATTGGTTGGGGTTGTTGATGCGAAAAATCTAGTTTTCCGAAAATTACCTTTTACTAGATTACTACACGGGCAGTGTACCCTTGTCAATTGTAAAACAGTATTGGCAAATATCGGGTTCGAACACAGGGACTATTTATAGTTGAAAGTATTAGTTTAAATAAAACGCGTAACAAGTAACAAGTTGGTTTTAGTCTTAGTGAAGACTTGCTTAAAATAACAGTAAAAATATTTAAGATTTCAAATATGGATAAAAGAGACGCTTGCTTGGACCGTTAATAAATATGTGTTATTTCTTAGGTGCGAAAATATTGATAAACTTCTAAGGTAAAATCCTAAGTTCCTTTCGAATACCGGATTTCTCCAATTACCCAACCATGCAACGATTCCTTTCGAATACCGTTAACACCTCAAGTAATTGTGCATAAAGTTTCAAGCCGATATGTGAGAATTAATTTATAAGCTTCCTTTCGAATAGCTTACTAACTCCTAAACCGATTTCTCTTAATTTAGTAGCTAGCGTTTGTGTTAATATCTACTTGTAAAAATTGTTGTTAATGATTCCTTTCGAATATCATTCACTTATAATCAACTAAAGACCGGCCGATTAATTCATTCCTATTTTAGTAAAAATTACGGATTCCTTTCGAATACCCGTTTTTAGATTACCAAACAAGAGTATAAACAATTTTAGCAAGATAATTAAGTTATTAACCCAAACGGATCCCCAATTAACCTCTACACATCAATCGATTTTCAAACCCAAAACCTAACACATAAATATCACATAATCCAAGCAAACGTATTAAGAAATTAGCTACTCATAATCGTAACAAACACAATTAAACATGTAAAAGACATACTTCAAATTGCAATTAAAATGATAAAAGATTCAATACCAAAAGCTGGAAAATAGGTTCCAAGTATCCCCAAATTAACAAAGCGGAAATTAAAGTAACGATTGTTCAATGGAAAATAACGATTATGAAAAGTGTTCTTGATCTCCCTTGCTAATTGATGATAAAAAGCTGATGATATGATGATAATGATAGGTGTAATTGTCCAGCCAAACGTTCATAAGTAATTGCCCACTAACTCTTTAGGTTCCCACTTAATTAGGATTAAAGAACCAATTTTGTAACTGCCAGATACATGTCTTGCGCCGCAACTGCTCGTCTTGCGCCGCAAGTCAGTAATTTGTTTTGCCAGATACGTGAATATCTTGCGCTGCAACATACACCACTTGCGCCGCAACTACTACTTCAGCAAGCTCCATAAACATGGTGTTAACTATTTGCGCCGCAAGACATACACTTGCGCCGCAAGATTACACATTTTGATTCCGACTTGTTTTACTTAGCTCCTTTTGGTCCCAAATCACCTCCAATAGCTCCAAACATAACTAAAACCTATAAAACACACTTTACACAAAATATAAGCAATAAGGGGTCTATCCATTACGTTTGGGACACAAAACATAACAAATATCGCTATGAAATACTCGTATAAATGAGCGATATCAAACCCCCCATACTTAAGCATTTGCTTGTCCCTAAGCAAATCCGACTCAAACCTACTAACCATTTTACAAAACATACAACTTAAGAAAAATTAAGGAATCACGGGCTCAAACATTTAACTAAATTCCGGTGTTAGAATTAAAGATTTGCGTGAAATTGCTAGATCGTAAAACCGACTACAAACATCTAAAGCTACTAAATTACTTAAGCAAACAAGAACCGCAATTTACCAATTTTAACTCCTAATTCTTCCCCTAGTTTAGATATGTCAAGATAATCACACCTTAGTCCTCACTCTCCAACCGTAGTTGAAGCGATCAGCCATTACAGCCGACCCCTTACGCCTTACTTTCGGGGGAACCCTTAAAATATTACTAAGCATTTCTTCTTTTGAGTACTTCTTTCTTTTGAGAATTATTTGGTTAGTCTACATCTTTTAGCTTGCCTTCACTTTCGTTCACTTCAAATACTATAGATTTATTATTATATGTTTTCTTTGAAGTGAACAAATATAACGGGATTTGAGTCTTCGTTATAGTGAGGATGAGTTCAAATTTGTTGACGGGAAAGACCTATGGCCTTTTTCTTCGCCTCTAATTCTCCAAGGGCTTAAGTAATACTAGGATTCCCCAACTACCCCCGAAAGGGTGCAAGGACTAAAAGGGCTCGGTACTAAGGATATAGTGATTATCTATCTTTTTGATTTTTCAGGGAAACTTAAGGAACTAAAATTAGAAAACCTAAACTCTTATTTACAAGTATTTTATTAACTAAAGATGTTCCTAAGCAATTTCACGTTAATGTACCGGAATAAAGTTAAATATAGAAGCCCCTATCATTTTCCCTAACTACATTTAAGCGTTTTTTTTTTTTTTTTTTTTTTTTTTTTTTTTTTTTAAGACTCAAATGGGACAAAACGACACAACACGTAATGGATATATAAGAGGGAATATAAAATCTAGCAAATATCTCGACGTCCCCCCCATACTTATTTAACGCATTGTCCCGAATGCGTTTCCAAACTAGAAATTAAAATCTAAAAACTAAAAACCAAACAAAATAAAAGTAAAAGAAAAGGAAAGAAAATAAAACCCATGTTGCCTCCCGTAAGGCGCTTTGTTTTTGTCTTGAGTCTATAGCTCGACTCGGTTTTCCGGTCACACAAACCGACCATTTAGGAATCGAGGTTTTCCCCCAATTTCCGTCCAATGCCAACTTCTCAACATACTTCCAATATACCTACACAAAAAAACATTTAACAAAATGTAAGCGTTAGAAACATCGAACTCGTTGCGGGTTTTCACCCATTCGTCGTGCCACTTCCTCGTTTTCCGCATTATCGAGCAATCTTTTCGCTCCCGAGAATCTCCAACAACTCCCCCATACTTGCTTCGTTCATACCCTTGCTCATTTGATTCTTCATTCATTAAAACCCCCAAGTCAAAATATTCCTCGTTTTTGCAAGCTCCCAACTTTGGCTCCATACCGATTTTCCGCTTCATGCTTACTTCACCCGTTTTCACGATTTCTTTCTCAAGTGTCGATCCCCCCATGGCTTCAGCCTTTTTCTCTACTTTGGTGACCCCCGGTTTTATTCCCATATCAAAATACTCCTCAAAATTCTCCAAAGTGATGTTTACGCTCATCGGGTTGTCAATCGCCACTATTTCCGACCCAATAAGCTCCGCCACTTCCCGTTTAGATCTTTCCTCTTCCATTGGTGTATTTGTGTATGATTTTAGTCCCATATCCTCATTCTTAACCAATGGTTCATCCCCCACTTCATTCTTTGCTTCTAAATCACCTTTTCGGCCATTTTCGGGGTATGGGGCCTCAATGCCCCGCATCTGAATGGGTTGCGGCGCAACTAACAAAATGGGAACAATTTCTGGGGCTACTGAAGCTGACTTGCGCCGCAACACATGGGTGTTGCGCCGCAAGTGGCTCAGCAATCCCAGATTTTCGTTTTCTGCTCCGTTTTGCTCTTCTTCAGTCTTTTTCTTGGTGTCACTTGGGTCCTTTTCGATATTGAACACTTTCTCGAACTCCTCTAGTGTGATATCTCCATTGGGATTGCTATTTGACTCAACCATATCTTCCAATCTTGTTCCAAGCAATTCCTTTAGTTCACGTTCAAAACCGTTCTCGTTTTCCTCTTCTTCCAATTCTTCTTCGAGAAATTCCTGCAAATCTTGGTTAGACATATCATTATTAATAACATCAATTCTAAAACATGTTTCATGGGTCGAGTATGAATGTTTTTTAGATTTTTCATAAGTAAAAATTTCTCTATCGTCATCCACACCCAACGAAATTTCCCTACTTTTCACACGGATGATAGCATCCGCGGTGTTCAAGAACGGTCTCCCCAAGATTAGAGGCACTTTGTTATCCTCCTTCATTTCCAACACAACAAAATCTACGGGAAATGAGAATCTACCTACTTGTACCAAAACGTTCTCTACAATGCCTAGCGGGTATTTGAAAGTTTGGTCGGCTAGTTTAATGCTCATTTTTGTTGGCTTTAAGACCCCCAAAGCCAATTTTTTATATAAAGAGTTGGGCATTAAATTTATACTAGCACCTAAGTCAGCTAAGGCATTGCAATGAAAAGTTTTATCAAAAGTGCAAGTAATTAAGAAACTCCCTGGATCGTTTAACTTAGGTGGAAGCTTCTCGTTCTTTACGATTGACGAGCATTCCGCGTTTAGATAAGCTGCTTGATCCTCCATTGCCTTCCCCTTCTCCTTCGCGGGATCCTTGATGAACTTTTTATAATTCGGCATACCTACAATCAAATCAACCAAGGGAACGTTAACATGAATAGAATTAACTAATTCAAGAAATTTTGCAGACTGTTCTTTCGTTTTTTCCTTCTTCAAGCGTTGAGGATAAGGGATGTTTGGCTTGTAAGCTCCTTTGACTTCCGTTTTTGCCCCTTTCTGTTCACTTGGAACCATATGCTCTTTCCCGGGTCGTTTCTCCATTTCAATCTCCTCCTCTTCATCCAAATCACTATCTACGGGTTCACTAATTCGAATTGGGTCAGTTTCACCCATTTGCTCACTTCCTTCCTCTCCCCCGTACTTAAGACCCGATCGCGTAGAAATTGCATTAACATTCTCCACCCGATTGTTTGGTATTTGATACCTTGAACCTTGGTTAAATTGACCATCTTGGTTGTTTGAAGGTCTCGGGTCTGGTTGGGTAGAAATCTGTTCTTGACCCGCTGGTTGATTTTCCCACATTTCATTCATTTCCTCAAACCTCCAGTCCAATTCTTGAAAAACCGCTTCGTTGCTTCTTTCCCACTGCTCAATTCTATCGTCTAACACCTTCATTGAGTTAAAAATAATCTCATTATGCGCCTCTTGAGCATGAATTAATTCTTTCATTATGTCTTTAAAACTGACATCCTCTTCCTCATATCTCAACCTTCCATATTGTCGATATCCATAACCGAAATTCCCACCTCGGTTTTGATATCTCCCTCGAATTTGATCACATTCATCCGAGTAGTGTGGCCCTCCACACGTTTCACACCCATAAAACCGCATTAACATCATTTTTCCGGGTCGGAAAACGGACTTACAACATGTTTCCCTTTTGACCTCGTAAACATTTACCCTCTATAAATCCTGAAAATAACAACACTAACAAACAAAATACCGTGAAATATATTCGACACCAAATAGCACAAACAAACTAAAATCTCAATTAACTCAAGTCCCCGGCAGCGGCGCCAAAAACTTGATGTGCGAAATCTAGTTTTCCGAAAATTAACTTTTACTAGATTACTACACGGGCAGTGTACCCTTATCGGTTGTAAAATAGTATTGGTAAATATCGGGTTCGAACACAGGGACTATTTATAATTGAGAATTTTAGTTTTTGTAATAACATGTAACAAGTAACAATTGGGTTTTAGTCTTAGTGAAGACTTGCTTATAATAACAGTAAAAATATTTAAGATTTCAAATATGGATAAAAGAGACGCTTGCTTGGACAGTTAATGAATATGTGTTATTTCTTAGGTGTGAAAATATCGATAAACTTCTAATGTAAAATCCTAAGTTCCTTTCGAATACCGGATTTCTCCAATTACCCAACCATGCAACGATTCCTTTCGAATACCGTTAACACCTCAAGTAATTGTGCATAAAGTTTCAAGCCGATATGTGAGAATTAATCTATAAGCTTCCTTTCGAATAGCTTACTAACTCCTAAACCGATTTCTCTTAATTTAGTAGCTAGCGTTTGTGTTAATATCTACTTGTAAAAATTGTTGTTAATGATTCCTTTCGAATATCATTCACTTATAATCAACTAAAGACCAGCCGATTAATTCGTTCCTATTTTAGTAAAAATTACGGATTCCTTTCGAATACCCGTTTTTAGATTACCAAACAAGAGTATAAACAATTTTAGCAAGATAATTAAGTTATTAACCCAAACGGATCCCCAATTAACCTCTACACATCAATCGATTTTCAAACCCAAAACCTAACACATAAACGTCACATAATCCAAGCAAACGTACTAAGAAATTAGCTACTCATAATCGTAACAAACACAATTAAATATGTAAAAGACATACTTCAAATTGCAATAAAAATGATATAAGATTCAATACCAAAAGCTGGAAAATAAGTTCCAAGTATCCCCAAATTAACGAAATGGAAATGAAAGTAACGATTGTTCAACTTGAAAATAACGATTATCAAATTGTCCTTGATCTCCCTGCTAATTGATGATTAAGAACTGATAATATGAGTGTTGTTGTATTTTTTGGTCCAGAAAATCGTTCATAAGTCTTTTCCCCACTAACTTTTGGGTTTCCCCTTAATTAGGATTAAAGGAACAAAGTTGTAACTGCCAGCAGCACGTCTTGCGCCGCAAGCCAGTCTTCTTGCGCCGCAAGGCATTCAAATTCACGAGCCAGAAAACTTGTCATTTGCGCCGCAAGCTGAGGGTGTTGCGCCGCAAGCTGACTTCAGTAGCTGATCTAACTTTCTTGATAACCAGTTGCGGAGCAAGTGGTCAAAATAACCAAGGCAACTTCACATTTTGCTCACCGACTTGTTTTCCTTAGCCTCTTTTAGTCCAAATTCGCCTCCTTTAACTCCAAACATACTAAAAACCTATAAAACACACTTTACACAAAATATAAGCAATACGGGGTCTATCCATTACGTTTGGGACACAAAACATAACAAATATCGCTATGAAATACTCGTATAAATGAGCGATATCAATATGCGATATCAAATCCCCCCAAACTTACCGTTTTGCTTGCCCTCAAGCAAAATCTATGTTTCAAATAAATTATCTAGCCATATTTTAAAATGCATAACCAAAACACCTCACGAATTTTATAGGAGTAAATCACACAATCTCTCAAACTATTCTAAAGGGTGTGTAAAGTATTCTGTAGATTCTCAAAATTGCTCAGTCATGGTGAGTTTTCTATCATAGGCTTGATAAAGAATAACTTCTCCACCACTATAGTCTAGGTACAACTAAACGGAGAGTATTATTCGGGTTGTAATGTACAAGTAAAGGAATGTGGAAATATATAATGGAGTAAAAAGGGTAAGGAAATAAAAAAATATACAAATAACGTAGTATACAACTAAACTTAGAATAAATTTGAACTCCTAAAAACATTAATGAACCGAATTGCTTTAATTCTTCAAAATTTTCCAACTTTACATCTTATTTCTTCAATACGACTCAAGATATAAAAGTTACTTAACTTTAACTTCTACGACTCATTTTTCCAGCTTTTCTAATTTTTCTGATTTTTTTTTTTTTTTTTTTTTTTTTTTTTTTTTTTTTTTTTTTTTGTTGTTGTTGTTGTTGTTGTTGCCTAGTACATGTCTTACAATAACTTTTTGGTAAGATGATATGCTCAAAAGGCTTACTTAAAACTAGCTAAAAAAATTTTTCGATTTTCTATTATCTCCAAATACAAATATAATACAAAACTTTGATATTCATTAACTTAAATTCAGTAAACCTTCAAATTACTTCAGCCTCATATAATAGCAATCAAAGTCTAAATTCGGAGTAATCTAATAACGAAACGAAAAATAAGACGAGTGTACAAAAATATATAGTAGTGTTTAAGAAACGAAAAGTTTAGGCGCAAAGTGTTTTACTAGAGTTTCTAACACTAAAAATGAGTGTTACAAGAGTTAGGCGGAATTTAGCAAATCAATGTGACTAACGATACAAAAATTTAAAAGAAACGAAAAGCCTAAACAAAATGGTTAATCCTAATTTGCCCCTACCGTTGTACCAAATTACACTAAGTTACCCTAATGTAATGCTAATCTATGGTCTCGAAGTGTATAACAATGTCAAGTTCAAAAGTCATCAACCATCGGCACACTCAAAGAATAGAAAAAAATAGCATTAAAGATGAATGCTTTCGAAGGCTCAAAATCTCACTATTTATCGAGTAGGGTATCAAATGTGCTAGGTTATGCTAAAGGTTTGAGGTATTACCAACTAGACACGTTGTATTTTTTTGATTGTTTTTAATTTTTTTTGTATTTACTCGTATTTTTCAAAAATGTACAAAACTTAACATGATGGAAACTAAGGGTCCTAAAACTAACTTTGGAATTTTCCGATGACCCCCCCCCCCCCCCCCCCCCCATCCCCACCCAAACTTAAGTAAAACATTGCCCCTAATGTGTAAACGATTAAAAACTAAGGGAAATTACAAAAATTTAAGCTAAAAATAAAATACAAAAGAAGAAAGGTAGAAAGATAGAACCCGTTTGTAGATGTTGAAAATTCCTCGTTGAAATGCTTTGCTGAACTTAATACGAGACTCAAAAACGGTGCTGAAACTAAACAAAAATATTAAAACGGTGCTGAAACTAAATAGTATGGTGGTGCGGCATACGGCTCCCAATGCTCCTTCGATGATGTAGCCTAAATCCGATGTTGAGCCATATAATCCCATGTCGGCTGATAGCGCTGAGTAAGATAATTATCACGCGCCTGCATACTTGATGGTTGCTGCTCCATCTGACCCATATCAAAATGTATATGATGCATACCTCGTGTAATCTCACCTAATATCTCTCACATAGTAGGCTGCGCTTGCCTAGGTGGTGGTAGTGCCTGAATCGGACCTTGCCCCGGTCCAACCAACTGATTACCCGCTCGGGTAAGCAACTTCGCCCTTGCCAAATCGTTTTGGGTTATCAACTTTCATTTCACAGGAGGTGAAGATCTTTGAATGTTTACCCGAGTATAATAACCCAAAGACCTCGCAATTCGGGTGATAAAGTGCCCGCAAACCATTTGACTTTCTGTGCTTTTTCCATTCCCCGATCCGCCATATATTTTGCCAAAGTCCACGGGACGTTTACGTACTGGTATAGGTCCCGTAAAACTGATTTTGTGAAGAATCCACAAGTCGTATGAGTAGCACTTATCGTGCTGAGTAGCTCGTTGCAAAAATGAGTAACAAAGGATCTTATGAAAAACTCGCAAAATTGGGTCCTGAATATCCTTGACTCGACTTGTAGGTTTATGCCCCACCTGCCATGTAAACTCGTTCCGAATCTCATTTGCACCAAAATCTGACGAGTCGCAATATATGCGGTCATCATAACCTCATTCTCCGCCTCATCATCTTCAAACAAACCTGTGAGTCTACCAAACTCCACCACATCAACATTGGGGTCCTCTCCACCAACCCTAAAAGAAATCAAAGGAGCCGTTGCCAACTCACTTTCCTCAAACTCCTTCTCCACTTGCAAAGAACAATAAAACTCCAATACCCACTCTCGATAAACTGACTAGTAAACCTTCCAAGCTCGCTCCTAAATCGCTATCTCGCATTGTGCACACTCTTCGTTACCATGAAACCACTTAAATCCACCCCTAACCGATTTAAAATTCGCTAATCCATAACACGAGGTGCACAGATTACCCTCTCTCGCAACTCAGCTAATTTATTCAGCTCAACCTTCCTTTTCAACCAAGGATGATTCTCCGGTGGCATCCTTTGTGCGTTTAATGTCTCGCTAGGCGGAGTCGGTGCTCGCCTTCCCCGTTGTTGACCTTGTCCACTACCGGACCCTTCCTCAGCCACTCGTGTGCCCTGCACATCATAACCAACCACAAACAAAACAAACCAACACGTAGAACACATGAAACAACGAAAATATGGCTGTGTGTGACACTACTATGTCGCAGTCGCTACTGACTGCGGCGCAGTAAGACTGACGAATTTCAAAATCAGTTTTGCAAAATTCAACCACCAAATCCAACAATAATTCATCCTAACATGTTCTAATCAGTATGGATAAGCAATATAAACACCTAATTTGATGTTTCTAAGGCCAATTTAAGAAACCGTCAAATTTCTCCAAATTGATTTTAACAAATTAAACATGAAATCGAACAACTGAAAGAAAAAAGATGAATAAACATACCGCTCTCCTCATAGTATGATTATTGCAAGTAAGATTAAAGCAAGAAATCAAGAATTTTTTAGAGTGTGTGTGTGTATTATGTCGGCATTTTGTATGTGTGAGTATGTGTTGTGTTTGAATAAATGAAAAATAAAACAATATAACCTGAATTTTTGACCACGCTGCGGTGTAGTGACCTACACACTGCGTCGCACTATCTGGCACCCGTGAGTTTTTTGTTTTGTTTTTTCCTCTCTTTAGTGGGCCGCACATAGGGAGCGACTACGTCGCTGTGCCTGGGCGTTTCCAATTCTTTTGTGCAAAAAATATCGATGCGACGCAGTCTGTGTCTGCGGCGTCGCAGCATCTGAAGCTGTTTTTTATATTATTTTTTTTTCGTTTTTCACTTTTTTTGGTTTTCGTCGGTTTTCTTTGTACCTACTTACTGAAACTAAACAAGAAACGTTAAAAACACCTAAACTATAAATAAAAAGTAAAAATAATCAGAAAATGAAAAATTAACTACGAAAACGTAAAAAAAAAACCCGGGTTGCCTCCCGAGAAGCGCTTGTTTTTCGAATGAGTCGTTAGCTTGACTCGATATTCCTCGTGACTAAGCGTCAATAGCATAAAAGCCATCCTCGATCATCATACCATTTTCTTCATCCTCCTCGTGGTATAGTTTCACTCTTTGCCCCGACCCGATGCAAAAGCTCGTTACACGACATAAGGACCCGTCCACTTTGTTCGTAACTTCAAAACCTTGAATTTGTACTTCGAATGAAATAAAAGTACTTTATCTCCCTCCTTAAACTCTTTTCGAATAATCCTTCTATCATGAAATTCCTTCGTTCGCTCCTTGTAAAGGTTTGAACTTTCGGTAAGCGTGCAATCGCAACTCATCCAACTTATGAAGTTGTAAGAACCTCATATCTCTCGCCCAATTCATATCAACATTTCAATTCCGCAACACCCAATACGTCTTATGCTCAATCTCGACCGGAAAATGACATGTCTTCCTGTAGACTAGTCGTTACGGGGTTGTCCCAATTGGTGTCTTGTACGCCGTTCTAAACGCCCACAATGCATCCTCCAATTTCTTCGACCAAATATTAGGATTATTGTTCACCGTCTTTTCCAAAATCCTCTTTATCGCCCGATTTGTATTCTCCACTTGTCCGCTCGTTTGTGGATGATAAGACGTAGCAAATCGATGATTCACTCCATATCTCTTCAAAGATTTCCCAATTGAGCATTTGCAAAGTGGCTCCCTCGATCACTAATTAAAGCCTTCGGCACTCCAAACCTACAAAAAAAAAATTTAAGAAAATCAAAAACCACGTTAACATTGTTAGTAGGTAATGCCTTGGCTTAAACCCATTTCGACACATAATCTACCGCAACAAGAATATATAAGTTACGATTTGAAGGCTTGAATGGTCCCATAAAATCAATGCCCCAAATATCGAAAATTTCACACACTTGAATCCCATGTTGTGGCATCTCGTCTCTTTTCGTTATATTTCCTTGACTTTGACAAGCGTCACACGTCCTCACCAATCTGTAAGTTTCATTGAAAATCAAATGCCAATAAAATCCCGCATCATACACCTTTTTCCACGTCACTGTTCGTCCGTAATGTCCTCCAGTAGGTCCATGATGGCATTCGTCTAAAATCCTTCGAGGTTCTCCACCATAAACACATCTTCTAATTATTTCATCCGCACACATCCGAAAAAGGTAAGGCTCCTCCCAATAGTAATATTTCACGTCCATAAAGAGCTTCTTCTTTTGTTGGGAGGTTAAGCTTTTGTTGACAATTCCTCCGGCTAGATAGTTTGAAATGTCCGCAAACCGTGGCACATCCTTGTCTTCTTTGTTCACAACGTAAACTAGCATCTCTCCCGGAAATGAATCGTTAATCTCCTCTCCTTTAACTCCCCCAAACTTGAGTTCTCCAATCTACTCAAATGATCCGCGACTACATTCTCCGCTCCTTTCTTGTCTTTAATTTCAATGTCAAATTCATGCAACAATAAAATCCAACGAATTAATCTAGGTTTAGCATCTAATTTGAAAATAAAAACCTTAATTCCGAATGATCCGTGAAAACTATCGTCTTGCTCAACACCAAATATGATCTAAACTTATCAAAAGCGAAAACAACCGCTAAAAGCTCCTTCTCGGTTGTTGTGTAATTTTGTTGGGATTCATTTAAAGTCTTGCTAGAAAAATAAATAGGTCAAAAGTGCTTCTCGATCCTTTGTCCCAAAACGGCTCCCACCGCAAAATTGCTAGCGTCACACAACAATTCGAATGGGAGTGACCAATCTGGTGACACCAATATTTGTGTATTAGTCAATCTCTCCTTGAGTAGTTCAAATGCATGAAAGCAATCCTCCGAAAAATTAAATGCTATCTCCTTCTCTAATAATCTGTCATGGGACGAGCAATCTTCGAGAAATCCTTGATAAATCTTCGGTAGAATCCCGCATGTCCATGAAAACTCTGAATTGCCTTCTCATTTGTTGGTGGTGGTAACTTTGCAATAACTTCAATCTTCACTTTATCCACCTCGATCCCAACCTTAGAAATTTTATGTCCCAACACGATTCCTTCTCGAACCATAAATTGGCACTTCTCCCAATTTAGTACCAAGTTCGCCTCTTCACGTCTTCCTAACATCTTGTCCAAGTTCTCCAAACATGAGTCAAACGATTCTCCAAATACCAAGAAATCGTCCATAAATCCCCCCAGTGTCTTCTCTACCATGTCTTGAAAAATAGCAAACATGCACCGTTGATAAAGTTGTGGGTGCATTGCATAATCCAGACGGAATCCTCCGGTAAGCATAAGTCCCAAAAGGGCATGTGAAGGTGGTCTTCTCTTGATCTTTGGGGTCAATTAGTATTTGAAAATACCCCGAAAATCCATCCAAGAAACAATAGAACTCATTCCCTGCCAACCTTTCAATCATTTCCTTGAAAAGTAGCGGAAAATGATCTTTCCTCGTCCCATCGTTGAGCTTACGGTAGTCTATGCAAACTCTCCATCCCGTAACCGTCCTTGTTGGCACTACCTCATTCTTCTCGTTCACCACCACTGTCATACCTCCCTTCTTCACCACACAATGAATAGGACTCACCCATGGGCTATCCGAAATTGAGTAGATAATTACTGCATCCAACAACTTCACAACTTCCTTTTTAACGACATCCATCATATATGGATTTAGCCTCCGTTGTCTTTGAAAAACGGGTTTTACATTGTCAAGAATATTAATTTTATGTTTGCAAAATTCGTGGCTAACTCCAGGTATGTCGGAAAACAAAGGTATTTTTATGACCTTTATGGATCGTCAATAATCTAGCTTTTTCGTCACCCGAAAGTGATGTCGAAATAACAACCAATAATAAATTAGTACCTTCAAGAAAAGCATATTCTAAATGTGCCGGTAAACGTTTAAGCTCCAAGTCGGTAGGTGGTTCTTCGCTAGAAGATTTGATCCTCGTGCTCTTTTCCATCTTTAACTCCTCTTTCACCTCAACCTCAACTTCTTCTTCCTCGATCTTCTCGTTTTCTAACTCCTCGTTCATCTCAGCCTCCAACTCTAGTATTTCCTGCCAATCTAAATCATCAAACCCATCAATCCGAAAACATGTTTCATCAGTGGAATAAGAATTTTTTATAGCCCTATCAAACGAAAAAGTTATTCTTTCATTCCCAACCCCCAATGAAATTTGCCTATTTTTAACCTTAATGATTGCATCTGCGGTATTTAAGAATGGTCTACCTAATTAGTGGTACTTTACTATCTTCATCCATTTCCAAAATTACAAAATCAATCGGGAAAGTAAACTTTCCTACTTGAACTAGCATATTCTCGGCAATTCCTAATGGGTACTGAAATGATCGGTTGGCTAGTCAAATACTCATTCTAGTTGGTTTTAACACCCCTAAAGCAAGTTTAGCATACAATGAATAAGGCATTAAATTTATGCTAGTTCCTAAGTCCTCCAATGCAAATTTGCATGTAATTAAGAAACTTCATGGGTCTTCTTACATCGGTGGAAGCCTATTGTTTTTCACCAAAGCCGAGCACTCCGCATTCAAGAAAGCGGCTTGTGCTTCCGATGATTCCCCTTTCTCCATTATGAGCTCCTTGATGAACTTCGCATAATTTCGCATCCCCGCAATCAAATCAACAAGAGGAACATTAATATTAACGGATTTAATCATATAAAAAAACTTCCCATATTGTTCCTTCATCTTTTCCTTCCTCAAAGGTTGAGGATATGGAATTTGTGTCTTGTATGGTTTGATTGGTGGATCCTCCACTGGTTCTGGTTTTTTTGCTTTAGATTGAACCCGAGGTTCATCCTCCTCGTCATCCTCGATCTCCAAATCGTCCGTAACAAATTTTTCGGCTTATGATGAAGACTACGGCGCACTGGTAGGGTACTGCGTCGCACCGAGCTCATTTTCAGAGATTTTTTGCCCGAAATCCAGTCAGTGCATCGCAGTAAGGAGGACTGCGGCGCACTACCTGGTAGTATTTCCGAAAATTCTTCATTTTCGTTTTTGTCTCGATTAATGTCGTACTCAGCACCCGAGCGTGTTGTAATTGCGTTAACATGCTCGTATCTCATCCCTGGATGTTGATACTTTGACCCTTGATTGTTTGAATTGTTTCCTTGGTTTTGTGGTCTCGGGTTTTGTTGCGTGTTGCTCGGTAATTGACCCGGTGTCCTATTTGAGTAACGATCGTTCATACGATCAAACCTCCTCTCTAAGTCTTGCATCGTCGCTTGTTGATTTCTCTGTCCTTGCTCGATGTGATCGTTTAACACTTTATGTTTAGTTGTCACCGTTTCATTCTTCTCGTTTTGAGTGTGAATAAACATCTTCATATCTTTCAATCTTTGATCATCGTCATCCTTCAGTAGATTGACATCATATCTTGGTTTTGGTGGCGATCTCGTGTTGTTCCTTTGCCATCCATTATCTCGATTGTCACCACGATTGTAGTTACCTCCGCGGTTTTTCCAATTTGCTCCCCGATTAGGATAGCCATATTGTGCGTAATTGGCATCCTCCACTTTTCGATCACACTCACTAGCGTAGTGAGGTCCTCCGCAAATTTCACATCCATTCTTTACCATGTTTTCGTCCTTCTCTAATCTCCCCATACACTTCTCAATTTTGTCCGACATAGTTTTGATTTCCTTCACGATTGAATAAAAATCATTACCTACTCTGCGCTTGAGCAACGATTCCCCTTCTTCTTCTTCCTTTACCATCGTCACGATAATACCTCGACAAACTAATCACCAACTCGTCTTCCATGAGGTTGTAAGCTGCATTGGTTGACTTGTACATGAAATCTCCCCCTCCAGCTAGGTCTAATTCGTTTTGAACCAATTGGGGCCCTCCCTTCACCACCCCCATGTGGATGGCCTACGGGGTTCATAACTACTCCTCTTACTACAGGGCGCCTACCTAGCCAACGCTTAGATCCGGCTCTACCCAAACTTTTCTGAATTGAGAAAGCAAACTTGTTCAAACCGTAAAAAAAGAGTTTTGCGATAGTATCTTTTCCCAATCCGTGACCGTGACAACTTCTCAACAACTCTTTCAACCTACTCCATGCTTCGGTCGATGTCTCTCCTTCTTCTTGTCTAAAACCACGAATGTCTCTCAACAATTTCCTACCTAAGGCGGGTAGGAAAAACCTCTTGATGAATGCTTCCCTCATTTGTGTCCAAGTCGTGATTGTATTTTCCTCCAATTCTTCAAACCACACCTTCGCATCTCCGGTGAGAGATGAAGGGAACAATCGCATCTTGACGTTGTCACTCTTTCCTTCTCCATATTTAAACATCTCACATAACTCCGTGAACTTGGCTATGTGCTTATGCGGATCGGAATTGTATCGCCTATCTAAAGTGTTTTCTTGGACCATCTTCTGATGATGACCCTTGACTACGAATCCTCCCCCAAGTTAGGGGTTGTGATAGCCGACCCTCGGGTGGGTGGCACTAGAACGGCTGCAGCTCTTCGGTGCATCGGTACATCTAGAGGATCCATCTCAACTGTTTGTGGCTTCAGTTTCTCCTCTAAAGATATCTTCTCAACTTCTGACTCTGAACTACTTTCACCTCCTAATGAAGACTCGGTGTCTTCGAATTTGACCGGTGAGAAAGGTCCAAAAGCTTCTGAAATTAGAATTGCTTGGTTTGCTTGCTTCTTGTTACGCTTCTTCGATACTCCCGGATTTGACAAAGGACTCTTGAGTGGTAACCCCGAAGACCTTGTGTTCATCAACTGCCTGAAAACCTACAAAGACAAAAATAAGAAAACCGTAAAACGCACCGGTGAAAATAACAAATAAAAGTAACTTTCAAGTAAGTCAATACTTAAAAGGATCGTATCACAAATTCTCAACAAAAACTAAAAATAGTCCCCTCTAGCGGCGCCAAAAACTTGATGTGTAAAATCTAGTTTGAATTTTAAAAACTCAAAGTACTTATTAACTCGACTACACACTTATAGGCAGTGGAGCTAATCGCGTGTAATATAGTATTAGTAAGTCGGGGTTCGATCTCAGGGACTGAATTTAGCTTTAATAAAGAATTAATGAAACTGTTTTGTTTTGGTTTGGTTTGTGACCGAATTGTCACGTTGCTTAACTAAATTGAGAAAAGTGATTTATTAAAATCGTTCGTTGAAAATTTGATTGTTTTGTTATCAATTAAGGAGAAAACACTCGTTTGGTAACTTCACTAATGATCTAATTTAACTTACGTAATTGAATGTTTGTTTTTAACTTCTTATGTACAATTAGATTCCTCTCGAATACCTAACTAACTCTAATTATGCCGAACTCTACCGTTCCTCTCGAATACAGTAAAAAGCCCTAGATAACTAAGCATTAAGAAACAAGCCTGTAGTTTATGATTTAATCTTATAAACCTTCCTCTCGAATAGCTTCTCTAGTTTCTATTCCAGTCTCTTGTAATTATTAACTAGCTTTCTCGTTTAAGTCTAATTATCTAAATTATTATTACTAATTCTTTCTCGAATATTAGCAATTTTAAACCAATTAAAGACCGATTGATTTGTTTCGTTCAATTAACTAACCTTACTCTAGATTCCTCTCGAATACCTATAATATCAACTAGAAAATTGAATATAAATAACTTTGAACAATATTGAAGACGTAAACAATAAAGGTTCTTCGATTAAACATAAACACCTAAAAGCATTCAATCACATAAAGATAAATTATCCTCAAAGATCCATCACCAAACAAGTAGTAAAGTATTTAGCTACTCATGTTCATGCAAAAGTAAACAAACATAGAAAAAGTAGACACAATACCAAATAGTCGAATAAAGTAACGTAAGAATTGCGTAAAACGTTCACGTTTAAGATATAACTCCAAAACTAGGCTTCAAACTCTTCTTGAAGCTCCTAAACCGAATATTAAACTCCGGAATCGAATTGAAAAAGCTGGATTTGATTTGTGAAGTTTCGATTTGTATTTATAGGAAGAAATCCGGATTGCAATAAAACTGCTCACTGCGCCGCATCAACATAGTCACTCTGCCGCATCAACATAGTCACTGTGTCGCACCATGGTAGTGACCTAAGTTGATACCAACACAAAAACCTATTACGTCGCACTAGATTAATTTCCAGAACATTCTTGCGTTGACTTTCGTTGACTGCGCCGCACCACCCAACTCAGTGTGTCGCACCTCTTAACACAAGACAAATTTCGTCTTTTCGCTCTTTTACTTTCATTTCTCGACCAATCTTCCACTTCCAGATCATATTAACCTGTAACTAGAATAAAACACTTTTAACACGGTTAAATGCAAAAACATACCATATTCATCATGTTTCAATACGAAAATCGACCGAATGTCGCATATAAATATGTGTATAAATATTCGATATCAGGTGTTTCTCGAACATTCTTGTAGTTTAACTCCACAATGCACCGCAATCATGCATAACTGTGTCGCGGTACCTGACCAGATCACCATTTCTCGTCTTTTTGGTCATTTATTTGTATTTCTTTGTCCAAACAACCACTTTCCGATCATATTCAACCTGTCACTTGAATAAAATACTTTTAACATGATCAAATGCAAAACCTATCCTATCGATCATGATTTAATACGAAAACAACCGAATATCGCATATAAATATATGTATAAATATACGATGTCAAATACAAAACCCGGTGCCCCGCTATGGGACCTTGTTCCCGGATACAAAACTTAGTGGTCGGCTACGGTTTTTCCTGAATGCCACAAATATTGACCGACTTCAATGATTGGGTACCAAAAGTGTGGCCCGACTACTTTACCCGGGTACCACAAATACGGCCCGACTACGATGTACGGGTACCACAAGTGTGGCCCGACTACGGTTTCTCAGGTACCACAAGTGTGTGCCGACTAGGTTGCCCGGGTACCACAGTGGTTGCCCGGCTACGATTTCCCGAGTACCACAAACGTGGGCCGCCTACGTTGTGCGGGTACCACAGATGTGGCCCGACTACGTTGCCCGGGTACCTCGAAGTGTGGTCCGGCTACGATTTCCCGGGTACCACAAATATGGCCCGACATCGCGAGAGTTTTGCCCGGGTACGATGTCCCAGCTAGCAACATTTGGCTCGACTCGATCTTATGCCCGGGTACGCAAAAGTACTCGACTAGCAATGTGCTCGGTTACGCGTGGTGTTACCCGGGTACGGAAGCCCAACAACCATAAGTGTCCAGTAGTCTAATTATGTGATTTGAACGTTAGTTAAGAGCATAAAAGTTCGATCATTAAGACCATCATCAATTATGGTATAATGATTATTAAATAAGGAGACGTTGGAGCTCCTAGGAAACGTTTAAATATAAATACCCACTTGGTATCATCTTCTTAGGAAAAAAACAGTTACAAGAAAAACTGGACTCAAACATCCTGGAGATGAGAAATAAACAATCAAGAAAATCCTAGTACTAGACTACCAAATTATTAATTGTAACTATCAAAGAAAAACTTAAACAACTCTAAACTACCAAACACTTTTTAGAAATACTCAAAATTATTAATTGTAACAATCAAGAAAACTTTTGCTTGAAAGAATGAGGATATGCATATTCATGACAAGTTCATAGAAAATGTTTCTATACCCAATAATCTTATTACACCTTAATGTCATATCATTGTCGAACTTTAAATCCTTTACTTTTCAATTTTAAACCACATAAGGGTGTTGATTTTTCTCGCGGATATCCTTTGATATTTTGATCCGATCTTCGACGTTCTTGAAACAATTTCGACTGACTCAACCTTTTTCACATCATGAATTTGATATTTAGGCTTGAATTCCTAGTTCTTGAAATTATTCCAACGATATTCACTTTCATGTCTTAAAATCCTATATACGACACGAGTTTTTAAATATTTCTAAACTTTTTAATAAACTACCTAGTTTTTTCTTTTATTTGTCAATTTCGTCTTCCAGACCTAAGAAAATAAAAATAAAAATACGCTTATGCTTTCATGTAAGGTAGATAAAACGTGATATCACCCATAAAATATGTATAATTTAGGTAGTATCATCGGCGCATACCCATTTGCCACTTTTCATACATATCTTTTTTTTTAGAGAAAATCACAAAAGTAATCACCTCGAAATTCAAAAATACCAAAATAATCATCTGATTCGCGCTACTTTTCTCGCGCCATTTTTTTTGTCGCGAGATTGAAAAATAATATAAATGAGTGGTCAGAAATTGGCGCGAGAAAAATGTCGCGAGGACCAAAAAAGTCGCGAGAACGTGGTCAATTTATGGCCAATCATTTATATTATTTTCAATCTCGCGACGAAAAAAGTGGCGCGAGAAAAGTTGCGCGAATCAGATGATTATTTTGGTATTTTTGAATTTTGAGGTGATTACTTTTGTGATTTTCTCTT
This sequence comes from Senecio squalidus, assembly GCA_910822075.1. Taxonomy (NCBI): domain Eukaryota; kingdom Viridiplantae; phylum Streptophyta; class Magnoliopsida; order Asterales; family Asteraceae; genus Senecio; species Senecio squalidus. Next base: position 21,178,142 of record CAJVGC010000065.1, on the reverse strand, counting down.
TTTTTTTATGTTGTTTTGTTTTATTAATTCAAACATATAGTTGGTTTAGGAACATGGAAAGAAAACAAGAAGATCAAGATCATATTTTAAATTATTTTTATATTTAAAAGATCAAAATCTTAAAATTAAATCAAGATTGCTAGACCTTATTGAAATGTTACAAACACTTTCATATATGTCATAATAGAAATATCAAATAAGTTACTAGTAATTGACCAAATAAATTAACTTGATAGAAGAAACTTAATACGATTCATATAGATTTAGATTTATTTAGCTGAGTTAGTGTTGATTTTGATAGATTTAGATTTATATTATTAATTAGATTTAATAATGATTTAATCCTCAAATTTTGATATATCTATCATTTTATGGCAAATTTTTCTTCTTAATTTCTAATTCTTTGTCGTTTTAATCAATTAGTTTTTTTTACAATGTTTTAGACCCTTAATTTTTAAAACTAATTATCATTTTAAGCCCAAAACTTATAACAATTATTCTTTTAATGCCTCAACTTTGATGGTAAAAACTTCAATAATGGTTAAGATATCAATTTAACAGAAGTTTTGAAATTAAAATGATATCTAGTTACAAGTTAAGGGCGAAAAACATGACAAAAGTAATTAAGTGATTAACACGATAAATAATTGAATGTTAAGTTATTGAAATATTAAATGATTAAAGATTTAGGATTCAAATATTGTAGAAGAATTTAAATAATTAAAACGATAAAAAAAAAAAAATTGATTATTAATTATTATTAACCCGCACTACCAGCTCAATCCTAGAATAGTTGTTTTCACATAAAAAGTATACAGTTTAAAAAAATCATAATTATTATTGTTTTCTCTTTTTTACTTTTTATAAAAATGACATTTTTACCCTTAGGGTTGTTTGGTTCGCAAAATATTTTTACATTAATTGCAATCTGTCAAAGGAATTGGAATTTAAACTGATTAAAAGCTGTCATGTTTTGTTGACAAAATTTAATGGAATTCAGTTTCAGTTTTTGCATAATTCTGTTTGATTTGTAAATCTTTCAAATTAATTAAAATTTTATACAAAATGTCTGGTGAAGAACTTATAAAAGACTTATGAGAGCACGAGCTTTTGAAAAATAAAATAAAAGATATGTTTGACCTTTTGAAAATAAAGAACTTATAATGGACTTACGTAAAGTAAATGAAGAAAGATATATTGCTATTTATAGTAATTGATGTCAAAATAATTTTATTTAAATATAAAGTTGTATTAAAATGGTATATAAAATGACATATATTTTATAAAACCTTTTAGCATTGTAAAATTGTTACGGTGGATGAGAGATGTGAAACTGATAACGATGAAAGAAAACGAAAAAAAAAATAGCAGTTATATTAAAATGGTAGGAGTTGTTTGAAAGACGTTTTGCTAAACTGGTTTGAATTCATAGAAATCGGAAATCTTGAATTCCTTTAGAAACTGAAAGGAGTTATGAATTCTACAAATCAATGAATTCGATAGAATTTTAGCAGATTACAATTCCTTCTGTTTTCCAATCCAATCATGATCCAATATGAATTCAGAAGTTCAATTCATCAGATTCTACGAACAAAAAGGGCCTTTAAGTAATTAATTATTGTTTTCTATAAAATTTGTTAAATAACTTTAACTAAGGATAGAATGATAAACTCAATGAAATTTTTTAATTTATTTGTAATAGTGGACAATTAATTTGGGATAACCCAAAAAAGAAAGCTATGCAAATAACATGGGACGGGATACACACTCTTCTATTTCATTTTAAGACTTTCAACATTCGACATTCTCATTTCAACGCTATAAAAATGAATATAGTTAAACATTATCTTTCTCTTGTTTAAATTATAATTTTTTTATAGAGACTTAAGCTATCAAATTGACGATGACTTTCGTCATCACAAACAAAAAAGATCATATTCCACAGCTTTACATAGATAACGATGCTATTATAATATAAAACTAGATTATTGTCCCGCGATAGCGTGGGTAAATATAAATAAAAATTGAATTGTAAAATTTATGTTTACTAACACGTTCTTTTAAATTATTATGAGAATACAATATTACACGTATAATAACAGATATACATTTATGTTTATACACATGTTGTTTATAGTTATAATAACATATATATATATATATATATATATATATATATATATATATATATATATATATATATATATATATATATATATATATATATATATATATATATATATATATATATATATAGAGGTTGGTTCTTGTAAAACAAACCTTAAGGTAAAATAAGTAAAAAAAAAATAAAAAAACATTTTTAACGTTAGATATTTTGGATTATCGTTCATTTTAACTATATCTCAAACTTTAAAAAACGAAGTTTTGTTGTACATCATAAAATGGGTAGTTTTACCGTTGTGCATCAAATTTGAATATTTACTGCACAAAAACAAAGAATTTGATGCACAGTCTCTAAATGACATATATTTTGATGCATATCAAAACTTGCTTTTTTAAAGTTTGTTATAATTGAATAAATAAACGTAATACAAAATTACACATATAATAAATTATTTTTTCATATTTTTTTACTTATTTTACTTTAAGTTTTGGTTTATAAGAACCTCTTCCTATATATATATATATATATATATATATATATATATATATATATATATATATATATATATATATATATATATATATATATATATATATATAGAGTTGGTTTCATTTAAGAACCATGTAATTATTTAGGAACCATTTTTAGGCAAGGTGGCAATTTTGTAATTAAACTCAAGGTGGCAATTTTGTAATTAAGTCAAAATTGAGAGCCAAATTGGAAATCAATTAAAACCACTTTAAAATCCTAATTAACTTTAAATTAACATATCTAGAGTATAACTAGGTTTTAGGAAAAACTAAATACACCATTAGAACAAGCATTTAATTATCTTTCCAACGAGCACCCACTTGATATACTTTTGACGATTTTTTTTTTTTTTTTTTTTTACAGTGAGTTTCGGTATATACACTAGTGTATATACTAAATATTCACCAGTGTATATACTAATTCACAAAAAACACATCTGAACCATATATACTATACACTAGTGTATACACTATATTCACTAATTTATAGTTATACACTAGTGTATTTATACACTACAATAGTGTATTTATACACTAGTGTATACGCTATATTCACTAATGTATAGTTATACACTAGTGTATTTATACAATATACACTAGTGTATACACTATATTCACTAATGTATAAGATGTATTCTCTATTGAATACATGGTATTCACTGGTGTATATTGTATATTCACTTGTGTATATTGCGTATTCACTGGTGTATATTATATATTCACTTGTGTATATATATATTGTATATTCACTTTTGTATATTGCGTATTCACAATTAAAAGGAAATTAATATAAAGATTCGTATACATTAGTGAATATAGTGTATACACTAGTGTATAGTGTATATGGTTTAGATGTGTTTTTGGTGAATTAGTATATACACTGGTGAATATTTAGTATATACACTAGTGTATATACCGAAACTCACTAAAAAAAAAAAAAAAAAAAAAAGTCGTCAAAAGTATATCAAGTGGGTGCTCGTTGGAAAGATAATTAAATGCTTGTTTTAATGGTGTATTTAGTTTTTCCTAAAACCTAGTTATACTCTAGATATGTTAATTTAAAGTTAATTAGTATTTTAAAGTGTGTTTTAATTGATTTCCAATTTGGGGATTTGACTTAATTACAAAATTGCCACCTTGCTTAAAAATGGTTCCTAATGGTTCCTAAATAATTGATGGTTCCTAAATGAACCCACCTCTATATATATATATATATATATATATATATATATATATATATATATATATATATATATATATATATAGATTGGGGTTCAATAGGGATCCCTTTTTTGCTAGAGATCCAGGGATCACCTTCTCAGCCACAAGATCACCTAAATTGTGTGGCTGAGATTAAAAGTTGACTTTAATGAATTTATAAGGAAAAGACACGGAGGGGTAATATGGTCTTTTTACCTTTTTCTTTTTTTTTTACTCACACGCGCTTTTTGTGGCTGAGAAGGGGCTTTTGTCTTTTGTCTTTTTGTCTTTTGTCTTTTTGTCTTTCTACTTTTGTGTCCCATTTACCAAAACAACAATATATTCTTTCACATTTACCAAGTAAATATTTTTTTCACATAAATGTATTAAATAATAATTTATTCCAACCACTTGCAATAAAGCCAAAATACATAATCATTAAACAAAATTATATTCTTTCACATACATAATGCATTAAACAAAATTATATTTAAAAACTATAGAATCATAGGTGATTACTAAACATTTGGTGACATTTTACATCAACATACTAAGACACATTATTAATAAAATCACAAGTGATTACTAAACGTTTTGTGACATTTTACATCAAAGAACTAAGACATTAAATAATAAAGAGTTTCTTAATGTAAAAACTACATAATCACAGGTGATTAAATAAGCATTTGGTGACATTTTACATCAACATACTAAAGAAAATTATTAATAAAATCACAGGTGATTACTAAACATTTTGATGACATTTTACATCAACATATAAGGCACTAAATTAATACAATCACAGGTGATTACTAGACATTTGATGAAATTCTACATCAAGGTATTAAGGCACTAAATTAAGAACCTTAAATGTATTAAGGTATTAAGGCACTAAATCACAGGTGATTTTCCTTTACAATTTGTTGACTACAAAATTACATTTAAGATATTTAGTGACTTAATTTAATAAAATCACATGTGACATAGTTATTGTTCAAAGAAAATACACCAAACCGAAAGTATTCTCAAACAAAATATTTGTCTACTCATTTCAAATAAAATTCAACTAGTAAAGTAATATATTAAATTCAAAATATTTGTGTCAAACCTTCAATTGATTGTTAATATTACAATCTAAGGCACATTATTAATAAAATCACAGGTGATTACTAAACATTTTTGTGACATTTTACATCAACATACTAAGGCACATTATTAATAAAATCACAGGTGATTACTAAACATTTTTGTGACATTTTACATCAACATACTAAGGCACATTATTAAAAAAATCACAGGTGATTACTAAACATTTTTGTGACATTTTACATCAACATACTAAGGCACATTATTAATAAAATCACAGGTGATTACTAGGTGATTACTAAACATTTTGGTGACATTTTACATCAACATACTAAGGCACATTATTAATAAAATCACAGGTGATTACTAGGTGATTACTAAACATTTTGGTGACATTTTACATCAACATACTAAGGCACATTATTAATACAATCACAGGTGATTACTATAGATTTTGTGATAATTTACATCAAGGTACTAAGACACTAAATTATAAACAGTTCTTAATGTAAAAACTATAGAATCACAGGTGATTACTAAACATTTTGGCGACATTTTACATCAACATACTAAGGCACATTATTAATAAAATCACATGTGATTACTAGGTGATTACTAAACATTTTGGTGACATTTTACATCAAGGTACTAAGCCACTAAATTTTAAACAGTTCTTAATGTAAAAACTTTAGAATCACAAGTGATTACCAAACATTTTTTATGACATTTAAGGCACTAAATTAATACAATCACAGGTGATTACTATAGATTTTGTATTTTCCGTTTATATGAATTGTAAGATACAAAAAGGCAGTGTGTACTACACACAACATTGTACTACTAACATATCAGATTAAGGATCCATGAAAGTTGTTATCAAACTTTTTACATGCCACTTTTATTTTCTATATAAATTCATTATTATAACAAGATAAAGATTAATGAAGTTAGGTTTGGGTTAAAATATATAAGGCAAGTAAAGGAGGTGACTCACTGGTCACAGTGAAGACTTCATTTGCTTGACACATGTAACATCATTCCACAAAACACCAATAACGACCAGTTAAGAGCACAATATTTCAAAGTTTTTGATCATTCTCTTTCATATATATTCAAAGCATTTTGAAGCTCAAGACACAATAAAAAAAGATGGTGCTACACACAGTTGACCTTTTGAAGAAAGAGATACTACTAGAAGAAGAATCACTACGCATACCTGAAGATGTCAAAACTGGCCACCATCATCACCACCATCACCAACTAAACCATCTTTTTCAACCGTTTCACCTTCTTCATCTCTTTCAACCATACGCCTCTTACTAACCTCATTCCGAATCGCCTGTACATGTAACGACAAATCATCTTCCGCTTCCAAAAAC
>CAJVGC010000065.1:21129322-21169322 GCA_910822075.1 Senecio squalidus | reverse complement strand
ATATATTTGATGACATCATCAACTTCATCTAACGATTAAAAACAAAGTATCTAACTCATCTAAGGGACCCTACTTCGTCATGTGGCTTTTACTGCCTTTTTTATTATATATTAAAGATAGTAATCCAATTTAAATGTGCACCCTAACATAAATAGTCGCTTATCAAAATGTGTCTCGTGAATTCAAGTTTTGATATTCTACCACATAGAATGAGCACGCATTTTTAGCGGTCTAGCCAAAAATAGCTAAAAGAGCTTTCCAAACTGTTCCTTTTACCTAATTCTTTCATTTATGAACTTCACCTAAACTACGATCCATTAGTACCAAACTAGTGACACTAAAATCCATAACACCAAAAAACGTTGATGCCAAATAGTTTTGTAGTCATGTTGTATACGAAATATAAAAGTATCATTTTCAACAATTAAGATATGTTGTGATCCAAATTGGATAATTAACAGACAATATATAGATATTACATTTATGTAATATATGAATAAAAAAATTAAAAGTCTACTGTTTATTATAATAATTTAACGTAGAAAGAAAATTTCTTTATAATTTTCTAACAACTCAACGGCAAGTCCACATATTCAAGTGTGGAACGACCATAACAACCAATTGAATTGAAAGACTTTAACCACTTTCGTGGATGCCTCTTGAATTGAATTTCTTGCAGAAGGAGATATATGGTTTTTGGAAATTATCGGTTTTCTTTTAATAATTTCACTATTTTGTTGGTACATATTTCGTGATGCATACATTGTAAAAAGTGACTTTTAATTATAATTTTCATTATTTACGTCATTCATGTGTCTCACAATCTAGAATTCAGTTTTAAATATCTTCTGTAATTCAATTTTAAGTATCATCAGTAAAATTCGTAATCAAACTTTTATTTTTGGTTAATTATAATTTTAAGTCTGAAAGTAGTATTTTTTCATTCATTGATACTTTACTAAACCTCTACTTAGTTACCCCACAAATACAATGGTTTACCTTCTACAACATTAATTAATGATTAATTAGATGGATATTTATATTAAGTTTTCTTTAATATAAAATTGATTCAAATATCAAACTCATAAGTCGGGTAATTTGTAGGGAAATATTGAACTGAAACGTAACAAATTTTGACCAAATTATTTTTATACATGACACATTTTGTTTTTTATTATAAAAATCATAAACTTTAGATACGTTATTATTGCATAAAAGCTTAACTTGAAATCTTGTTAGTTTTTTTTTCCTTAATTATATGTAACATATGTTATATTATCATATACATCGATTTAGGAGGAAAATGTAAATGATTCATTCATATTGAATCAAATTTTAATGACAATACTTTTTGTATCATCAATTATTCAGATCTAATGTTAAAAAATGATAAAATAAAACGATAAAAATATATTATATCACATATATGATATGTATCTATGAAACAAATCACATAATTAATTTTTTTCAATATTTAATGAGATTTTAAGTTAATTTTTATTTACAAATATTAACAAAATAAAAGTTTATGGTTTTTTTATTTATATTAAAACTAAGTTCATTACATAAATTGAAAATTTGATCAAAGTTTATTACCTTTTTGCACAATTTTCTTTATTTTTAATTGGACTTATAATAGGTTTTACTAAAATATGTTTGATAGACATTATAAGTTACGTTAGTTTCTTGAGTTTTATTTAGATGTATGAATATAAATTATTTCTCTTTTATTAATTAAACTAGTTTATTGACCGCCTAATACGTGGAAAATTATATCAAAAAATATATAATGTTATATAAAAAGATTAATAGAAAACAATTAGTTATGTAAACAAAATGATTATGTTAGCAAATGTGAAGTTAAATAAAACATTTATTGTGTAATTCGGAAAAAACCTTATTAAAAATAAAATAATTATAATATATAAAAAAAAACTAAAAATATTGTGTAAATAGGACGAAAAAAAACATAAGATTTTTTTATATGATATGTTTCCGTTTATATGCAAAACACTCGTAAAACAATAAAATAATTTTATTTTCTTTTTATAAATATATAAAAAAACAAAAACTATTGGGTAAATAGGACGAAAAAAAAAAACAGAAAATAAATTTAATATGATATGTTTTCCGTTTATATGCAAAACGCTCGTAAACAATAAAATAATTTTAGTTTCTTTTTATACTAAAAATGTGTGGAAAAATATGTGAATAAACATATTTTATCAAAACCTAATTATAACTATCGTAAAAGATGAACTTAGAGACCTCATTAATATAATTAATGCTATATATTTTGTGAAGATTCATCTTCAAAACATGTAGAACGTGCAACAGTTTGGTTTGAGTTTAGAAAACTTTAGTTACATTAAGGGGCGTAAGGACATGAAATTTGAGGTCACATGAACATTTAAGTTGAAAATTATGTAATCCATAAATATATATTCTTTTATTTTGATGAAAGTAAAACTTGAAGTCGAGATCTTTCAATTACCACTTGCAAAACCCGGATGACTATAATGTATTATTTGGTAATAGAAAATCTGAAAGACAATATGTTAGTTATAAAAAATAAAGAAATTATGTAAAAGGTGCGGATGCTCTAAAATATTCAAAGTCAAACGGCTGTGTTCAAACACACATAGACAATAATGTGTAATATCATTGCATATTCCAAGCTATTTTCATAAAACATCCATGGCCCATCCCCACCATTCTTCTATATATACATGCTCATAATTCCCATCAGATTACATACAATCATCTTTTCTCAATATAACCTTTGTTACTTCACTTTCTTTTATACATTTAAGCAAATATGGAAACACTTGCTAAGAATCCAGCAAACTATGTCCCTCTCACTCCTCTTACTTTCCTTAACAGAGCTTCCATGGTTTATTCAAACCGTACTTCCCTCATTTACTCAGGAGTTAGCTTCACCTGGCGTCAAACTTATGAACGTTGTTGCCGTCTTGCCTACTCTCTTCGTTCCCTTAACGTTGCCAAAAACGATGTTGTAAGTATCTTTTTTCTGTTTCTTTTTAAGCCTTTAATATGTAATATTATTCATGTGTTGCACACAACATACTATTTTTTTTTTTATGTTTACACTCGCATAATTTTTTGTTTCTAATTATGGGATTGTTTAATTTAATAGGTGTCAGTGCTAGCACCAAACATACCGGCGTTATACGAGATGCATTTCGCGGTACCTATGGCAGGAGCCGTGCTTAATGCAATTAACACAAGGCTTGATGCTAAAAACATAGCTACCATTCTTCGCCATTCTGAAGCTAAGGTCTTCTTCATCGACTATGAATATGTTCCTATAGCATCCGAGGCTCTACGTTTGCTGGTGGCAGACGGGTCATCAGGTCAGCATGCTGCCATGCCTTTGGTGATTGTGATTGATGATATCAACAAGCCCACAGGGATCCGTCTTGGAAAGTTGGAATATGAGCAACTTATCCATCACGGAAATCCCAAGTACCCTGGTGAAGATCTGGAAGATGAGTGGGATGCTATTGCGCTGAATTACACATCCGGGACAACCTCGGACCCCAAGGGGGTTGTGTATAGTCACCGTGGTGCCTTTCTGAGCACTATGAGCTTGATTCAAGGGTGGGAAATGAGTACTGAGGCAGTGTACCTATGGTCACTTCCAATGTTCCATTGCAACGGGTGGACGTTCACCTGGGGTGTAGCCGCAAGAGGTGGCACCAACGTGTGCATACGCAACACTACTGCGGAAGAAATGTATAGAAGTATCTCTCAGCACAAGGTGACTCACATGTGTTGTGCACCAATTGTCTTCAACATCCTTCTAGAAGCTAAGCCTCACGAGCGTTGCCAAATAACCTCAAAGGTGAACATACTTACTGGAGGGGCACCTCCGCCTGCTGCTCTCCTCGAGAAAATGGAGGATCTTGGATTCCACATCATGCATGCTTATGGCCTGACCGAGGCCACAGGACCCGCCCTTGTGTGTGAGTGGCAAACGAAGTGGAATCAATTGCCTAAAGAACAACAAGCGAGATTGAAGGCTCGCCAAGGTGTTGGTATACTTACCCTTGCTGATGTAGATGTCAAGAACAAGGAAACTATGGAAAGCGTCCCACATGACGGAACCACAATGGGAGAAATTGTACTTCGTGGAAGTAGCATTATGAAAGGGTACTTAAAAGACGAGGAGGAGACTGCAAAGGCCTTCCAGAAAGGATGGTTTATAACTGGAGATGTAGGGGTTATCCATCCCGACGGATACCTTGAAATCAAAGACAGATCAAAAGACGTAATCATCTCAGGCGGAGAAAATATCAGTAGCGTGGAACTAGAATCCGTTTTATTCAAACACCCAGCCATACTAGAAGCATCAGTAGTGGCAATGCCTCACCCAAGGTGGGGAGAAAGTCCGTGCGCATTTGTTGTCTTGAAAAAGACAGCCCGCGTAACTGAAAATGAAATCTTAACATATTGCCGAAAAAAGATGTCAAAATTTATGGTACCAAAGAAGGTGGAGTTTGTGAAAGATCTACCAAAAACAGGAACAGGTAAAGTTCTAAAAGGAAAGCTTCGAGAAGTCGCAAAAACACTTCAAATCTCCGAAAACAAAAGATCTGATATCGAACTTCATTTCGCTCCAACTCGGTACCAACAAGATGAACTCCATGATCAAGAAAAAATCCTTGCACTTTCCCGACTTTGAATTCATATTACTATTATTTTATTTCCTTTAATGTATCTTTTGGTGCACGGTGTAGAGACTATTTATATATGTATCGCTTAATAATGAGTTAATATAGATAATTATTATGGCTTGTACGTTATTAAAAGGTAATTTTATTTTAGAAAAGTGAGAGGTGTTAGTATGGAATGGTTCATATTTGTAGCTCATTAATCTCTTAAATATCTAGCCGACTCACACGAAATCTTTTCTTTGTGCCAACTCCCAACTCCCGATATTCGGCACCTGATGTGTAAAATTTAGTCTTATAAACTCGACCTACTATTTAACTTAATTACACACTATAGGCAGTGTACCTATTCGTATGTAATATAACAAATGTAAGTAAATGTTCGAACACAGAGACTAATTTAGCTTTTAAATTATGAATTAATGATACTAAGTTTGTTTTTGGGTTTTTGTTGTCACGATTGTTAACTAATTAAAAAGAAAGTAATTATGAAAATCTTTGAGAAAAGTGATTTGGTTTACTATCAATGAATAGAGAAAAACAATCGTTTGATACTTTAGTTGAGATCTAATTAAGTTTACGAAATTGAATGTATTATTAAACTTCTAATATATAGTAAAATTCCTCTCGAATACCTTACTAACTTTAATTACGTTGAATTATAATGTTTCTCTCGAATACAATTACAATTCTAATTAATCAAGCATTAATCAACAAGCCGGTGTTCTATGACTCAATCTTATGAAGTTTCCTCTTGAATAACTTCTCTAATCACTAAATCCTCTCGAATCTTATTAATTAGACTTATTCGTTCACGTTTAATTACCTAAGTTATTATTACTAGATCCTCTCGAATCCTAATAATTTTAAACCTATTATAGACCCACCGATCATTTCATACAACCTAATTAATCTATCTAGATTCCTCTCGAATACCTAGAATATTGATTAACCAATTTGCATATACACAACTCAAGGTAACATATCAAAACATAATAATTAAGGATCAACGATTAAACATAAACACCTAAACATTCAATAACGAAACAAAACCGTCAAACAAGATCCATAATCAAACGAGCCTTCGAAGTATTTAGCTACTCATAATCTGAACTGAAATAACAGAAAATAAATAAGAAAACATACTGAAAAGAGTTTGTTAAAAGAAAGAAACAAAGAAGATCTTCGAAACTCGAATTTGTGACCGAATGTTACTTGCACCAACTTCAAATTCTTCTTCTTGGCTCTCCTTGGATGCTTCCAGTCGATTATCTAACCCTTAATTCGATCTCCAGAAGTTGTTTTTTAATGTGGGGTTATATCCTCTATTTATAGGTAAAAAACAAGTCCTTAAAAAGCTAGAAACGTCGCTAATGCGTCGCAGTCACAAGGCAGTGCGTCGCAGCAGTGAATTGCAATTGTATACGGACAGGAACACCCCGATGCGTCGCACTGGAGTCTAGGTGCGACGCACCCAGGGTCTTTTCGGGCATTTTTCGCTTTTTGCTTGTTTAATCCGTACCGTACATGTCTCGAACCATCTTTTAACGTATTATTCGTCATTTCTTCGTCTAAAAGCCCACTTTACCATCATATTCAACCTATCACTTGAATCAAACACTTTCAAACAGTTAAATGTAAAAATCCTATCCTATCCATCATGATTAAATACGAAAATGACTAAATATCGCATATAAATAAACGTGTAAATATGCGATATCAAATCCCCTCAAACTTACCCTATTGCTTGCCATCAAGCAAAAACTGTTTTCAAACAAATATCAAAGCCATATTTTAATTACATAACCAAACACCTCACAAATATTATGGGAAGTAAATCACACAATCTCTCAAAGTAGTCTAAAAGGTGTGTAACGTATTATGTAGAATAGCTCAATTGCTCAGTCATGGTGAGTATTCTATCATAGGCTTGATCAAGAATCAAATCTCCGCCACTAGAGTCTAGGTACAACTAAACGGAGAATTTTATTCGGGTTGTAATATACAGGCAAAGGCATGTGAAAAATATAAAATATAGAGTGTAAAAGGGTATAAAATAAAATGTATACAAAAACGTAGTATACAACTAAACTAGATTAAATCTAAACTCCTAAATCTTTTTACGAACTGAATTGCTTAACTTCCTTCAACTTCAACTTCCAAATGTACACATATCGTACAATATCTTACAAAACTCAATGTACACTAATTCTTTTACTTCTACAACTATTTTCTTTCCGCTTTTCTGTTTTTTTTCGATTTTTTGTCCTTTTTTCGACTCATTTTTTTTTCAGCCTAGTACATATCTTACAATATAATTTTTCTTTCGGTAAGATAACATGCTCAAAAGGCTCACTTTTTCTAACTTTTTATTTTCTTCCAAATACAAAAATAATACAAAGGCCCTCGATATAATATAACTTTTCATGCCTTATAAACTTCTGATCTTCATTTCTTGAAATAATAGCAATTATAAACTAAGTTCGGATCTAATCTAATAATGAAACGAAAATAAGGCGAATGTACAAAATATATAGTAGTGTTTAAAGAAACGAAAAAGTTAAGGCGCAAATGGTTTTACTAGAGTTTCTAACACTAAAAATAAGTGTTACAAGGGTTAGACGAAAAATAGTAAATCAAAGTGATTAAACTATACAAAATATATAAAAGAAATGAAGAAGGCTAATCAAATGGGTTAATCCTAATTTGCCCCTATTGTTGTACCAAATTACACTAAGTTACCCTAATGTAATGCTGAAAAGTGCACTGAGGTCCTACTGCGTCGCAGTTTTCAATGACTGCGGCGCAGCGGCCTTCTACGTCAAATGTTTTGTTACGCAAGTTGTTACGAAATAAGGGTGTTTCGGTAATATATTGTTACAATAAAATGGGTGTTGCGCATCCTTGTTACGCAAGGAGTGTGTTGCGGTAAAAGTTGTTGCACAACCATTTTGTTTAGGTACAAAATTAAGTGTTGCGGAAGAAAGCCACTAAAGTCCGACTGTAAAAGTGTTGTTACGGGACAAGTTTTGTTACACCATGGTGTTGCGGTACAAGTGTTATGGTAACGAAACAAGTTGTTGCGGCGCACCGTGCTTGTTTCGTTACACATATTTGTGTTGCTTTTACCTCGCTGCGGCGCACCACATGGGTGTTGCGGCGCAGCAGGTTACGAAACAAACATTTCCGTTGCATTTTAAAGCATTTTAGGTGTCGTTTTCATTAGCTAATAAAATCTTATGTCCATAATACTTTTTATAGGCAATTTCTTATATATTTTCGGTATTTAGATGTGTAAATAAACATTTATACATATAAAAGTTTAAATGATAAAAACATGTAAATTTTTATATAAAAATGGTTACAAAATCATGTTTTCTTCCGTTTTAATGTATGTTTATAAGTCGTAACCGAAACTTAAAGAAAAGTCCAGAAAACTAAAGATTTTTTTGAGAAAACTTTCCAAAAATGAAGGAAATGAAGATATGATGATGAATATGTAATACCCTCTTTGTGTTTCTTCAAAATCTAGCCTTTAATATGTGTTTATTTGGGTTAAAATTTCTGGAACTTAGAGAGAAGGTAGAGAAAATTTTTAAAGAGAGAAGTGAAAGTGTGTGTTTTGAAAAAAAGATGAAAAAGAGAAATGAGGTGAAGGGGGGGGGGGGGGGGGGGGGGGGGGGGTGATAGAAATGATAAAAGGGGGGTTTGGGTCTGTCAAAAATGCAGTAAATGAGTGCTAAGGGTCGAGTTTGATTGGGTGTTGGATTACAAAACGAGACATGCAATAAAAATCCAAAACTTTGGACTGGGGTGTCCAGGACGTCGCACAAGGGGTGTGTGCGGCGTCCTGGCTTGTTTTGCAATATTTTTGTGATTTTTCGTTTTTGCGTTGTACTTCGTTGAATCTTTTTCGTTAAATGAAAGTTATGGATTATGATACGATATGAACTTAGGAAAGTTCCTTAGGTGTTTTCGTGGTATTAGGACTTACATAATTTGATTCCGAAGTTGATTTATGATTCCGATCCCGATCCGCGATTAAAGGTTTAAATGGAGTAAACTTTTGTTTTAAGAGTTTTGTGTGAGTTACTACGAGCTTAGCTTAAGAGTTATGTCTACGTAACCACATAGCACATAAAGTTAGTCATATCGGGCATCAAAATAAACACTTAGAAGTTAAGTTAGCGTTCTCGACCTTAGTTTAGACGGTTGTCACATAAACGAATGCAATATATTACCCTAACTTACTTACGAGCATACTTACGTCTACCAGACACTTAGGTTCTAATACATTTCCGATGCGGAAACCTCATTATATAGTTACCCCGACAAAACGCAATCATACTAGTGCATAACGCACTCAAATAATACGAAATACGCCATAAACGCAAAATAATCAAAATAAATAATTAATATTGTCAAAACGAAGCATCGAAAATAAAACGATAATACAGAAAAATGATGGAATAATACCTTGAAATTCGCGGTTGTCACATGCACTTAGCCCCCGTGTCCCTGTACTTGTAGCCCGACACTCGGTCTCGTGTCCCGGCAGTTGTGGCCCGACATTTTGCCCCGTGTCCCGACACCCAACCCCCGTGTCCCGACACCCAACCCCCGTGACCCAACACTTGTAGTCTGGCATCCTGTCACCTGAGGTCCTGCCACCTGATATCCTACAACTTGAGGTGCTACCATCATTGGATTCCATGCTTTTATGATAGACCGTTACTCTTTGCCTATTCATTATGACCGTCATACTATCATATACGTTGGAATCCCATGAATACCATTGATGAGCCATAAATGGTCTTTGTGGTTGCACGTTGCTTACACCTGAGAGTGTTGAGTATTAATACATCACACTCTAGCTTTGCACATCTTCTCCACTCACATACACACAATATCATCTCAACGAAATACATACTTTCTGTAGTTATTATATTTCGACCATCTTTCTTGATCAATCTCTTGACCACCTTAGATTCGTTAAGAGTCTGTTAGGTTTGCACTGCTGAGCAGAAGACCAAGAGAGTGATCTCCCAAAATAAGGTGCTGTTCTTTTTTGAAAAAAAAGTCTGAATAGCCTCTTAACTCTGACCCGCTCAGAGGTTTTAAAAATTTTGTTGTTCTTTTTTTTTTCAACCAGAGATAAAAAACCTCTTTTTACCTCTGATACAACCTTACATAAAAATCCTCTTTTTACCTCTGATTACCTCTTTCTCTTCACCAGTAAGTTTTCCATCCTTAAATTCAAGTAATTTTTTATTTTTTTTTCAATGGTTTGTCACTTGATTTCGTTATATAAATTGATATTGATGATTGTTTGTTAGATTTAGGTGATATGATTTTTTTTAATATGTATTTGTTTTCGATTGCATATAAACTCCTACTATTACATTGACTTTTATATGAACTTTTCTTTTGTTAATTATTTTTATATCTTGAAATTGATGTTAGACAATTAGTTTATTAATTTGTTCAATCACGCTCATGCTAAACTTAGAAACGTGATTGAGCGTGCTTTTGGTGTTTTGAAAGCACGTTTTCCCATCTTGAAGAGAATGGCTCCGTATTTTTTGGTGTAACAAAGAGATATTTATTGCATGCTTTGCTATTCATAATTTTATACGAAAAGAAGGATTAAGTGATGATTTTTTCTCTGAATATGATCGAGGTGAAGTACATGGTAACGAGAATGTACAAGATGGGGACGAGTATGATGAGGACGAGGTTCAACCACATGGAAATACAACACATCAACAATATATGATCAATTGTTGAGATCAACTTGCGGCACAATAATGCAAAAATGTTGAAAATGTTGTTTGAATATTATCTTTATTTGAAAAATGTTTGAACATTTTATCAATGTTTTTATTTAAGACGGTTTATAAATGAAACAGTTTAGTACTAATATAGTAAAACAGATGTTATGAAGGAAAAAAGAACATAGTATATTGATTCAGATTCAGAGTTTTGGACCACCTCTTATTATTCAGAGCTGGTATTCAGATTCAGATGAAAAATCTTTGATTCAAAAGAACAGCACCTAAGTTACTAAGCTTGCTAATCTTTGTTCAAACACAAAGTGTTTAGAACATCATCTAGTACTTGTTTGTCCGTTACAGGATAATAAACTGTTTAAATTGATCTTAAAATTTAATTACCACTAGCTTAATTAAATCCTAACCAACAATTCAATAATTAAATAGTCTCCCACCATGTGGTCAACGAGAGTCAAGCATCTTGGAATATTAAGCAAAACTCCATCACAATTTCGTGGCAAGAGAATTTGTGAGAAAACTAGTAGCTAAGTGTTTGACAATAGTAGAGAACTTCTTTCCGATTTAAAATATAATTAAATTAAATTAAATTAAACAGACGTAATATTTATCAAAATACAGAGACTAATAGGTGAAAGGTGTTTTTATTTTTTTTATTTTTTTTCCATTTTTTGTAAAATATAAGGCAATAGAAAAAAGATGAATTAAAACAAAAAGTTCACATGAATGGTTGGTATATAACATGTTAGAGAAATGAAATCTTCCTTCTTCGCATTATTCACTCTTCATTATCTATAATCTAAAAAAAAGTTTATTTCCGATCGAGTAAACCTTGCCTTCATGTTCCATTTGGATCCAATCGACTATTCCCCAAGGAGCACCCTGAGGCAATGATTATCTGTCATCTAGAAACCAACTGAAAGTGGGAGGTGAATCGAATCCGTGACCCATTTCTATAAAAATCCTCCCCAATTGACCACATTTACAGTGAGGGAATGGTAACTTTGATTCCTTTTTCGAATCATATGAATAAAATAATATTGTATGATGAGTTTATAATATCTATCGTTTTTATCAACAATTAGATCATATCCAGCTTAAAATACTGAGTATTACATTACTATTCATTCAATAACAATTTTGTCAACAAAATTTTATGAAAACTTGGTGATTTTTTCACTTGGAGTATTTATTAATTCACTTAAATTTAAACTGAATTGACTATTATATCCTTAACTCTATTTTAATTATTTGGCCCACTTTTTTCTTTATATACTTAAACCATTTTACCCTATTTTTTAGCCTATTTTTTTATATACCTGAATTGACAGATGAGTTCCACTTTAAAAGATAGTAAACATGGATGGATTTTGCGGATTAAGAGCAGCTCCTACATATGGAAACAAAAGATATAGGATCTTACATATCGATGTGATCCATTGCGGAGGTGATAACTGAAGAAAACTCTAATGGTAAGGAAGAAATAGAGTATGGAGATTTGTTCCATTCTAAAACAGTCACTGGGACCCACAATTCATTTCTTGATATTTCTTCAATTGAAGTTGTATATAAATTTTTGTGCTCTCAAACATTAGTGCTCGCAACGTTTCAACTGTTGTCATGGAAAGTAGTTAGCAGTAAGGCCGTAGAAGACAGATTAAACTCATTTACCTATGAATAAACTAACGTCTTATAAAAAAATGAAAATTTTTCTATAAAAAAGTGTTTTCTATCAACCCAACCTGACAAGTACAAAAACATACTAATCATTTTGACCCGTTACCATGCCTGAAAGAAAATAAAAAGGCGGAACAGCAAAAGGTGAAGAACCTGTCATTGCCGGCGCTGCTTCTTTTGCTTCAAAAGCTTGACATAAATTAGATATATCCGTTATTGCATCACTCATATTTTGCGGATTAGTCATATTCCAATGACAAATAATCTCAAAACTCCCTGATTCTGGGAGCTTCAAAACACGGTTACCACCGCCTTCCCAAACCATGCTTTTATCCATTTGCTCAACAACAAATTTAAAGTCAATAGTCTCACCCCCTTTACATTCCACGTCTCAGTCCAATTTAACTGTTTTTTCTTTTCCATGATCCTAACTCTTTAGAAGACCCAAATACTCCAACATGCTCACCGAATCTCACTTGATGGTCTAGCCGAAGACTCACCTGGACCTTTCCACGAGCTGCCTTTGCCTTCGATTTCATCTCTGTTTCTCCCATCTCTTCTTCTCTAAAAATTAAACAAAAATATTATAAAAAACAACCCTTTTTCTATCACCATAAACACCTTCTCATCATCAAATTTCATCAACAAAGAAATAAGAAAATACATAAACTTTATGTGTAAGATGAAATACGAAACTATAAATTCATTAGTTTTAGAGCAAAATTCTATGAATCGAAACATAATTTTTTTTTTTTTTACAATGTGGGGTACATAATATATTTTTGTATATCCAAAGATTATTTACCAGAAAATCTGTTAAAATGGACAAATTTTATGTGATGAAGATGAAATGGTTTGAAGAATTGGTTTTTAATGGTTTAAATATTAAAGGGAGGGTATAATTGTCAATTCAATTTAAACTTAAGTAAATGAATAAAAATCTAAAGTGAAAAAATCACCTCCCTTAGAGCACTCGGAGTGATAATGAGTGACAATGAGATTGTGGTGGGTTGTGGGGAAAAAGGTGATGACGTGGCAGTGAGAATGAGGGTTGTGGGTTGTTATGATAGGGAGGGTTGTGGAGAATGTGGGATTATTTTATTATTTTTTTATTTTTTTATTTTTCTTAAAAGATTTAAATAAAATAAATAATACATTTATTAAAATAAAAATACAATACAATAATTAAAAAAAAACACACAATACATTAATTAACAAAAATTACAATACAATAATTAAAAAAATCTAACGTCCTCGATAGTTCTCCGGAAGTGTCCAAATGTGGGCTACGAGATCCTCCCGGAGTGGGTGGTGTGTGGGCCTGTCTCCAACCTCTCGGTTAATCCGGATACGTTCGTTGATTCTATCGTTAAAAGTTCTCTGATTGGGTGCCGGAGGAGCATACCATCGACCGTCCGTTGTCTTCAACGATCATGTTGTGTAATATAATAGCCCCATACATAACTCTTCTAAGTTTGTTCATCTTGTAAAATCTAGCGGCGTGTCTTATAATACCCCAACGACCTTGAAGAACACCGAATGCCCGTTCGATATCCTTTCTCGCACTCTCTTGATAACGTTTGAATTTGCGGCGAGGTTCTTCAAATAGGTGCGAGTAAGCTTTAACAAATGTCGACCACTCCGGATATATACCGTCTGCAAGGTAGTATCCTTTATTGTACTGGTTGCCGTTGACGGTGAATGTGTAGTCCGGGGATGAGTCGTTGAGCATATCATGAAACAACGGCGATTGTTTAAGCACGTTGATGTCGTTGTTCGACCCGGCGACACCGAAGTAAGCATGCCATATCCATAGATCGTACGAGGCAACGGCTTCCAACATAACCGTTGGATAACCATGGTCACCTCGTGTGTATTGCCCCTTGTATGCATTTGGACATTGATCCCATTTCCAATGCATACAGTCTATGCTACCAAGCATACCCGGAAAACCGGGAACCTCAGCGTGTTTTTGATATAAACGATTAACATCGTCTTGTGTGGGGGCTCTTAGATAAACGTTTGTGTATAGATGGATTACACATTTTAAAAAATTATCTAAGGATTCGGTTGAAGTTCTTTCAGACATTTGTAAATATTCGTCGAAGGCGTCCGGAGAAATCCCGTACGCCATCATACGAATAGCCGACGTGCATTTATGCAAACAACTAAAACCCATTTTACCCGTTGCATCGGGGCGTTGTGTGAAATATTTAAAATAGTCGGGTATAGGTTCTACAGAGTAATTAGAAATACCTTCGACTATTCAGAGGAAAAGAGGCCTTCTCATACGAAACCGTCTACGGAAATGTTCGTCCGGGTATACGCTTTCGCCGGAGAAGTAATGTCGTACCACGTTTTCGTTAGCTTCGGCGCGATCGCGATTGATATATCGCCTTTTCTTTTTCACCCTACGCCGAGAACTTGTAGCCTCGTTTTCTTCCATCTCCAACATTTGTACCGACATGGCTAGAACTTGTAACAACTCGGAGTCGGAAGATGATGACGAATCCGCAACATCGTGCTCGGTTGAAGAATTCGAACTCATAGTTTGTAATATGGTTTAAAGGATGAATATTGAGAAAGAAAGAGATTGAGAATTGGTGTGAATTTTGGGTTAGATTATGGGGGTATTTATAGGTGAATTTGGAAAAAAAAAAAATATAATAATAATATATATATATAATTATAACGGTTATATAACCGTTAGAATTAAAAAAAAAAAAAAAAAAAATACTCGAGAATTGCCCGTTGTGGGCACAACGAGCAGGTGAGAACGAGGAGAGAACGAGGACCATCGGTGTCATAACGAGCACCATGGCTCGTTGCGAGTCGGATAACGAGCCACAACGGAGACCACTCCGTGTGCTCTTAGATGAAACATTTGTATGATAACTCGGTTACGTTACTTAAGTAGGTACTTATTATTTATCTTAACATCAGAAGTACATAATTTTCGAATTTTGTTGAAAGCGTTCCGTGGTTTGTAAAAAGTTACAAGTTTATTTCAAGTAATGTGAACCGCAATTTCTAGTTCTCATATAATTGAACTTTTCTAAGGTTGATGGATACGAACAAGGTCCTTGAGCCCACACATTTAATAATAAGTTTACAACAATATTGGCTAGACGTAATTGTAAACACACCTTACGTAAATGTCCTCACTATCAATATTGTATGTGTCAATATTAGGGATAACAATTGACATCCGATCTATTGGATATCCATCCGATCCGATTCACATGTGTTGGATATAGGTATGGATAAATGGATATGGTAAATTTTTAGTGAATCGGACATTGATGACGGTTTTTCAGTTATAAATAACCCATTTACAATCCGATTTATATATATATATATATATATATATATATATATATATATATATATATATATATATATATATATATATATATATATATATATATATATTTGTTGTGATTTATTAGGGATATTTAATTTTCTAGAGATACAAAATCTTTGTTATAGCGACACAATCTTTGTACCAAGAAGTACCCGCACGGTGCAGCGGGGATAATAAATTATATTTGATATAATTATATTACGAATATTTAACTACGTAAAATAAATACGCAAAACGATAAAAACATAAAATGTATTTAAACTCCAATCATAATGTAAAACGTGAAGATACGTATAGATACGAACTTTAAAAGATAGAAAATATAGTTTGTTGCAATTCTTGTTGTCCTTGTACTTGTTAAAACATTTGCTCATCAATAGTCGTTTTTTTCTATTTCTTGATTGGTTCAAACTCACTTTACACTTTTTTTCTTGAATTGAGTTCTCTAATAGTTTTATATCTCGTTATCGGTTCTTCTTGGTAAGCTTCTTGCAATTGTTGACCATCTAAAACATAACATTGTAATGACAAATAAACCTACCTATAAGTAACAGCTTTTAAAAGATAAAGATAGTATAAAATGGTCTCATATTTTTAAAGAAAATGAGTAAATACCTATTTGAGCATGTATATCAATAATGATGGTTTCTTCTTGAGAGGATATCCAACCTTTTTTAAGGTCTGATCTCAGATAGTTCAGTTATTCTTTTCAGCCCTACACTTAAACATAAACAAATAAACATTTTTGGCATATGAAACCTCATCAAGTACAATTAGGACCAACATGTGTGACATAAGTGTGTATGTGTTGACCCGACTTCCCATTCTCCATCAAACAAATTACAAAACAAACTTAGGAAACATTTTTAAGATGAACCTCTTTCGACTTCCTATTCTCCATCAATTTTTGCATGGTTTGTAATCGAACTTTTTTTTATGAATTTGACCCATTTGTTAACAAATAAATACCGTTAATTACGGTATGGACTTACATGTCAGTTTTGGTTTCCAATCATAAATTCTTTAATCAATATAAACGAAATTAGTTATTGTTATTATGGTAAATAAACACTTCTAAGTCTACATGTTTAATGTATCTTTCCGTTCATTTACTCTACAAAGCTAAAACTTTATTAACCAACATTATTTAATTATAAGTTATTTTGAATAATGATATGTGGTGAGAGATATAAAAACGGTAGGTAAGTAATTTCAATTACTAAGGTTTTAGAGAATTAAGACTATGTGGGAAATGTTTTATAATATAGTAGAAATAGATTATATTATAGTGTAGATTTAGTATACGTATTTTAGTGGAAAAAAATGCATAATATTTTAATTATTTTAAGTTTATGGGGTTATAAAATAAAATTTATAATTTTGAAAGTTTTTAAATTAAATAGAAAGTATTTTAATTTTTCTTTAATTACATAGGAATTATAAGTTACTTTGTTAGATGCTAAATTTTTTTAAATTAATTAGGAAAGAGAGTGTTGTTTGACTTAAATAATAATAAATATAGATTAAAAGTATTAAGGTAATTTCAATTACTTAAAACTTAAGATATTAAGATGTTAAAGGAGATTCTTTATATTGTAGTATATATATATATATATATATATATATATATATATATATATATATATATATATATATATATATATACTAGTACGGTACCCGCGCGGTGCAGCGGTGACGGAAAGCTGATATTTCATATAGTTATGCTGCCAGACATATGATCACGAAAAATTAATTTGAAGAAAGATAAATAACATGAAAAGAAATATTTAAACTACAATCATAATGTAGAATCTGAAATACAAAAATCCATATAAAAAAGCAACATTAACTTCTAATACACTTGTATTTTATTCATCATGTAGAACTTCTCGATAGACAACATTTGATGTGTATACTCCGTCTCGTTTAAAATCTTTGGCAGGCTTCACTAACACCTTTGTATTTTCACGTGATATCCCTCTTGACAACGCCACATAGAGTTGCCCATGTGAAAAAACGGATTCTGGTAGATAAACACCGACGTGTGGAATTGTCTGACCCTGTGCTTTATTGATCGTCATGGCAAAGCTAAGTCGTATGGGAAACTGTTTTCGCTTCAGTTGTCCGACGGACAAAGAGGGATTTTTGGCAAGAATACTCTTTTTCCAGTATGTTGACCAACAGCGATTTCTGCATCAATGACGTTATGTTGGAAACCTTTGCATATCAACCGTGTTCCATTACATAAACCATTTGACGGATCGATATTCCGTAATAGTATTATGGGGCATCCAACTTTAAGTCGAAGTTTATGAGGAGGCAAACCACTAATGATAAGCGAATTTAAGAACTCTATCGGATAGAAGTTGTGGCGATCGTCTTCGGCTTCGTCAAAACTATAGTAAACTTTTTCCTCTCCGTGAAATTTGTCAATCAACTGATCATTAATCTCGTCAACTATAGTAAACTTTTTTCCTCTCCGTGAAAGTGGTTCAGATGCATTTAGGTTTTCAGTTTCTTCATCTGAATCACTCAGAACAATAATGCCGGCATCCACGGCTGTAGCTGGATGAATGTTTAACTTGCTTTAAAGCTTTAGGTTTTGGTTTAGGTTTAGACTCGACTTCCATCAGAACACATAGAGTACCATCTGGTAAATGCCACTGACCGAGCTGCCCTAAACTGTTTTGGTCAGTTTCTGCCTTTACACGCCAAGAACCATCCGGTTTCACCTCAATTTCCGTAACATCTTCTCCACAATTCCCCATCTTTTTGGAAGTACATTAGAAAATAACCAATTAGTACATCCTTAGAGAACACAAAAAATAAAAATGAAAATATATCCAAAAAATAATACCTTAGTTGTGATACGTGTAAAATATGGGTCAATAATTACATTCTCTAAAGAGTAGTTCTTGAGACAAATAGGGCATTGCCACTGGAAGAACAAAAAAAAAGGAAATAAATAAGTACAAGGTTTGACACAAAAGTTTGATTACTGTATGATGCTTGCCTTTCGAGAGCGTTGGTTCATTTGGACAAAAACTTCAAGATCAAAGCAGCCCATGTGAGCACAAGGTTTGAATCTTACAGCAATTTTCATTATAGAACCACTCATCTGTTCCATACAAAACGAAACTTATTTATTAGATAATATAAATCCACTGCAATAGCGTCGCTGGGTATGAAAATGATGCATGTGATGATGTCAAGCATTTTTTCGAGTTTCGACTCCTATGATGTTCATAATTTGGCCATTCATGTCAGCCACAGATCAAGATGGCACTTAACTCATATTCTATAAAATACATTTGTAGTCAAACTTAAAACTGAAGAAAGTAGGAAGAGATAAAAATAAAGTGTTACTTACAGGACATCGTAGATTGACCGGTATAGAATCTGACACGACCTCCAAATCGCTGTCACTTTCCGCATTTTCTGTATCAGCCCCACCACCAACACAACGGCAAACACGTGCAACAGCATCTTCAAATCTCTCACCGTCCGACTCTTTGGGAATAAGATTGAGGATCTTTTGGGGTTGACGTGCAACAACAATTAATATCAGAATGATTAAAGAAGTCTGAAAATATTTACCTTAATAAAAGGAAAAGAAACACTAAAATCAAATATACATCCAACTCAAAGGGTCAAAAGTTGCCTAAACATTATTTTGTATGCTGACTAAATTGTTATAACTTAGAAACTAAAAACTTTATTGTAATAACATAGTTTTTATAATCTTATTTTGATGCAATAACATTAAATTGTTTCCTGCCCGATCCATCCATTTTGACACCAAGCATAAATGTAGAGATCAGCTTCGGAAATTAAAAGCATGTCAAGGCCATAGAGTTTTATGATGGCAAATTAACACTCTTTCCTTTTCATAGATAAACTGAATAATTAGTCTACAAGTATCACTTAGAAACACATCATCAATTATGGTATGTGCTATACAGGTCGTATTTTTGACCAGTTAGTTATTATGTTTTAAAATTTAACTTGTAAAATAAGAAAATAGTTTAAAGCAAACGGGTCATCAATTACCTTGAATATATTTTTAATGCATAAAACCTTCGAAATCATTTTATTTCAAATAGAATTATTCTTTCAATCATACTCGACGGAAATGAAAATAAAATGTATAATTTTTTTGGGGGGTAACTGTTTCGTGTCGACCCGCATCAGAAATTACTGATTTAAAAAGACCATTTTCATCTTACCTAAACCACCCGACCCTCCCATTTTACCACCCTCTGCTCCATGAGGACCAAGAAATTCGACAGGTTATTACCTGAGGTTGCTTAATGCCGACATCCTGTAGAGACAGTTAAATACCAAAATATGTAACCCAATGGTGTAGAAGAAAGCAAACGTCTGTGCGTATCTGCAAACCAGGCAACTTATTTTAATGTACAAGAATTAAACATGTAACAAATTGATATTCAAAAATTAAATTTGGATCGGGAATTGCACATAAAATTCATTCCATGTAATGAAAAGCGAAAATTGTGACGCTTCATTCTCCAAAGCCTTTGCTCACACTTTTTGTCATCAATAACTGCATTAGGAGTAAAAGAGGATAAGCAAATATTATACTAACTTTCGACAGAAATCTGGCCGCCGGAAAATCTGGACCCTTATACTCATGAAAAATTACCTTGACAGCAACATCGAAAACCTTGACAGCAACATCGGAAATTTAAAGCATAAACTCGCTAGGTTACTAATCTGCAACCATGAAAAGACAAGGTTATAAACAAACTATAATTACAAAATTTAAAGCGATATGGTGAAGAAACAAAGCTGGGGAATTATAAACTTTCCGGTAAGGTACAGTAAATAACAAGTGGAATTGCAGTGATTGGATAAATGGTAAGAGACATTTCATCAAACATGTTGTATGCAATTCTTAATCAACCCAAAAAACTAATCAAAAAATACATCAAATTCACAAAATCTCACCACCAAAATCAAACAAAACCTAGGGTTGATTTCTTACCATACGCTCGGTTTAAATCGAAAAATTATATGGTTTACAACGAAAGTTTTATGATCATTATATGTTTGTATACAGACTTACCAAAATATGTGAAACCCACCCACATACGCTTCGGATTTGACATCAACAGGCCATCTCCAATTCGGATCTGTAGTGGAAAGAGATCGAACGGTTGGAGACGGTGGGAGCAACGGCCGGAGACGGTGGATAGAATTCAATTACTTAATGCGTTAGTGAATAGAATCAGGGATCGGTAGTAATGCGTGTGTGAAAAGGGTATATAGGTAAATTCAATTACTTAATTTTAAGGATTAAGACACCAAGGGGAGATTCATTATAATATATAGTATAGTACCCGCACGGTGTAGCGGGAATAATAAACTATATTTGATATAATTATATTACGAATATTTAACTACGGAAATTAAATACGCAAAACGATAAAAACATAAAATGTATTTAAACTCCAATCATAATGTAAAACGTGAAGATACGTAAAGTTACGAACTTTAAAAGATAGAAAATATAGTTTGTTGCAATTCTTGTTGTCCTTGTTAAAACATTTGCCCATCAATAGTCGTTTTTTTCTATTTCTTGATTGGTTCAAACTCACTTTACACTTTTTTTTCTTGAATTGAGTTCTCTAATAGTTTTATATCTCGTTATCGGTTCTTCTTGGTAAGCTTCTTGCAATTGTTGACCATCTAAAACATAACATTGTAATGACAAATAAACCTACCTATAAGTAAGAGCTTTTAAAAGATAAATATAGTATAAAATGGTCTAATATTTTTTTTAAAGAAAATGAGTAAATACCTATTTGAGCATGTATATCCATAATGATGGTTTATTCTTGAGAGGATATCCAACCTTTCTTAAGGTCTGATCTCAGATAGTTCAATTATTCTTTTCAGCCCTACACTTAAACATAAACAAATAAATATTTTTAGCATATGAAACCTCATCAAGTACAATTAGGACCAACATGTGTGACATAAGTGTGTATGTGTTGACCAGACTTCTCATTCTCCATCAAACAAATTACTAAACAAACTTATGGGTCATTTTTAAGATGAACCTCTTTCGACTTCCTATTCTCCATCAATTTTTGCATGGTTTGTAATCGAACTTTTTTATGAATTTGACCCATTTGTTAACAAATAAATACCGTTAATTACGGTATGGACTTACATGTCAGTTTTGGTTTCCAATCATAAATTCTTTAATCAATATAAACGAAATTAGTTATTGTTATTATGGTAAATAAACACTTCTAAGTCTACATGTTTAATGTATCTTTCCGTTCATTTACTCTACAAGGCTAAAACTTTATTAACCAACATTATTTAATTATAAGTTATTTTGAATAATGATATGTGGTGAGAGATATAAAAACGGTAGGTAAGTAATTTCAATTACTAAGGTTTTAGAGAATTAAGACTATGTGGGAATTGTTTTATAATATAGTAGAAATAGATTATATTATAGTGTAGATTTAGTATACGTATTTTAGTGGAAAAAAAATGCATAATATTTTAATTATTTTAAGTTTATGGGTTATAGAAAGTATTTTAATTTTTCTTTAATTACATAGGAATTATAAGTTACTTTGTTAGATGCTAAATTTTTTTAAATTAATTAGGAAAGAGAGTGTTGTTTGACTTAAATAATAATAAATATAGATTAAAGGTATTAAGGTAATTTCAATTACTTAAAACTTAAGATATTAAGATGTTAAAGGAGATTCTTTATATTGTAGTATATATATATATATATATATATATATATATATATATATATATATATATATATATATATATATATGTATATAGAGGTTGCTTCTTGTAAAACAAACCTTAAGGTAAAATAAGTAAAAAAAAATTAAAAAATAATTTATAACGTTAGATATTTTGGATTATCGTTCATTTTAACCATATCTCAAACTTTAAAAAACGAAGTTTTGTTGTACATCATAAAATGGGTAGTTTTATCGTTGTGCATCAAATTTGAATATTTACTGCACAAAAACAAAGAATTTGATGCACAGTCCCTAAACGACATATAATTTGATGCATATCAAAACTTGATTTTTTAAAATTTGTTATGATTGAATAAATAAACATAATACAAAATTACACATATAATAAATTATTTTTTCATATTTTTTTACTTAGTTAACTTTAAGTTTTGGTTTATAAGAACCTCTCCCTATGTATATATATATATATATATATATATATGTATATATATATATATTTATTGTGATTTATTAGGGATATTTAATTTTCTAGAGATACAAAATCTTTGTTATAGCCACACAATCTCATATATTGTGTGTCTGAGATTAAAACATGATTTAAATGAAAATATAAGAAAAACACACGGAGGGGTACCTTTGACATTTTACAATTTCTTTTTTTTTACACGCGCTACTCCTTCCTTTTCGTTCCTCCTTCGGCTTTCTCTCTGACATACGATAAATAAACTCTCTATCTCTCATGAAGCCCTAATTCTTCGTATTTTTTTTATTTTTTTTCAGTTTCAAGGAATCAAAGCCTAATGCTTCATCTATTCTAATAATTGGGACTGAGATTGTTTTTATTAAAGGTGCTAACTTTTGGTTTTATTATATGAAGTAACATGTAACGGACTGTGATTGTTGAATTTTCTTTTCTTCGATTTCTATTCATTAATTTTCGTTTTATGTTTATTTGAAGTAATTGAACCTGGTAATGAGTCACATGGACTTGTTGATGAAATGGATATGAATACAGTATCAAGACTAATTCGTTTTTTACTTTTTTATAAACTAATATGTAATTACTCCGTTTAATGTATTTTATTATTATTTACAGTTGGTTTTTCTTCTCTAGACAATCGCTTCGATATCAAATGTAGTTCTGAAAGGGTAAACATGGTTGAGGAATGGTTGAGGAATGGTTCAAGAACTAAGACCAGCCATACTATTGTATAAGCAAAAAAGTAACATTTGATATTGTTGGAGTATATATGGATATACTCCAAAAAAGACCTTCTACCTACGGCAGCATGGTCATCTACCTTCGGCCAGCTGAAGGGAGCACCATGCCGAAGCTATTTGTATTTGACTGAGCGGACGTCATCAAACCGTCGGAAGGAGAAACACCAAACATGTCACGTGCTCAACTGACATAAAGTACCTTAAAGACGGCTAAAAGTACTGTACCACGTGTAAGAGCAGAAAAGATGCTGAGAGCTTATCAATTACCCGCTGGATAATAAGGAGAGGCCGAAGGTGCCGTATATGGACCGGATTCATCAAGGAAGGGAATATAGTGCGCCGAAAGAAGGAACAATCTATTATCCAAAGGATAATAGACCGAAGCGCTAGGTAATATAAATAGGGTCAGACCCATTCCAGAAAGGGGGATCAGAACCTGGGACAACCCAAATCAAGAACATTCTCCCTCTTAAATGTTCTTGATTATTCCTTCATCTTTTTGATTACATTAACTTCTCATACACTTTGAATCTCGAATTCTTATCATGAGTACTCATTCTCACGCCCGAGCCTTATCGGGGACACCTCCCCGATAAGCTTTAGGCGTTTATTTCGTGTGACAGATTTCAAGTTAGAGGAAGATCTCGAAGACTTTTCGCATTACGAGTTTAGGAGATATTTTACTTTAACATTTGGCGCCATCCGTGGGACGCTTTATTTAACGATAGTTGGAGCGAGGACGTAAGCATATGGATACTCCTCTGTCCTCGGGGATGTCCACCCTTGTGCCTACTGTTCAGCCATCAACCAACGTTGTAGAGCCACCCCGATCTCAACCACACCAGTAAATACCACACCAGTAAATGCCACCTCCGTCGTCACCTTTACTAGACACCACAAGGCAAGCAATAGCCCCTCAGGGTGACAGTAACGAAATCACACCGTAGTTCGTTATCAATAATTTCGGACGCTTACGAGGGCTGATGAACACCTATGTACAAAGGGAGAGGCAACGAGGGGTAGATATTGAACTCTCGTACGGAGACGTCAATGAAGCAAGCGCGACTAATGGATCAGCCACCCCATCTCCGAGAAGAATGGGTCAAGCAGGACGAAGGGAAGAACTGGTGAGCCCGTTGCAGGGGCGAAACCTCTTCGGAAGGACAGATCCAGCAGTTTTTACCCAAACGCCTGGCACCGGATTGAGCCAGAGGGGAGGCATCTTACTCCCTCCGTCACAGACAGGTTATATGCCTCAACAGTCTGCGCTACCACCTCCTAGAGTGTTCTTTGATCTACCTCCGGACGTTTTGGCACCACGATACACGCAAGGAACCACGATTCCACCTTTTCCATCAGGGCACCCAGCTTCCTCAGAATATAACCCCAGTACTTGGGCCTTGCCTCCGGAGTATGCCCGAATACTGGCTGAGAAGTATGAAGTCGAAGACTTGGCAAGGCCTTACCATCGGCAAAGGGAGGCCAAGTTTGTGAAACGAATCGCGGAATTTAAGTTTCCTCCCAAGATTAAGATGCCATCAAACGTGAAAATGTACGATGGGACCCAGGACCCCGACGACCATCTTAGCATCTTTGCCGGAGCAGCCGAGGTAGAGCAATGGTCCATGCCGGTATGGTGCCACATGTTCGTACAAACCCTGATAGGAGCAGCCAGATTATGGTTTGATAGTCTTCTGCCAGCAAGTGTCAACGACTTTGAAGACCTGCAGCAGAAATTTAGAGTCAACTTCATGCAGCAGAAGAGGTACGAGCGAGATCCCGTGGAAATACACAACATAAAGCAAAGACAAGATGAAAGTCTCCGAAGGTTCATGGAGCGTTTTAATAGAGAAAGTGTGCAGATTATGGGGGCTACCGAAGGGATGAGGGTTTCGGGTTTCATGCACGCCATTCGAAACAAACAGCTCATCGAAAGACTTAATAACCAAATCCCTAGGACGGTGGAGGAGATGATGGAAAGGGTCCAAGACTTCATTAGGGGAAATGAAGCGGCTTCTCTTGGAGGAGAAGGAAGCTCACGAAGAGTGGTACGGGAAGATAAACGAAGCAACTGGAAGAGAGGGGGCAGGCGAGATATCCCCATCTCACGGAATGAGAGGTCCCCTCCAAAGCTTCGGGCGCTAGCTTCCAACGCACATCCTTATTCACCGGACACCAGGCCCAAGAATGTATTCCAGCTGCTATCAAAAACTCCTTGTGAAATATACTCTACCGAACCCATCTGTCAGAAATTTCCTATACCTCCTCCCATGACAGGAAACCCAGAGAAGAAAAACGCAGACAGATACTGCGAGTTCCACCAAGGCAGTGGCCACAACACCAACGATTGCTACCAACTCAAGAAGCACATAGAAGAAGCTGTACGCTCCGGACAGTTACGCCACCTCTTGACAGAGATACGGTCAGGGTCTAGACAAGGGGGAAAGAATTCCCGACAAGATAACCGGAGCGGACAGAAGGGGAAGACCAAGGAGATCCATATGGTCGATTACCAAGGTATTGAAACCCGCGGAGAATTGGATGAGCGAAGGAGAAAAAGGCCGGGAGTCTTCAATTGGATGAATCAACCAATATCTTTTCCACCCTTGAGTGAGTACTGTCCTTCGCAAGACCCAGTCGTCATTGAAGGGAGATTCGGCAACTATCCGGTGCCAAGGGTCTACGTGGACACTGGAAGTTCAACAGAGGTGATATATGAGCATTACTTTCGTAAACTCAAGCTGGGAGTACAGCAGAACTCAGGAAATCGAGGACACACCTACAGAGTTTCACGGGAGAAGTGTCATGCCCAATAGGAGAGATAGATTTGCCCCTCACTTTGGGACAGTACCACAGAATGAGAACAGAAATGATGACCTTTTCAGTAGTACGAGCTCCGTCAACGTATGATGTTATTTTGGGAAGGCCTGGTATATTCCTATTGGGAGCAGTTCCTTCACCGCTTCACTCATCATTAAAGTTCCCTACCCCCCATGGAGTGGCCACAGTAAGATCAGACAAGAGATACAGTAGAGAATGCCATGAAGTTCGGCCGTTGTTAGGTCCAAAGAAAGGTGTAGACGATCCGGAGGAGAAGTTAGTCATTAATCCCCACTTCCCGGAGCAGACCGTCTCCATAGGATCCTCCCTGTCGCAAAAATGTAAGGAACAGTTGTTTACCCTGCTGAGCAACAGCTTAGACATCTTTGCTTGGCAGCCAACAGATATGACGGGCGTACCGAGAAGCGTCGCGGAGCATAGACTCAAGGCCTACACCAGTATAGAACCCATTAAGCAGAAAAAGAGAGGAATGGCTCCGGCCATGACCAAAGTTGTTAGGGACGAAGGTCAAAGCGGGCATACTTAGGGAGGCAAGGTACCAAACGTGGATCGCAAACCCAGTTCTGGTAGCAAAGAGTGATAAGTCATGGAGGATGTGTATTGATTTCAAGGACATAAACAAAGCATGTCCTAAGGATAATTATCCGTTGCCGGAGATAGACTGGAAGATAGATTCGTTGATGGGGTTTAGGTACAAATGCTTCCTGGACGCGTATCAAGGGTACCACCAGATCCAGATGGCAAAAGAGGACGAAGACAAAACAGCGTTTTATACAGACTTCAGAATCTTTTGTTACAGGAAGATGCCATTTGGTTTGAAGAATGCCGGAGCCACGTACCAGAGACTTATTGATCGAACATTCCGATGCCAGATAGGGAGAAACTTGGAGGCTTACGTTGATGACTTGGTGATAAAAAGTAATCAAGAAGAAGAAATGATATATGACATCGCGGAAACATTCAAGAATCTCAGGAGCATCAATATGAAGTTAAATCCAAAGAAGTGCACCTTCGGGGTGGAAGAAGGAAGGTTCTTGGGGCACGTTATAACTGAGAGAGGGATTAAAGCTTGCCCGGATCAAGTACGAGCCGTAGCTGAGATGAAGTCCCCTAAGAGCCTGGGAGAAGTGCAAAGCTTAAACGGGAAATTAGCAGCCCTTAACAGATACCTTTCGAGGTCAGCAGAAAATTCACTCCCCTTCTTTAGGACTTTAAAAAAGTGTGTGAATGTCAAGGACTTTGAATGGACTGCGGAGGCTGAAGAAGCCTTCGTCAATATGAAGAAGTACTTACAACAAGCTGCCTACGTTAGGTCGCATCCGACACCAGGACAAGAAATTTTGGTTTACCTAGCTGCATCACCCGAAACGGTCAGCGCTGTCCTAGTCACCGAGTCGGAGGGAAAACAAAAGCCCGTGTATTTCGTTAGCAGGGCCTTGCAAGGGCCGGAGCTAAATTACCCGCCGATGGAGAAACTGGTGCTTTCTTTAATACACACTGCAAGGAGACTCAGAAGGTACTTCCAAGCGTATCATATAGTGATCTTAACAGAACTGCCAATCAAAGACATCCTAGCCACCCCAGAACGTTCAGGACGTCTAGCCAAGTGGGCCATAGAGTTGGGAGCATATGCCATTGAGTATCGGCCACGACAGGCAATGAAGGGGCAAATCCTAGCAGACTTCCTAGCAGAAATACCGTTACCACCACCCCCTATCCAGCAAAGCCAAAAGTCGACAATGAGACCGGGCCAGGAAGGTCAGGGAGATCCAAGCGAGACCAAGGAGGTATGGTCCCTATTCACAGATGGAGCTTGCAATTCGACCGGAGCAGGGGCAGGGGTTCTTTTGATCAACCCTGACGGTGCAGAATTCACCTATGCACTCAAGTTCAATTTCCCTAGTACCAACAACGAGTCGGAGTACGAGGCGCTCTTGGCCGGACTCAGGATAGCTGCCAAGATGAAGGTAAAACATCTGGAAGTAAGTGTAGACTCATCCCTAGTAGCAAATCAGGTAAACGGGGACTTTGAAACGAAGGGGGAATCCCTGGTTAAGTACAAAGAATTGGTGGATAAGTTGAAGGTCAACTTCCGGAGCTTTAGCATAAAACAAGTACCTAGGGAAGAAAACATGAAAGCCGACGCAGCAAGCAAGCTGGCCTCGTTGACAAACGTAACATTTCCCCACGCGTCCAAAAGCGTGTTGGTTGAAACATTAAAAGAAAGGTCGATTGACGCTAAGGAAGTACACACGATTGTGGAGGAAGAAGGACCCAGCTGGATGACACCCATTATTCGATTCCTTAAATATGGTTCTCTACCAAATAACCAAGCCGAAGCTAGGACAATTAGGGCTAAAAGCCCCATGTACGTCCTAGAAGGAGAGACTCTTTACAGGAAATCATATTTGATGCCGTTGCTGCGATGCGTTGGACCAACGCAGGCTAACTATGTTATAAGGGAAGTACACAATGGAGCGTGCGGGATGCACTCTGGCCCAAGAGCTACGGTGGCGAAGATCATGAATTTAGGGTATTATTGGCCCTCGATGCATCGGGACGCAACTGATGAAATCCAAAGATGCATCAGTTGCCAGCGATACTCACCGGTACCAAAGTTGCCTAAACACTCCCTAATTTCAGTAACTTCAGCATGGCCATTCCACCAGTGGGGCATTGATATAGTGGGACCCTTTCCTGTTACCACCGGAGGGGTGAAATTCCTGTTGGTAGCTGTAGACTATTTCACCAAATGGGTGGAGGCAAAGCCGTTGGCTTCAATCACCGGACCCCAGGTTAAAAAGTTTGTTTTTGAAAACATTGTGTGCAGATTCGGCCTGCCGAGGATTTTGATATCGGACAATGAGAAACAGTTTGCGGATAACCCACTCAAGTCATGGTGTAAGGAGATGAAGATCCTTCAGAAGTTTACTTCCGTTGCCCACCCACAAGCTAACGGCCAAGTTGAGCGCGCTAATAGGAGTATAGTGGAAGGAATTAAAACCCGACTGGACAAAGAAGGGGGAAGCTGGCTGGACCACTTGGTGCATGTGCTATGGGCCCACAGAACAATGATCAAAACGAACAACGGGGAGACCCCTTTCAGTTTGACCTATGGAACCGAAGCAGTTATCCCTGCAGAAATTGGTATGCCCACCAACAGGATGCGAACAACGGAGACCAACTCCGAAGAGCTTCGCCTTAACTTAAACCTCTTGGAAGAAAGAAGGGAAATAGCAGCGATCAACGAGGAGAGGTATAAGAGACAAGTTGAAGGGTATTACAATCAAAGGGTAAGGGCCGCCACGTTCAAACCAGGGGACTATGTGTTCAGAAGCAACGAAGCCAGCAGAGTGGGGAACCAGGTCAAACTAGGGCCAAACTGGGAAGGGCCGTACCAAGTGGCCGAAGCATATGGGAACGGAGCCTACAAGTTAAGAATGGTCGGAGGAGATACAGTCCCAAGAACCTGGCATGGGAACCTCCTCCGACGTTGTTATATGTAAACAAACCGGATCGTCTGTAAACCTTCCTTCGGAAGGATGTAAGGGCAGTGCCCAATTTCCTACCATAATACGAAAGCTATAGTTGCCTCTTGGTTTAAGGGGCAACAATTTTCTCAATACATGGCAAATTCCTAAGACCATTGATTAAATTATAATAGCAGGTAATTAATGATAATTTAATTCCTAAGAGCACTGCGCTCTTAGAAGACGAAGGGGAGAGTGCCCTCTCCAATAAACTCCATGTTAGTCTGATACTCCAATCCTAACATAGACAGGTTTGAGCGGCCTATCATAAGTGGCTCCGTGCTGGTCTGAGAACATCCCAGCATCGAAGGGTTGAGTAACCTCTCTAATTCACTCAGTAACAACGAGAAATACGTTAAGGCATAATATAGTACACGTGATTAAATGGAGCAGTTCATTTAAATTATAAATACCAAATATATCTTAAAGAAATAATTATTATGATGAAGGACGCTTCTCAGAATAAATATTTTAACTTAAAGATAAAATAAAATACATGGTAAAGGAAATCACTTTGTCATTAAAAATTCGGCCGAAGCCTTGACAGTTACAAATTGGCCGAAGCCATTACAAAAATCATTCATTCAATCCTAGCAGTCTAGTTCGGGAGCAGGAGCTGGATTTAGAGCTTGGAGTTCCTCAATGGAGAGATGTGAGCTAGCCCGGAGGAGATCAAGATAAGGGAAGGACAAACAGGATAGAGCAGCCATAGCTTCCTCATACTTCTGATCGGCCTGGGGATCAAAAGAGGGAACCGTATCCATGGGGGCACTAAGCCTATGGTAACGGTACCCCTTCCTCACCCCATCAACGAAGCCTGAAGAAATGGCACAGGCATTGGCTCGACCGTAGGGGGAGGAGAACTCATAGCTGGCATGAAGCTTGTTGACGAAGCTCTGCACCCCATCCCCCATTACCCAGTTTAATTTGGTCTGCAACCCTTCCTTTTCAGATAAGAGAGCTTGGTTGACCTCTTTAACCTGCTCAAGCTCATCCTGCAGCAGATCTATTGTCTTTTTAGCATCGGTTCCTTCACGCTGCAGCTGAGACTTGAGATTTTGCTCAACCCTCTCCAATCTCCCCAACTCCCTTACCATGTGATCCCAGTCAGACAGGCTTATCGTCTTCATATCCGGGGCAACGGCAGGGGTTTTAGCAGCTTCGGCTAAAGAAGATTTCTCCTCCTTCACCTTATCCAACTCAGTAAGAGCATTAACTAGCTGCACAGTCAATTTCTTGCACTCGCTAGTAGCTTTTCTCCGTTGGTGAAAGTAGAAGCTTCCCTTACGAGCCAGAGAGGTGTTGGTTTTCTTTAAGGAAGAGATTATTGCATCTCTCTTTTTCAGTTTAGCAGTCAACCGAACCACCTCTGTGTCCTGCTTGGAAAAACTCTTCTGAAGCTTTGAATGCTTCCTCAGAAGCTTACCGTACCTTGCCCTCATCTCAGTACCCCCTACGGCCAACTGAGTCAGCATCACATCCATCCTCCCCATTACAGCTTCATCGGATTTCACCTTCCAGCGCTTCGACTCCGCCGGAGTTGCAAAATGATTAAGCATGCTCCGGCAGATGTTTACATCTTGCATGCTGCTGCTGGGGCCGGCGGCCCAGGCCGGGACATAAGTACCTTCGGATTGAGAAGGACCGGAACCCCTAGGGGAAGGAGGATTAACCTCTTGTCCCTCGAAACGATCACCACCACCTCTGCCGTCGCCCTTGGGGCATTCCCTAGACATATGACCACTTTCACCACACTAGTGGCAGCTTCTGTCACCACCACCACCACTACCTTCGGAGACCTCTTGGCTCAGCACCACGACCTCCGGGTCAGTAGCTCTAGGAATGGCCATCTCCTCCGGCTCAATAGGTCTTTCGCCTACAATAATTACCACATCATCGAGTGAGTAAAATGCCGGAGCAAAAGTAGGTTTGACAACCAAGGGAAAACCCTTACCAGCAGGAGTGGCAGAAGTGGAAGTAGCATGAAGCACCCTATCCACCTCCTCCAAATTTTGAGGAGTAGGATCTGCAGGAGTGGGAGCAGCAGACTCTGCAGAACACCAAAAGTCAGACTGGTGAATGGATTCAGAAGAAGAAGAGGATAACACTATGACCGAAGGGAAAGAGGAGCATGGTGAGGCAGGAGCAAAAGGGTAGCAAACGCGACCAGACCCTGACCATTCCTCTTCCTCTTCGGAAGTAAGGTCAATATGTGTACCTTTTAGGGCAATCTTCTTGTGCCTAACAGGCTTGCTGCCGGAGGCTTCGGTCCGAACCCTTTTCCTCTTCGGAGGAACAGAGGCCCCAGCCACCGCCTCCTCGGTCGCCGTAGCCGAAGCAATTGGAAGTAAAGAACGTAGAGTAGCCGAAGGCTCTACGAACTTACCACCAACTTGTTCGACTATCCCTGGTTCGTTGACCTCCAGCACAACACGAGGGAAGTGAACACCCTCTACGCTCTCGAGCTTCAGATACTCCAGCAGCGTCAAAGCTAATCAAGCAAAGAAGAAAATACATGTGAGTAAAAAAAAAAAAAGAAAAAAAAAAAGAGAAGCATTCTAAAAGAAAAAGAGAAAGAGAAAACTCACATCGGCTCCCAATAGCAATGGAAGGATTTTGATTGACGGGGATCCAGTTCCGGCACACGCCGGCCAAGATCAGCGCCTCGGTAGGGTAGGAACGAACGTGGATGGGGTTCGCCAGGATAAGCTCTATCTGGCCCCTCTCCGAGGCAGTAGGAGCCGGAGCCTCATCCTTGAAACCCCCGGCAGTAACGGACCGCCAGGGCTTGGCAATGGGAGCAAGTGAAGTGTCTACCCAGAAGAAGGACTACTTCCACCTCTTCAGTCCAGTAGGGACGAAGGTGAAGCAATCCTTATCCACCACATCATTCTTCGCCTGACGCTCCACCATAAACCAGTCGCCGTTGCGAGCCAGTTTGAAAAATTGACGCCACAAATTAAGAGTGGCGCCGAAGCCCAGCGCCCGGCATAAAATCTCGAAGGACATAATCCTGAGAACGCCCAGGGGATTCATCTGAACGGGAGTGATCCGATAGTACTCAATCACTGAAAGGAAGAATTCAGTGAAAGGTAGACGGAGGTTTGAAAATTCAAACCACTTACAGTACACGGCGATGGATCCCTGAGGACAATCCAACACCGTGTCCTTGACACGAGGCTCTGTGGCGCGCCAGTTGGCATGGAGTTCATATTGACAACAGAATTTTTGGAATTCTTTGTGTTGAAGGGTGCAGAATGAAGTAGATAGGTCGGATTTTCCCATTATACAGGGTGGAGTATAAATGAAACAGCGAGCTATGTGAAAATGGGAGAAAAATAAATTGGCAAGAATCAAGAATTCTAGGCAAGAAGAAAGAAAAGGAGAAGGAATTAAGGAGGTGGTAAAAGAAAATAATGGGAGAAGAATTCGGTTTAAATAGGCAAAAAAAGGGTGAAGGATAACCGTCCGGAGCACGATAGGCACAAATCCCGAAAATCAAGGAGCAAAAAGCTGTCAAGAAGGCGCGTGAGGGCTCTGGGAATGTCTAGAGACAGGCGCGTGGGAGAGTGAAGCGACGACATTAATGGGAGAAGTGACCTTGCCATAATGACTGACACATGCGCGCTTACCCCTTGGGTTGTCAAGGCAACACGCAACGGTTACATTAATGAGCATGACAAGACAACACTTGACCCCTCGCCAGTAAGGACCTGATAAGTCACCATGAGGTAAAGCAACGGTCAGAAAGGTAATTAGAAGAGTCTAGTATAACGGTGCTAATGCTCCGTCATACTAGACTTGGGGGGGGGGGGGGGGGGGGGGCATGTTGGAGTATATATGGATATACTCCAAAAAAGACCTTCTACCTACGACAGCATGGTCATCTACCTTCGGCCAGCTGAAGAGAGCACCATGCCGAAGCTATTTGTATTTGACTGAGCGGACGTCATCAAACCGTCGGAAGGAGAAACACCAAACATGTCACGTGCTCAACTGACATAAAGTACCTTAAAGACGGCTTAAAGTATTGTACCACGTGGAAGAGCAGAAAAGATGCTGAGAGCTTATCAATTACCCGCTGGATAATAAGGAGAGGCCGAAGGTGCCGTATATGGACCGGATTCATCAAGGAAGGTAATATAGTGCGCCGAAAGAAGGAACAATCTATTATCCAAAGGATAATAGACCGAAGCGCTAGGTAATATAAATAGGGTCAGACCCATTCCAGAAAGGGGGATCAGAACCTGGGACAACCCAAATCAAGAACATTCTCCCTCTTAAATGTTCTTGATTATTCCTTCATCTTTTTGATTACATTAACTTCTCATACACTTTGAATCTAGAATTCTTATCATGAGTACTCATTCTCACGCCCGAGCCTTATCGGGGACACCTCCCCGATAAGCTTTAGGCGTTTATTTCGTGTGACAGATTTCAAGTTGGCGGAAGATCTCGAAGACTTTTTGCATTACGAGTTTAGGAGATATTTTACTTTAACAAATATCGAAGCGATTGTCTTAGTTCAAGAACTATTCCTCATATTGCAGAAGCTATGCATGTTGTTGTTACTCGTATGGCAAAAATTTAATATAATTTGTCGTAAGTTTAAACAAATTTATTTTCCGTTATAAAGAACTGTTGGGTTTATAACTAACTTAAAATAGTTTTAACTCAATAATACTACTTCTACAAATGGAAAGTACTTAATACGGAAGAAGATTGAAGACGTATAAAGTTACTGCGGAAGATCAAGTTAGTACGGCTGTTCAACTATTACTACGAAGAAGTTTCATTACCGCGGACCATTAGATACAACCGCTTGAAGTTACTACTGTTTGAAGATAGTACGGAAGAACTGCTTGCCATGCACGTTTAATCTAATAATTAGAGTTGTAATTAGATTATGTTTTCTTATTAGATAATGATGTAGTTACCTAGTTTATCTAGGATAGCCTCAAGGTCTATAAATATAGATCCTTGTAAGATAGAAAACACGTTGTATTGATATTATTGATTAATGCAGTTGAGGCTTAATATTCGACAATAATATTGTTCATTCTAATTTGTACGTTTACAATATTCATTGTTTTGATAACTTGTTAATATTAAAGTGTTCATCCGCTGCTGAACTTCTTTAATAAGATCAAGATCTTAACGAAGGCAAACTATAAGTTATAATAGCTTATTTGATCCTGACAAGAACCTTTTTGTTTCTTAAAGCCGACATGTTTAACTGTAATAAATGAGCTTACTAGGTTTGCTTCTCTGCTTATCTTTAGAGGTGGTGAAATGGGTGGGTACTCTTTTGTCTACAATTCATTTAAAAAAAGTGTTGCAACAAACTGATTCTACAAGTCTAGATGTATGTGTCACTGATCACTACAAGAAATGGAACCTACGGCGACGACATCAAATCGTGCCTAAAGGACAAAAAGTCGTGCCTAAAGCCCTTTGGCGACGATTTGTCGTCGCCGTAGGGTCGTCGCCAAAGCATCGTGGAGAAAGGTGTTTGGCGACGATTTCACGCAACCTATAGCGACGATGGCGGGACCCACTTTGACTTTTTCAAATCCGCTTTTTTAATTAATTATTTAATTAATTAATTAATTAAATAATTAATTAATTAATTAATTAATTAATTAATTAATTATTATTTTTTATTTAATTAATTATTATTTTTTATTTATTTAATTAATTATTTATTATTTTTTATTTATTTAATATTATTTATTTAATTAAATAATCATATTTAAATAGGTCTATAGCTACGACATTTCGAGGCTTTTGGCGACGATTTGTCGTGATGGTTCCACGTCTCATAAGACTCGTCAAACCCGTATCTTTCTATATAACAATCAACTAGTCTAGGGTTACCCCATCTTGTATTACCACAGTTGTCACATGGGCAACGACATTCACCTTCATGATTCAAGTGGTTCTTACACCTTTCGATAAACGCGTCAAGACCGGTTCTAAATTCGGGGGAAATACGATTTCTAATATTAATCCAACTCTTATCAATAGTCATTTCTGCGGATGTAAGATTTGTTCAAATTTGAAGTGAGAACTATATACTATTTTTTATATAATTTAATCAAGTTGTCAAAAACATCACTACGATTTCTACAAAGCCGGGTAGTCCAACTATGGAAGGCAACCTAACCCACTCTTTGAATGTTTTGTCTCATATATAGATGTGTATAATTGATATACTATTTAAGAAAAATTCGGCAGCATTTCTCCTTAACTCCCCAAACATGTGTATTGAACACATATTCGTAGGAGTAAAGGAGAAATGATAACCAAATTTTTCTTAAATAGTATATCAATTATACACATCTATATCCTAAATGAGACAAAACATTCAAAAAGTAGTCCCAAAATGGGGACTTTCCGAAATTAATTTCTAATAAATTAATTTCGGACGGGTATTCTACGGGATCGATTAATTTCAGACCTAAGGTATCATTACTCCGAAATGAATCACTAAACCTACATTATACAAACTTATATACATACAAACCATACAATTCTACACATTTAAATCATACAATTTTATACATACAAATCATACAATTCTACACTTTATAAAAATCATACAACTTTATACAATTTTATACATACAATTCTACACTTAATTCATACAACTTCTACACTTAATTCATACAACTTTATACATACAAATCATACAATTCTACACTTAACCCACTTTGCCCACTTTGACCCATTTCATAAAAATCATACAAACTTATATACATATACTAACTATACAAATTCTTATTAACAAAAATAAAACCCAAATTAATTTTGATACTAACCTTTTAATAGAGATGCTCAATAAAATCAATAACCGGAGCTTTTGGCGGAAAATATCTAACAAAACAATTCCCAAATTAATAATCTAACAAATTACAAATTGAACAAAATAATTAAGTTTATGAAAAAGAAAAAGAAAAAGAAACAAACCTAGATGGTGGTGGAGGAATGGAGGAATTGGTGGTGATGGTGGTGGTGGTGGCGGTTTGGTGGTGATGGTGGTGTTAGCCGGCGGTTTGGTGGTGGTTGGTGGCGGGTGGTGGCAATTTGGTGGTGGTAGTGGAATGTTGGAGTGATAATAACGGTGGAGGAACCTAAATTCAACAAAAAGGGCGATTTTGAAGCTAAGAAATCGGGTGGTGGGATTTTGTGTTTTGGTGTAAATGAAAGAGATAAGAATCTGCAATTATTTAGACAAGTCTTTTTGTTCGTCGCTGTACCCCTTTGGCGACGACTTATCGTCGCCATAGGCCTGACCCGGAAAACTCCAAAAGTTTGGCGGGCTTGCCCAAATAGGCTGACTTTTGTTGATCGGGCCTTTAGGGACGATTTGTCGTCGCCAAAGGCCTTTTCTAAAATTTTTTTTTTTTTTTTTAGTTTAGTATGTAATTATATTAGTAACGAAAACGTTTAAATAATATTAGTAATGAAAATGAAGTTAAATTATATTAGGTATAAGTTAAATATTTAAATTATATTAGGTATAAGTTATTAAACTGTGGAAATACGATATCGACTTGTTTTACCTTTGTCGATGATCAATGGTGAGTAGTCGATTGAATACCTCTACGTGTGATAGTATACATTGACATTGTTACAAGTTATGTAATGATCGATCAAATCATTGATAATTGGATGTCATGTATGGTGTACGTAGTCGATGAATGTTGTTCGGGTTAATTAGCTCTAATTATCGATGAATGGTGTTCTAATAGTCGATGAATGGTCGATAGATTAATGGTCTATACAACTTTTCCTTACTCATGTTACCTTTAATAGTCGATAAAATGGTGAGGTTAGGATGGTTTAAGGATTACGATGGTTTAGGTTTCTAGGGTTACGATGGTTTAGGTTTCTAGGGTTACGATGGTTTAGGTTTCTAGGGTTACGATGGTTTAGGGATATGAGTTTAGGATTTAAGGTCTAGCATTACGTGGTTATGATGTTGTAATAGTCGATGAATGATCGACTATTAAGAATTGTCTATACAACTTTGGCTTAACTCATGTTACCTTTAATAGTCGATAGTCGATGAATGTACGTTGTTCGGGTTTACCAAGTTGTAATACGACATGTTGTGGTATAAGTATAACTTTAAACCATAAGCACCTAATGCTAGACCTTAAATCCTAAACTCGATCATATCCCTAAACCATCGTAACGGTAAACGATTATTAATCGTATTAATTATTTAATTACGATATTAGATTTTTAAAAATATGTATATACATTTATTTTAAGTATATTAACATTAATAATATAATTACTTTTAATTTCTTATTATCAACTAATTTTATTTTAAACAAAAATTATTATTTAAAATTAACATTATATATAATTTAATTTGATATATTATATTTTCATTTTTTAAATATTATTTAATTAAAAAAATATATATATATATTAACATTATATAATTTTAATATATTTACATTATATATTATTTAAATTAATTAATATATTTAATAAACATTTAATTATTTATTAAATAATTAATTAGTTTAGTAGGGTCTACGGCGACGATTTGTCGTCGCTGTAGGCCTAACTAAATTAATTAATTATTTTAATAAACATTTAATTATTTAGAAAATAATTAATTAATTTAGTTAGACTTACGGCAAGGATTTGTCGTCGCCAGATTATGCATTACGGAGTACTTGGCTACTTACAACTGTATCACATGTTGTTTCTACCCAAGCTCGATTTGCGGTTTATCTACCCT
The DNA here is from genome assembly GCA_910822075.1 of Senecio squalidus. Taxonomy (NCBI): domain Eukaryota; kingdom Viridiplantae; phylum Streptophyta; class Magnoliopsida; order Asterales; family Asteraceae; genus Senecio; species Senecio squalidus. The sequence continues at coordinate 21,130,681 of CAJVGC010000065.1, read as the reverse complement.
TTTTATTTTAAATTTTAATTTATTTTATTGATAATTTTAATAATCATTCTCGTTATGAAAAAATAGGTTAAGCACAGGCAGGTGACACCTGTTTTTGCATACGAGTATGTGAAATCCATTGGACCAAGGGTGTGGTTGGCATCATCCCAGTTGCAAGCTGTTAAAGACTTCTACTATCTCTCCAAAGCGAAAAAACACTCAAACTTCGAACCTTTTGTCGACTCAGCCGTTGTATTGGTGGCAGAATCAGATCTTGAAGGTTATAAAGAGAGCTTTGACTCAGGAGTTTTACGTAACAATATTTTAGCCGAATTCAGCTTGGTTTGTAGGGCACAGTTTGCTAGCCACGCAACCATGTAAGATCTCTTGCTTGTTTCCCCGATGCAGTGATGGTGGACAGAAGATGCCGACAAAGAATTGGTGAGCTCTGAAAAGATGGAGATGTTGGGATTAATATCCGTGGTTATTAAGTATTGTTGCAAACTAATTAAGTTGTGAAGTGTTACGAGTATTGTGGTGTGTATATGCAGAGTACGAGTGTCTTTGTTACGTATAAAGGAATAATGTTTTCGATGGTGTAAGATTAAGTTTATATGCCAAAGGAAACGTATGAGTTGTGTATATATATATATAAGTCGGTATGATTATAATTTAAATAACCATAGTGTCATGTTCAAGGGTTTTGGTTGTGGCGGAAGTCTTCCTTAACGACTTTATTATATTGTTGAGCTAAGAGATTACTTTTCGGAATGGGTTACTCTATACATCACATGTGTTTTTAGTAACTGAACTAAGATGTAAACGTCATAACATTCAAATACATAAATCCTCAAGTGTTTTTATGACACGATATTACTCTATAATCACATGTTTTTTTTTTGAACGGTACTCTATAATCACATGTGTTTTTTATATCTAACTTGACGTTTAAATAGATTAAGTAGCTACAAATTATCATAACATCCTATTACTCTATAAATCACATGTGTTTTTACTAACTAATCTAACATTTGAACAAATCAAGCGATTTTGGTGGAGTGTACAAAGGGTTTATGAAAGAAATGGACTCGTGCATTGAAGTCAAGTAGGTTTCAAGAGAGGGTCACCAAGGAATAAAAATTCACCAAGGAATAAAAATTCACCGAGGAATAAAAATAAAAGACATCAGAAGTAAAATCGTTAGCCATTTACGCCATCAAAACTTGGTCTAGCTAGTCGGCTAGTGTTACGAAAAGAAAAGAAGTACTTCTCGTATATGAGTTCATGCTAACCAGTAGCCTAGACTCGCATTTATTCAAAAAAATCACAGCTAAAACAAAGTACCAACTAATATCCATTTATTAAACTAGAAATATACAC
>CAJVGC010000065.1:21022928-21129222 GCA_910822075.1 Senecio squalidus | reverse complement strand
TAATACTCTAGTCTGGAGTCAGTTGGATCTTTTTGCTATTTCTATGTTCATGCCAAATCTAAAGCATGACATATTTATTCCTTGTATGCTGTCAAAATATTGATGTTAGCTATTATACTTAAATATACCTTATACCACATTACTAGAGTCTAGGAAATGACCACTGTTGCATATATTAGCAATTAGTGTTGTATGTAGGCATAATTTAACTTTTGTGATAAAAACTAAGCTTACATGTCACCTCGAGTGTTACTAGTAGTGAATTTTGCATGAAGTTCCTTCAATTGTTAAAAGGGGATATAAACACAATTCAGATGTTGAAATCTTACCATATAAAAGGAGTATATAAAAGCCAAAGTCTCCTAAGTATTCCTCATGCCTAATTATCCTCCTAATGACATGACTACTTGTATCATTAAGATAATGACCACTTGTTTTCGCTTACATGATTCTATGTGTTCCTATGCGTTGTGTATGCTATTATATTGGCAGATAGGAGACTTTAAGAGCTGTTTTTGTACTCAATTCCAACTTTATCTATTGTTTAAGCAGTGTTTGCGAATCATTGAAATTAGGCAAATGATTCATTTGTAAAATAAAATAGGCAAGATGGTATTTCTATAATTAAAATAGCCTGTAATGTTTAGGATATGCGGAAAAAACAGAGAATTTTGTGTATGTGCACAATTTACAGTAGGAAAGACAGACATAAATTCAGAAAACGAGTCATGAATGGAAATAGACCAAGAACCACCAAAAATAGAATCTTTCATCAATATCAGAAGTTAACTTTAGCGGACATATACTTTAGGACTATGATTTTAAGTCTTTAATTTAATACTTTTCTGTTTAGTTTCCGTTTTTCGTTTTTTTTGCGTTGATTACCTTTTAACTGATGAACACTTATTCAGCTTATTTTTTTAGGACCAAAACAACGGTATAGGTGAGAACAGATCGACGGTAAAAAAAGAGGACCTAACAAACGTACAGAAAAAATCTCTTGTTCCGCTTGAAAGTGCAATTTGACAAAATTGGCAATGCTATTGGATGAATTCCAAAGGGTTTTTTCTACTTATGTAGCGGCTATACGAGGTGTAGGATTGAGTTATCTATTAGTGACTGGAAAAAAAGTACCCGAGAAGAGAAAGATGTATTATGGATGATATCAGGTAATATTCTTAAAATGATAGTTCCTTTTTTATTTAATATATAGTCATTATTGAAGTTTCATTTCTACATCATTCAGGATCATTATAACATTAGAGATGATTTGCGAAGGAAAACACCGCTTCTTCATTGTGGCTCGGCTTTTAAGAGATTCAAGACAAAACTAAGAAAATATATCAACTTCCTTATATTGAAGAAAACGAATACAGTTTATAACAGCGGAGAAATGGAAGGAGTTCTGCGAGAAGGAAAATAAACCCGAAAAAAAGAGTAAGTTTGAGGTACTTATATTATTACGAGTATAAATTTGGATTGTGATACTGTTTCTAATACGTTCTTTACTCCTGTGTAAAGGCACAACGGAACAAGGGAGGTTAAATGCGTTTGAAGCAAAAGAATTATGCTCATTTAGGCAGATCAGGATACCGTGGCCACATAAAAAAGTGGAGAAAGAGAAAAGTGATCCGAATAAGCGGACAATTACCACGATATCGATGATACTCCTACAAGGCACTGGGTGTTGAGTAGGACGAAGCCCAATGAAGAAGGAAAGAGGGCATTATGTCCCGATACAAATCCTACACTTATAGATAATATTGTAATATATTGGTTTGGTCTTAATGTTATTATTAACTTGTCAACTGTTATTGTTTATATAGAATTGTCTTGTTTTTCTTCTTTAATTAATAGGTTAAGACGGATAAAGTTGGAGGAGATGCAATGAGAGAACATGTAGGAAAAGAGCACGGAGGTCGAAAAAGGGAGTTGGGAGTCATATAGGCTATAAGAAAGAACTAGAAGGACGTAAAAGAAAGAAAGAAGAACAACAAGAAGAAGATCAATTTTTTGAAAAAGTAAGGTTTTTTGTGTGTGAGAAAGTAGAAGAGCGAGCTAAAGCACGTGAACCGGATACGACATCATTAGACGAACAAGTAGTGAATGAGAAAGTGATGAAAGAACGAGTGGTGCAAGAACGGGTAGTACTAGATCAGGGTTTGCAAAAACAACGGGTAGATGAACAAAGGGTGCAAAAACGAGGGGTGCTGGATTTGCAAGACATAAAGGTAGTTTTTTGTTCTTTTTAGTATAAAATCCCTTTACTAAATATTTCAATATGTTTATACACATATATAAATTCCGAAGTACTTTTCATGTTTGCTAATTGTTTACAGGAGGCTACAAAAATCGTTTTGTTCCACCCGCAGAGTGTAGAGCCTATTGAGTGTGCTAGAGGAACGGTATATCCAACAACGACGGATACTTTAGTACATGGATCATATGTGATTCCTTGCTACATGAAGGTGTCGATAGACCGTGTTGTAAAAGAGTATGAAACCTTGAGGATTCCAATGCCGATTAAAGAATATCACTATAATACATTGAAGGAGGTGATAGGGACTTTTGTTCAATGGCCTCTCATGAAAATGTGTCGCAGTACTAAGGTACAAGTGAAAAGTGTTTACTTTTATGGTTTATATGTTATAAATGTAATATTAGGTTTATAATGTTTATACATACTTATTTAGGCGTACTCAAATTATAGTTATGTAGTTGCTTTATGTCATTGATAAGATTTGTTCATGTCGTCAAAACGCAATTTTTAAATAGGGGATGGCGTCGATATCAAAAGTTAAAGATTCACCGAAACCAACATTGTTGGCTAAAAATGTCCACAATCATAAAGAGGTAAATGCTAACACTAAACCTTTTAGTTATACGCGGATTAATATTAACTATATCATATAAATCGAGAATATACCGTTGTGTTTACAGGTTTCCCCACGAATGAAAGGATAATCGGAGGCTAAAGAACAAAAGAAACGCAAGGTGTATGACGAGTTGGTTTTATTGGAAAATGTCATACCCAATAGAAAACGTGTACACGAAGCGTATATTCGGTGGATTACTAAAGATGATCCTACTATGGGACACATTTTTACTGCTCCCCCACGGATGTTTGGGCAACCAAAAGAGTTCTTATGTACAGTTGATGTTAACGATATTATGACTCTTTGGAAGTATCTTTGGATCGATTGCAACCTCATAGTTTCTTTCATGATGTAAGTTCATTTGTTTAATGTATGACCTACTTATAATTTGATTTCACGTTAATTTATATTTAATATTATTATTTTTTTGTATTTGTAGCGGCCTACACAAGATGATGGAAATGTCATGTCGTAACTCATATGGGTTATTGAACCCCCACTTAATTCGGGACTCTGCAATCACTTCTCAGAAATCTAGTGTAATAGAGTATATGAAGAAAACATTCGACTCCAATAAAAATGATGCCTTCGCACCATATCTTCAAAAGTACTTAATCTATATCCCTAAATTGCTTCATTATATTTCATTATGTATGTTCATAGTTTATGCTAACGAGTTTAAATTTCACCAGCGGTCATTGGGTGCTGTTTATTATATCTCCTAAACGGTATAGGGGGATTATTGTGGATTCATTAGTTATGAAACCAAATAATCAAAAGAAGACGGAGAATGATTTTTTGCTCACAGACTGTGTAGATGAGTAAGAAATTATATTTTTTATTTTGGTATTAAATTAAATTGTTTCTATAAATTCTAACACAATTGTAACATTTCCTGTAGGATCTTCCCAATTTGCTCCTGGAAAGTGGTTAAGGTAAATCATCGAACTATATATATTTGAGAAAAAATGATATTGTTGTTGCAAGCTTAACATGTATATGTAATTGTGGTATTAAAATTAGTGCAATCAACAACCGGCTAACTGGGAATGCGGATATTATGTGCTCAACTGGATGTATTCTATAGTAAATCAATATCATGATGTTGCTGATATTAATAGAGTAAGAATATATAAGCTTTATTGTTTTTTTTTATGTATTTTTTCTCATATATTTGTTAGTTAGGTAACGATTTCTTATATATATATATATATATATATATATATATATATATATATATATATATATATATATATATGTATCATTTTTTTTTTTTTACATATAGATCTCTTGGGATGAACGTGCGTTGTCTAATACGGAAATAGAAGATGTAATTGAAAAGTGGCATATATTTTGTCCTTTTTAATCAGGTATATTCTAAACAACTCGTTACATCTAAACCTATTTCCTTCTATGTTTACATTACCCTATATATGTCGTAAAAAGACTTCTATAATTCACTTTGGTGTTCGTAATACATTCATGTTTAGACTTTTTGAAGACTAAAAATGTTTATGTTGATCTTAATGTCTTTTAGGGAAAAAGGAAACTCGAAGAGCCATGCTGGACAAGAAATTAAAAGTTTTTGGATCTATTAGTTTTTGGCACTTGAGATTTCATATCAAGTAGTTAGTTTTGTTTGATTTTGTTGAATATTATGTAGTAAATACGATTGGATTATGGTTTTGTATGTACCCGAACGTGTGTTAATACTTTGAATATCTTCATAATATATTTTCGTTTCAATAATAGCATTGAATTTTTTGTTTGGGTTTTAAATTCCAGATCATTAATCTGTGATTTTAGATTTTGGAATTTATGAGGTCTAAAAGACATATTAACCGGTTTAAAAGAAAATATTAAGACCTGCTAAAAGAGGTCTAAAAGAAAATATTAAAGGTCTAAAAAGAATATGAATATGACATATTAACCGGTCTAAATGATATTCAAACTTGCGCCAAAAAATTAATAACAGGTCTAATTGATAATATCAACAGGTCTAATTGTTAATATCAGGACCGGTTAGAGAACCGGTCTACATTACTTTTAAGCAAGTAGACCTCTAACATGTAGACGTGTTCAATAACCGGTCTAACAAGCCTTTACAACCGGTCTAAATGATACTTTTTGTAGTAGTGATAGTTGTCAAACCGAAATAACATCCAATTACCATATAAAATATTCTTAATATATCGAGTTGCAAAAGTGGTGACATTACAAAAGTATACCGTTCCAAAACACATGTGATTCTAATTAGAATACGTAAAGCTGCATAATCTTAATCTTCATCACCAAAATCACAACTCGTTTTAAGTTTCAACACCTGAAGTTGCATCATCCGAATCTTCATCACACATATTATTAGCACCACTTGTACTGCAACTAACTACCCCAAATATCAATGAGTAAATCCTAACTAAGTAACATAATTTATGTAGAAGTTTGTTAAGTCTTGCATTACAAATACCATGCTTGTATATCAAAATCATCAATACAAATTACTCCTTTATTCAAACTCTCTGTTCCTATACAAATCATTATCAGCTTGTATTACAATTTCCTTTCATCACGTAAATCATTATAACATGAAGCTGCATAATACCCGCCTGGCCTCTAAGTAAACTAATATATTTCTGGAATTTTTTTTATCAAACCTGTAAGAGCCGGTAACAACCGTGCTTGCCTTCTCGAAAAAATCACAGGATCTCTGTTCTTATTATGACTCGAAAAAACCTCCTCCGAGCATTTCCTCAAAGATGATGAACCAAAGCTCTAAATTCGAAATATAGAACTTAATTAGTACACAACTTTACATGTATAAAACCTCTAGAACAACTTTTTTCAGGAAAAAAAAATGTATCAAACTTGTACGGCTGTATGTTATGGGCATTATTATTTGTGGGAGTGAGAAACCTAGCATTTTTGTACCAGCAAATGACCCTAATTCGTTTCAATGGTTCTAGGTTGATATTGTTGGAATTGCTCGTACTTGTTGGCTTCCTGAAACACCATATACATTGAAGCAGTCAACGAAAATGTCAACCCCAGTAATCCATGTTGGACCCATATTATTTGTGACCCTCATTGATCATTTATCCTTACTGATATGATGACTGACACTAACTGAAATCTGTGTCTAGTAAATATTTGATGGACGTATTTACCTTAACAACACTATAGATTTCCCATTAGGTGATCGGAACTATGAGAGCTTAAAATAAACACTTATTAAACACCAAGGACTAAATAGTACACACTCCTAATTTGAGTATGTATATAAGGGCTATTATAAACCCTTACAAGGGTTGGTCAATTCTAGCCACCATTTTCTATCCTTAAACACACATAGTGTTTTCTCTCAATATTCCATCCTAATACGATCATCTCGTTTTGGGAATCAATGGCTAACTTATTCAACAACATCCCAGGATCATTAGGAGGTATGTAAATAACATGAATCAATCTAATTTAATCCAACATGTGGTATCAGAGCCAATGGCTCGTGATTATCCATTGGTTCATGTTTATTTATTGCCTGGCTATTGCTATTAATGTTCTGCAAATTATCTGGCCGGCGGATTTTGGTTTTGGATGAAAAAAATGGTATTTTTCAGACCTGCGGCGGCTACAGCAACCCTAATTTTCGATGAACTTCGTCCGTGCGGATGAAGGCTCATCCGTATGAACCTGATTTGTTCATACGTACGGATGAAGTCTCATACGTGCGAATGAGTTTCTTGATTTGTGCGAACCTAACTTGTTCATTAGCACGAACCAAAGATTATCTCATGCGAACCTGATTTGTTCATACGTACGGATGAAGTCTCATACGTGCGAATGTGTTGCTTGATTCGTGCGAACCTAACTTGTTCATTAGCACGAACCAAGGATCATCTCATGCGAACCTGATTGGTTCATACGCACGAACCTAACTGTTGATCCGTACGAATCTAGGCTCAATGCGTGCGAACCTAGGCTTACATCCGCACGAACCTGTACTTACATCCGTACGAATCAATACTCATCCGTACGAATATAATCTCATCCGTACGAATGACTAAAGACCCTAATTTGGTCGGGTTTTTTAGAGTTTTACTGGTTGCCTTATTTGCCGTCTGACCCAAAATTAGTCGCCTAACTTGCCGACTGTATTAAAATCAATTTGGTTTAATTTGGCCATCTTTAAAATTGATTTAGTCACCTTATTTATATGTGACTTTATTATACTTATGCACTAATATTCATGTTTTCATCTTTTGTTGCCCAAAGGTCAAAGGTGATACCTATGATTAATTTTTTTTCCTTTAGCATAATAAACACGTAGGATATTAATTCTGCCCAAAGGTGATTTAATATACTTGTGTGCTTAAAAGGATTCTAATTATGCCTTAAAACACGATGTTCTATTTTGTTGCCCAAAGGTCAAAAGACAAACGCTGTGTTGCATAAACCTTATGCTCATAATTTTACTTAGATATTAGTTATTTCTGCCCAAAGGTGATGTAACATCTAAGTAGAGCCTTACTTTAGCTTATTATTTTGGTGTTTCAATAGGCTTACCTATCATTGGCTTCATTACTAATATGGTCTTAGTCTCAGGAACATTACTATGAGGTCTACTTATTTTAGACATTACTCTAGTTCTATTACCTTAAGGGACATTACTTAGTCTGCCTTATATAGCTAACTCTGTCACTATAAAATCTTCTAATACTCGTATCATAAACCTAAATCCTCCTTATTCTCCACTACAGTACCAAACTTCGGCATTGAGGCACTTACTGGTGCTAATTTCACTTCTTGGAAGGATCAACTTTACTTAACTCTGGGAATGCTCGACATTGACTATGCTATTCGCCATGATGAACCCGCAGCCATTACTGCTGCGTCTACTGCGGCTCAGAAAGCGGATTTTGAGAAGTGGGAAAGGGCGAATCGGCTGTCACTAATGATGGTCAAGAACTCAATTCATCCCAGCATCCGAGGAGCTATCCCTGATAAAGACAAAGTGAAAACTTACCTCACATCTATTGAGGATCACTTTAAGGGATCGTCTAAGGCAACTGCGAGTAGTTTAATGCTACAGATGCTAACTCTTAAATATGAAGGTTCTAATGGTGTCCGTGAACACATAATGAAGATGGTTGACATGTCTCATAAGCTTAAGAATTTGGAAATGGAAGTCTCAGATAATTTTCTTGTGCATTTCGTAATGACTTCCTAGCCTGCTCGGTTCGACACTTTCAAAGTGAATTATAATGCTATGAAAGATAAATGGTCGATAAGTGAACTGATTGCTATGTGTGTTCAAGAGGAAGATCGTCTTAAGCACATTCAACCTGATGCTGTTCACCTTACTACCACTTCAAACTACAAGAAGAGGAAAGGTAACTACAGTAATAAGACTGAAAATAAAGTCCAAAATCATGGTGCTGCTACCTCTGGCCCTAAATCCTCAACAAGCAATACTAACTGCAAATTCTGCCGCACCAAAGGGCACGGACAGAAAGATTGCTCTAAATTCAAGGACTGGCTAGCTAAGAAAGGTAACATTCTTTACGTAGTATTTGATTCCTTTACTACTGATGTTCCATTTAATACATGGTGGGGTGACTCTGGTTCTATGGTTCATGTGACCAATTCCTTACAGGGATTCCTTACAATCCAGAAGCTACCAAAGGACCAAAGAAAACTTAGAGTTGGAAATGGTGATCTCTTAGATGTCGAAGCCATGGGGATTTTAAATTTACATATGAATACCGGAAAGTGTATTAGATTAATAGATACCTTATATGTACCGAGAATTACTCGGAACCTTGTATCTATATCTAGACTTGATCTTGAAGGTTATGTAATTACTCATGGTTGTGGCAGGATCACTTTTACTCTTAATAATGAATTATTTGGTTGTGGTTTTTTGGATGGATTACTGTATAAATTAGAACTAGATCCTAATTTCTCACAGTCTTTGTTGTCTCTTAATATTGATGACATAACTAAAACAAAGACAAAATCACCTAAACAAGCAGAGAATTCCTCCACATTGTGGCATAAACGTCTCGGCCACATCTCACGAGATCGCATGACACGACTCGTAAAAGAAGGAATCTTACCCTCTCTTGATTTTAGTGATTTTGAAACATGTATTCAATGCCTCAAAGGCAAAATGGCTAAAGGGAATAAGAAAGGAGCCACCAGATGTTCCAACTTGTTGGAAATAATTCATACTGATATTAGTGGCCCCTATCCCGCATCAATAACAGGACATACATCATTTATTACATTCATTGACGATTATTCACGTTATATGCACCTTTATCTGATTAAAGAAAAATCTGAATCCTTACAAACTTTTGTCGATTATAAAACTTTGGTTGAAAACCAACTTGATCATAAGATAAAAGTTGTCCGATCAGATAGGGGAGGTGAGTATTACGGTAAACATACTGATATTGGTCAAGCTCCTGGTCCCTTCTATAATTTTTGCAAGGAACAGGGCATAATTAACCAATACACCATGCCAGGTTCTCCTCAACAGAATGGTGTTGCTGAAAGAAGAAACCGAACTTTAATGGACATGGTGAGAAGTATGCTCGCCAACACTAACCTACCCAAATTTCTTTGGACTGAGGCCTTAAAAACAGCTGTTCATATACTCAATAGGGTTCCATCAAAATTTGTCCCTAAAACTCCTTATGAGATCTGGACAGGTAGGAAACCGAGTCTAAAATATATGAAAGTATGGGGCTGTCCTGTCGAAGCAAAAGTCTATAACCCCAACTTAAAGAAACTGGATTCTAAAACCCTTACATGTTTCTTTATTGGTTATCCCGAGAACTCAAAAGGTTATCGGTTTTACTGTCCTTCTCACTCTAACCGCATCATAGATACGCAACATGCCACTTTCCTCGAAAATTCAGAGATCAGTGGGAGCACGACAAATCCTGATTTAGATTTGCAAGAAGTACAAGAAGCGGGGGGAAACCACTCGTCGGTTATTACGATTCCTCCGATAACTCCTCTTGTACCCAATGCTGCTCCCGTTATGCCTGGATCTCCTAATGAACCGGTTGAACCTCCCATTATGCCTCCTAATCTAAATGCCGAAGAACCGCTTGTTCCTGTTACTGAACCCGTAATTCAGCTCAGGAGATCATCAAGGGCTCGCAGAAACACTAATTTTGATGGTTTCGAAACTTATCTGGCTGAAGTCGAAAATATTGGGAAACTTACTGATCCAACCTCTTACCGAGAAGCTATTAATAGTGATCAGGCCACTCATTGGATTGAAGCCATGATTGAAGAGCTCAATTCCATGAAGCATAATGGCGTTTGGGTATTGGTTGCACTTCCTAAAGGATCCAAAATAATTGGTTGTAAATGGGTCTTCAAAACCAAATTAGACCCGAATGGAAACGTCGAACGCTATAAGGCTAGACTGGTTGCAAAAGGCTTTACTCAAAAGGAAGGAATTGATTATCAAGAGACCTTTTCTCCTGTCTCTCGTAAAGATTCCCTAAGGATCGTCATGGCACTCGTAGCTCATTATGATTTAGAGTTACATCAGATGGATGTCAAGACCGCTTTCCTAAATGGTGACTTGCAAGAAGACGTATACATGCAGCAACCTGAAGGATTTATTCCAGAAGGTAAAGAGCACATGGTCTGCAAGTTGAATAAATCGATATATGGGTTGAAACAAGCATCACGACAATGGTACCTTAAATTTGATGAAGTCGTGAAATCTGATGGCTTCCTAAAGAATCAAGTGGATCAATGCACCTATCTCAAGATCAGTGGGAGTAACTTTATTATCCTTGTTTTGTATGTGGATGATATCCTGCTTGCAAGTAACAACTTGGATTTGCTACATGAGTCGAAGCGAATGCTTTCGCATAATTTCGACATGAAAGATCTCGGTGATGCCTCTTATGTTATAGGTATCGAAATACATCGAGATAGACGTAATGGTGTTCTAGGTCTTTCCCAAAGGGCTTATATTGACCGTATTCTAGAACGCTATAACATGCAGCACTGCACACCCACTGTGGCTCCGGTAGTTAAAGGGGACGTATTTGGACCTCATCAAACTCCGAGCACTGAAACTGAGAAAGCTGAAATGAGGATGATACCTTACTCATCTGTAGTTGGGAGCATTATGTACGCTCAGGTCTGTACTCGACCGGATATCGCTTACATCGCTGGTATGCTGGGGCGTTACTTATCTAACCCCGGACTAGCACACTGGAAAGGGGCTAAAAAGGTTCTACGATATCTGAAAGGGACCAAAGACTACAAATTAACTTATAGAAGAAGTGACAACTTGGAAGTAGTAGGTTATTCTGACTCTGACTTTGCTAAAAGCAAAGAAGACCATAAATCTACTTCTGGGTATATTTTCATGTTAGCTGGCGGACCAATCTCTTGGCGGAGTCATAAACAGAAACTGACCACGACGTCTACTATGATGGCTGAATATGTTGCCGTTTATAATGCAACCTGTCATGGGATGTTGTTAAGGAACCTGATCAGTGGACTCAAACTCGTCAACTCAATCTCTAGACCATTGAAGCTTTACTGTGATAACTCAGCTGCTGTAACTTTCTCGAACAGTAACAGTTCGACTGGCGCTGGGCTGTATCTCGACACAAAATATCTGTTTGTACGCAAACGGGTTGAGGAAAATGTTCTTTGTGTTGAGTACATAAGTACACATGACATGCTAGCGGATCCGATGACCAAAGGTCTTCCTCCTAATATATTCGTAGGACACGTGTCGAATATGGGGCTTACAAAAGACTTAATTTAATAGCATGTTGTACTTATTGGTCATTATTATTTATTAATGAAAAAATTTTCCTCCTTATTCAGATTTTGTTTGTCTATTATTTACACCTTATGCGCATAACTGTGTTGGACATTATTATAACAAAATTTGTCTTAGTTGGTCTATCATTGCTTATTCAGTTTTGAATTTGAGTCATAGTTTGACTAGTGGGGGTCCTGAGTAGATATTATTCTCTACGACTGTACTTATTGACTATGATTTCGGTTTGAAACAAAATGAGTATTATCTCGTACGGACTTATTAATACTCATAGATAAATGATCTACTTGGTCAAGTGGGAGAATGTTGGACCCATATTATTTGTGACCCTCATTGATCATTTATCCTTACTGATATGATGACTGACACTAACTGAAATCTGTGTCTAGTAAATATTCGATGGACGTATTTACCTTAACGACACTATAGATTTCCCATTAGGTGATCGGAACTATGAGAGCTTAAAATAAACACTTATTAAACACCAAGGACTAAATAGTACACACTCCTAATTTGAGTATGTATATAAGGGCTATTATAAACCCTTACAAGGGTTGGTCAATTCAAGCCACCATTTTCTATCCTTAAACACACATAGTGTTTTCTCTCAATATTCCATCCTAATACGATCATCTCGTTTTGGGAATCAATGGCTAACTTATTCAACAACATCCCAGGATCATCAGGAGGTATGTAAATAAGATGAATCAATCTAATTTAATCCAACAATCCATACCCTATCCCGAAAGATAATAGTTCATTGATTCACAGTTCGGTAATGCCACATGATCATCTCAACTATACATTCACTAGGTGCATTTTTTTTCATGAACTGGCTATATTACATATGAGCATGCATTTAAAGTCATGAATAGTATTCTATAGAGGTGGTAAATGGGTGAGTCAGGTAATGGGTGAAACAAGTCACATTTTGTATAGGTCGGGTTGGTTTGAGCCGCAATACTTTTTGTCCAATCTTTTTTATTAAATACTAGTCTGTCAAATATGATTACTAAAGTTACATATTCAGTAATAATTTAGGTTTTTGGATATTATTACTTTGAGGTTTTATGCATTAAAAAATACACCTTAGCCGAATTTTGACCCATTTGAGAGGTTTGACTTGTTAGAGAGAGAACAATTTTATGATTCTATTGGTTTGCAGAGGTATGTGGTTTTGTAAGTGACTTTATCAAACCTTTGAGAATTAGTTAAGGAAAACTAGCATTACTGGTATCCAAATCCTTCTCTTCGTCGTTATAAACAACATGACTTCCTATATTCAATAAAACGAAACAAGTTCATGCACATGAATCCAACAAATCCACGCGTTTCTTTTAATAAACAAATCAATCAACACATTAATGATTATATATACAAGCACAAAGTAGTGAGAAAAACAGCATTAATGATTAGCCATCTCATATAACCTTTGCTCTTCTCCATCTTCTCTAACAATCACCCATTCATCACTTGAATAGTCAACCCACCACCTTATAATTTTGGCTCTCAATTGTACCACTTTTGTTCTCTTCGGGGGAGCTAGATGCATAGTCATTCTCTCTCTCTTTGCCATGAATTTCTTCCCAAAATTTACAAACCCTGTTTTGGCACATTCATGAATAAAGTTCTCATATTCATATCCATGAGAATAACTAGCATGGTTGACCATCTTTAGTTTGCGCAGTTGTTTGACATCTTCCACTGATATCTCTCTTAATTGTTCAGTTGTGCTGTAAGATTTGGTCATTGTTCCATTTCTGCTCTTCCTTTTGATGACTATTGCACCGCTATAACGATCAAATCTCCAACACACAATTGGTGGGAAAATGCCCTTCTTAAGATTCATTAACTCCTCCCATTTTGCCATCAATTCATCCTGAGACACATCTTTAATCCTAGACCCAGAAGAACTCCCCTCTCCTTGAATAGAAGTATCAACATCAACAGGGAATCCATATTGATCACGGTCTCATCCATCATCTGTTGTTTCCTCCATCCATTGAGAAATCTCTTCTATCATTGCAATAACTGCAGGGTCATCCATATAGTAATCTTCAGGTGAAGTAGATGATTGAGGTTGAGCAGGAGGATTTGACTGTGAAGATTGTGCAGATGCTTGTTCTTTTTGTTGAGCAGAAGGTTGAGGTTGAGCAGGAAGATTTGACTGTGAAGATTGTGCAGAGGCTTGTTCTTTCTGTTGTGGAGACTGAGTAAACCAAGATTCTTTTTCCATGTACTGAGCAAAAGGAGTCTCTTCTTGCTTCACTTTGATCTTTGAGTGAACATCTTGACTCTGTTTTTCAACCAAAGACTTCAATGTTACACTTTGTCTTGGATCAGCATCTTTAGTTGAAGAACCTTCAACATTGATATCCTCATATGCCTTTTCCATTTGTCTTTTTAGTAGCTTCTCCTCGATCTTCTTTTCTCTTTTAGATTTTAAGTCCCTTACCATCAATTTAGTCTGAATGTCAAGCCAATTCGTTTCCAGTGTTTCAATCTTCATTTGCCCAACAGACCTTGAATTCATTCCTCCAACAGTAACAAGATAGCTCTTCAGATGATTTTTTTGTATTGCTTCTCTGAGAGTTTCTGTTTGAATCCAAGCATCTTCTTCTTCAAACTCACTACTTTAGATGGCACAACAGATGAAAGTTTAAGTGCCATAGTCTAAACTTTTCCTCCAACTTTGACACTGCTTGAACCAACATCTGTAAATTCTTCAGTCACTTTTTCAACTTCTTCTTCAGTCACCTTCTCAATTTCTTCTTCTTTCACTGTTACATTTCCACTCTATTCTTCTTCAACATCACTGTCTATCTCTATAATCACTCTCTCCACTTTATCTCCACCAAGCTCTTCATTCCACTAATCATGAGCATGAACAAATTGTGGCTCTCTCTCCTTGATAAACACACATAAAGTTTCTTCAGCATTTTCATCAAAAATGTCTTCAAACATGCCTTCATAGTACTTTTCAAATGTAGCTTGATCTATTGATTCTCCATATTGATCAACTGCTCTAATATCTCCTCATTTTTCTCTGTTTGTTCACTTTCTTCATCACCAGACTTTTCTTTGTCTTCACCCGAATTTTCTTCTACTTCACCAGATTTAAACTTTTCTTTACCCGAAGTAACTTCTGATTCACTAGACTTGAATGTTTCTTCACCGAAGTAAATTCTACTTCAGCAGACTTGAATTTTTCTTCACCTGGATTAAATAATCCTTCACCAGAATTCAATTCTCTGACTTTTTCCTTTCCTTTACTACTTTCAACATCCTTCATACTTTCCATGATTTTCCCAACAATTGATAAATTCACATCCATACTTTCACTACTTTCCAACCTTACTACAGATTCACTTCTTCTACAGATTCACTTTCAACCTGCACCTCAGTTTCTTTCTCAGCATCCATCATCTCAATATTGACATTATCTCCCCCTATTTTGGATGCATCATCCATAGGAGAAGATTTATTGCTCTTAGCTCTTAAATTACCCAAAATTACACCATTAACTGCTTGCCTCCATCTCAACTGATTTATCAATGTTGCTTGCCTCCTTACCAATTGTTCTAACTCCTCTGTTTTCTTAGTCAGTTCTAGAATCTTCAACAAATTACTCCTTGCACATTTTGATCTGTAAGTGTAAACACGAATAGGAGAACTGGTTGGCTTTCTTGTTGTTGTTGTTGTTCTGGTTGTTGTTGATCCTCCTGTTGCTCTTGGTGTACATTTTCTGGTTGGACATTTTCACCCTGTAGCTCTAGGAATGTAGTGATGGCTACTTTTGCTTGATCAATCATGTGAGGGAAAAAGGGAGTGAAATGCCCAGAAAATACAACCTTGGCCTTGGAGAAAGACTTCTTCATATTATTCATAATTTTCCAGTTCATGTCTTCATCTTTTAATGTTGGACCCTCAAGCATCCGCCATGAATCTCTGAGTGTAGTATGATTTGAATAAACCTTGGGAAAAGAAGAAATCTTGTAGAACTGCCCTCTGCCATCCTCTGCATGCAGTCCATGATAAATCCAGAAAAATTGAATTTAACTGATCTTGCACTGGATTGGTTAAATGATATGTTCACTCCTGAAGTTGGTATGTTTAACAGTATATTCCGAAGGAGTGGGTATGATCCAGTGATTAAGTGGATTATGTATGAAAGAAGTGGTGTGCATTCTATAATTAGAAAACAAGGTGTGATCAATTTCTGTTTGGTGGAGAAAAAGTATGATTTGGATTTTGCTATTTTACATGAGATAATCACATTAAGATTGTTTGCTCTAAGACATTCTTAGATGGCTAATGATTTGGTATTGAGAATGGTAACTCAAATAAATAAAGAAGAGCTCAAGATGAAAGAAGAACGAGCTAAGAGGAAGAAAGACAGTAGAAACTAGTTTCGTAATCATCCTTTTTTATTTGTTTGTTTTGAAACTTGTTACTTTTATAATAATTAAAGTTCAACTTTAGGGGGAGATTGTAGGGATCAAACTTGTTAATATGAGCTGAGTATGGTTATTACTGCTCATTTACTACTGCTCGGTTACTACTGCAAGTGTACTAGTTTCTACTGCAAAAGCTCGTTACAACTGCCCGTAAAGTGTTACTAGTGCAAGAAGGCTTTTGAAGAAAAAGACAATTCTAGAATAGATTTGTAATTATCTTTTCCATAATTGTAGTTACTTTACAATTGTAATTGTTAAGTCGGTTCCGAGAAAAGTTAGGTTTAGCCTCAAGGTCTATATATTAATAGATCTTTGTATTAAGAAAAACACGTGCATTGATTATTCCTTCTACGATTAATACATTGAGGCTTTGTTGGTGATATTCGTTATTGTGTTATTGTTCTTATTATTCTTAATATAAACAATATTCGTTTAATCACATAACATGTAATATCAAAGTGTTTAATCCGCTGCTAAACTTCTTTAATAGATCAAGATCTTATTATACATATTGTGGTTGTGTGTTTACAAAAACTATAATCGATCCTAACATAAACACCTAGTTAGGAACATATTTTAAACTCAGTTTCTGTTTTTTCATCTATTGAGTGAGCGAAAGGTAATATATTTCATTCTATTTTCTTCATTTTGATATTTGTTTAAAATATGTAATCCTAATATCCCATAAGTAGGCACGTACAAAAATCCTGAGAACCAAAAAGTTCAAGAACCTGATCGGGATTACATTCAGAGCCTGGACCGGCGATCAGTGGCGAGTCTAGGATGGTAACGAAGGTAGGTCCTAAAACAATTTAGACGACAAAAAGTAATGGATCGAGCGGTTCGGAAATGTTAAGCGGGTCGGGTCGAAGATTACTACAAATATACATAAAATAAAAGTAGTACCGATTAACAAACAATACAATGCTTAAGTAGTTAAGTCACAATATTTCATATAAGTTTATGTAAGGCTTATAAGTTCCACAAATTTTAACAATAAATATGGAAATAAGTAAAATCGTGTTTACTTAACATGATATTGTCAATGTTGTTTGCTAACTTTAAAATAAAATGTATGGTTCATATAACATAATTAATAAACTTGATAAATTATTAAGTTTATAATTTGATTGTGTATTTTTGAGTTTTAGACACATATTTGTGGTAAAATGAAATATGAATACTATTACTGAACAAGAATATTTGTTATGATGAAATAATATTAAAAGATAATTTTAGAAAACATAAAGGATTGTTTGAAAATTATACAACCCAACAGACAACAGTTAAAAAAAAATATAAAAAAAATGTGTTGGGTGAGATTTGAACACTAAAAAAAAATATAAAAAAAATGTGTTGGGTGATATTTGAACACTTGACCAAAAAAGATTAAAGGTTCAATATCATATAAGGGTGTAACCACTACACTGGCACCATCTTTTGTTATGGTTTTGTAAAACAATTATGTTAACCAGGTCCTTCTAATTTTTTTATGTATGTCCTACGAAAAAAGTCTATATCGTTTCTAAACGATTCGAAAACTAAGGTAGGTCCGAGGACCTGCTTTGCTATTACCTGAACTCGCCCCTGCCGGCGATAAAGTCGCATAACATTTTTAGTTTTGGATTATGAGATTTATTGAGTTGGGCTATTTTAATATTATGATGGTCCGATGGTATATGCTGATACAACTTTTATTGATTAACTTGTTTTAATATTTATTGATTTTAAAAATAATAGCAAATTGATATATTTACAAAAATGTTAAGTGATCATTTTTAAATGGTAATTGTTTTCAAAATTGTATATAGTAATAGCCATAAAAAAGCTTTTTTACATTTGATTATTAAATATATATACATCTACTTTTCCGGTACAACACAACATAGAATGGAAGATTAAATCGGTTTTTGGATCAGAGAACCGACATATCGTCTTGAATCGAATCGACTGCAATGATAATTCTACTGGTTCTCGGTCCGATTCAGTTCGATCCCGACTTTTACTGATTTTGGACCGTTGAACACCCAAATCTATAAGTAATGATAGTTCACTTTCTATATTCAAAAAATATTCCATAAAATATCAAAGAAATTTGTCGAAACCAAAGAGTGTAAACTCTTATTTCTACCTAAAAACATATTTCAACCTACAAAACATACAATACATATATACACATTTGAATAATACCATATCCCAATAAATTAATTAATTACTACGGAGTAACTAAAATATAGTAATAGCCATAAAGAAAATGAGAAAAAGCGTTATTCTTGAAGAAATATGTTGAATAATTTACAAAAGAAGAAAAACAAAATCTCTCATCTATCTTAACCTTATAATTGGGGTTTATCATCCAAAGAAACGGATGAGCGCTTTATAAACTCCAAACAATCTTCAATAGCTTCCGAGTAAAAAGAATTTGACCTCCCAAATGATCGTAGCCGATAAGCGTTTTCCTTTGCTACTAATTTTCTTTGGTTCGATTTCCCTAATCCCTTTTTCGAACTCTTTCCGTATGAAGAAAAGCTCAGCCTCAAGGAGCCCATAAGCATCTTGAACAAGTTAAACAACTTTGCACGTAAACGTTGAACGTAAAGTCTTTTAGGGTTTATTCGAAAACCTCTTGTCCCGTTATATTTCCGGCCAACTCTGTTGTAACTCATATGACCCATTTGAATATTTCAGAAGATTATGATAGAAGCTGTTTGTGTTTCATGTTTGAATGTATATTTATACATTAAAAAGTTAAGAAACGAGTGGAGTTGACATTTTGGTAAAACGCAAGGGTAGAATTGGAATTATAAAATATGAAAATGATTTTTATTGGTAAGATTCCATAGAAGGTGGGAAAGGACATGGAATTGGGGAAATGTTTTTATTCTAAAGTTTATACTTTTTTGTAATTACGACTTCAACGAAGGTGGGATTAAAATAGTTTTCAATTAATATTTTTCAATAATTTTAAAACATCATAATTAAGCTGTTTATTATGTTTATAACTTGATATTGAATAGGGCAGAATATGTTTAAAGGAGAAATAATAGGTAATGTCAAATTGTCACTAGCATGTAACTTAAGTAATATAAAAAATAAAGAAAAATGATAGAGTTTACGTATAATTTTGAAAATATAAAAAGTCTAATTAAATTGTATATTAAAAATTAATATATTAAGGTAAATATACTAAATAATGCTAACAACACCTATTATTTTTTCTTAATTAAATTAATTAATTAGTTTTGATGAAAATAGATCATCAAAAGCAGTCTAAAGTAAATTTAACTTTTCAATATTTTTACTTATAGAAATCAGTGTGTTATTGTTGCAATATATAAACTTAATGCTTTTAATTAGTTTATTACAAAAATTAAACAAATTATTCTTTAGTAAATAAACACTTTATAAAAGCTAAATAAAATAGACTTATAATGTTAATTTTGTGAAGAGACAAAACAGAGAGCAAAACAAGGAAACGTGTCTGTCGTTATATATATTAAAATTATTAAATTAATTAGATGATATGTGGTTTAGATTAAAGTTGCAACTTTGAATTTCTTTAGTGATTTTCCCTTATATTATTATAAATGAACTAGGCGTTGCGCGCTGACAATTTTGTAAATAGATTTGTCACGAACAATGATCAGAATCGGAAGTTTTGTGTCTTTAACCGCCACCGACCTTCTACTTTCTAAAATTAAAACACATGGTTTGTGCCTACTTCCTGCTACTTTCTGTTTCTCTCGAATGTATAAAACTCAGCTTCCAAAAATCCCCAAACACCAAATTAAATACAATATATAGATTCTTTACAAATTACAACATAAATGTTCCATTAAATCGAATGGTTTCGAATAATTTCTACAACACCTTTGATCCAATTGAAGAATCGGATTCATTTCGCGTGTTTCATTTATGTTCCACTTTCGAGAAAAGAATTATAAAAAGTGTATGTAAGTCAAACAAATTAGAAATTACCTCATCATCAGCCATAACCATCTCCAACCCAAGTAAGACATCACCGAGTTTCGTATTTATTGTCTCCCACATTCTACAAAGCCGTACATGAACAACCCTCTTCTCTAGTTGGGTAAAGGGCGCCAATCTTGGAGTGAGACATGTTTTTCGAAATAGACATAATTGTACGTAGTTATGGGTTTGCTGATGCAAAAGTAACTAACTTATATAGAAAAACACAAAACCACTAACCTTTGGAGTACCTAAAAAAGTTTGTTAATCACATTATGGTAATTAAAACACAATAATTAGTATGCCATTAATACCACCAACTTTTGGAGTACGTAAAAACGTATGTGTTATTAACTTAGGGTAACTGAACAGTTTAAATATCATTATACCTCACATTATGGTAATTAAAACACAGTGCAACCAAAGAGTCAAGAGTTTCGTGTTATTAACTTAGGGTAACTGAACAGTTTAAATATCATTATATCTCACATTATGGTAATTAAAACACAGGGCAACCAAAGAGTCAGGAATATCATTATACCTCACATTATGGTAATTAAAACATATGGAAACCAAAGAGTCAGAAGTTTCAAATATGTTATTAACTTAGGGTAACTGAACAGTTTAAATATCATCATACCTCTCATTATGGTAATTAAAGCACAGGGCAACTAAAGAGTCAGGAGTTTCAAATGCATATCATTCCACTATTTGGAATATCTCACACGTAATTAAAACGACAACTCTATACCACCAACTTTTGGAGTACCTAAAAACGTCTGTGTTATTAATTAGGGTAACTGAACAGTTTAAATATCATTATACCTCACATTATGGTAATTAAAACACAGGGCAACCAAAGAGTCAGGAGTTTCGTGTTATTAACTTAGGGTAACTGAACAGTTTAAATATCATTATATCTCACATTATGGTAATTAAAACACAAGGCAACCAAAGAGTCGGGAATATCATTATACCTCACATTATGGTAATTAAAACACAGGACAACCAAAGAGTCAGAAGTTTCAAATGCATACCATTCCACTATTTGGAATATCTCACACGTAATTAAAACGACAACTCTAGATTATAATTAAATATAGATTTATAATTATATTTATAGTTATATTCATAATTAAGAATGTCGTTACGCGTAATTTATTAATAATTTATTATTTGTTATACAATGATTGAAGCACAATGGGCTCGCTAGTTTGTGCGTTATTTTAAATGTACAGAAAAGCAACAAGTATGAAATAATGAGTGTAAAAGTTTGACAAAGTACTCAACTTTAAGACTTTTTTAATTATTGGTAACTTTTTACTAGCCTTGATGAATTTCTAGACCGAGGGATACACATTGGAATATTTACTTGTACAAAGCAAATAAAGGAGGTAATATAAAGTTGTATGTAAATGTTTGGATAGAAACACAATTTATTTTAGAGAATAATGTGCTTATATATAAACTAAACTAGATGTTAAATTTGATTGAGTAACTTATGTGGTTTTTTTAAACCCGATTCAATCTTCAATTAAGAATTAGATTTCAAATAATGTTTCCTAACTATGTAAATATATTGTTTGTCACTTATTTTAAATGCTATTCGGGGTTTTCCTTATGCAACCCTAAATCCTCTCACATGCTTTGGTTTCATATTGTTGATTTTGGGAACATAAAAACCCTACGATCTAATTGTCACTACAAATATCTAAGGTATCTGAGTCCCTAATATTTATTCAACATCCATTAATACAACTTCAATTTGATTGTAATCCTTAATCACCCCTTTCTTTTTTGAGTTGAGAAAGAACTTCCTATTTATTAGGTTAGAGTACGGTACACTAGCTTGAAAGTGAAAGGAGATCCACATAAAATGAATGGCATGTTTCGTTACTCATTTGGGTCCATTACTGATATATTGGCAATTGAGATAAATAAGGTCTATTTGACGAATTATCGGTGTTAGTTTCATATATTGAATAGATAGTATAATAATCATAATTAGAATCTTCAAAAAAGAAATAATGACATTTTCGAAAGGGCTTAATTTTACGGCGTTACACCTTTGACTGTTTATTAAAGACGAATTCAAAATGCATTGTTTTGTATAAAGGGGCTTGTGTCATACAAGTTGATCGCATGGATCTGAATCCGGTTAAGCCTATTATGCATAATCAGGTTGATTGGGTCAACTTGACAAACCCAAAACAGTCGCAAAATATAAAGGCTTAAGGCTCTCGTAAAATTGGAACTTGAAGGAACTGAAAAGGGCACGGTTTAAAGCCTATTAGGATTTAGTCATTCGGTTAATGTTTTATATGATATGAACATGGTTAGTAGAGGAGTTAAGATTTTGGTTTTTGTTCATAAAACAATTCAATCGCATACCTATTTTTGCCTAGTATAACCATTGTGAACAAGCATGAGTTAGATATGCTAAAAATTTAATAATAACAACATTATCACTAATTCATCATTTTTTTTTTCTTTTTTTTATATAGTGAAACCACCATAAGTTCATATATTATATGTTTATCTAAAACAACATCAAACTGATATATTTATTTATTTAATTTTTATAAAAAGACAATTTATGATAGACACCCTATTTATATTTGTCTTGAATCATCAACTTACCCCGAACCAAATGTCTTTTGATAACATAAAATGATATTGTTTTACATGCAAATCTATTTATTAATTATGTTAAAAATAGTGGACACATTGAACTAACATCTGATAGCAAACCATCCAATCCATTTGAAATGCACCCTTCTTCTTTTTCTTCCTTTGCCATTAAATTTTGTTGAACTTGTATCAACCGAGGGTTCCTTTTCCTCCTGGATATCATTTTTGGTTATTATTTTTCGTTGCTTGTAAAATATTTTCTATATGATCGCTAAACCGGTTATATAATAACGTAGGAAGAAAAAAATGTATACTAAGAAAAGAGAAACTATTGCTTTAATGTGATATTCTATCTTCTAAGGATATGATCGATTGTCAAGATGTACAAAAAAGCCAATATCAATATTACCTTAAAAGTCGCTTCATGTGATTTAGTAAAAATTAACCACGTAGATCTATATAAATATAGGATTGAGATCCTTTTATATTATCGTATATATCAATTTGTAAATAAATAAAGCAAGTGAATAGTGTTTAAAGGACAATTTTGTCTTTTACTTGCTTAAGTATTTTAATTAAATTTTCAAGTTTAGTTAAGTAAAATATTGTCTTTTCTATTTGTAAACAAATGAAGCAAGTGAATAGTATTTTAACGGGGAATTTTGTTTTTTCCCTTGCTTAAGTGTTCTAATTAAATTTTCAACTTTAGTTAAGTATAATTGTGTTTTTTCTATGTTTAAAATGAGATTTTCAATGTTAGTTTCACTAATTAAAACAAGTGAATAGTGTTTTACGGGCAATTTTGTCTTTTCGTTGCTTAAGTGTTCTAATTAAATTTTCAAATTTAGTTAAGTAAAATATTGTTTTTTCTATGCTTAAAATAAGATTTTCAATGTTAGTTAAATGATTTCACTAATTATATTTAATAAGTTTAGATTTTCATAACAAATTTGGACTACCTTCTTTTTTCAAAAAGGTTTACATGTTTTTTCGGTTTTTAAACATGCAATACTATTTCTTAATTTATTAACCACAACAAACCATGTAATCTTTATTAATATAAAATTTTTATATAAAAATGTTTAATTTGTTTTCAGCATTATTTAACTGACAGTAATATAGACTTACTAGAGTTGATCTAAAAGTTATTGTTTCAACCCGGGACGAAGCCCAAGCATGTTCAATCTAGTACATATCAATTTCTAAACAAAAACTCTAGTGAATAGTAATGTTCTTTAGTTTAATATATAAATTAAATTTCTTATGGTTGACACAAAAATATTGCTAGCAAATTGGTTAACCCACTAACTTTGTTTTGAACTCACATACTCACTAATTTTGTTTTGAGGTCACATATTCTAATCTTTATATGTGTAATATCCCTAACTTAAGCTTAATTTTTATTTTATATGTTACTATTGATATAAAGAAACAAAAAACATAATTATGGTACTGTTTATATTATTTTATATATTATAAGTGTTAAAAAATGTAATTAACAAATTAAGAGTACAATAGATACTATCCAATATAATATATCTTATTATGATTATGAGCTTATTGTTATTGCACTTATAAATTTATTTTAGTGGTTTAAGAAAGATCTACATATAAAATAATCTATATATATAAAGCCAATTATATATTTAAAAAAATACAAGTTTACTTGAGTGACTTATTATTAAATACAACATACGTTCAAATTATTAGTAATACTATTTTTATAATTTAAACTTCTGTTAATAAATTTGATTTATCCCCTCACAATTGCGAGGGCAAATAAATCCTTGTTTGAGTCAAGCACAAAAGGTCATATTTTTGCTACAAACCATATTAGTAGGTATTTTATTTTGAACTTTAAAATCTTTAAACCTGGTGAATTTTGTGATTTAATTTGTTCTTTATCAAATTACATAGTACAAACGTCTTGACAGTCGGACTCTCGTTTATGACTTGGTTAGAGTGTATAACACTTAGGTTGTTTAAAAGGACATTATTCTTTCTTTTGTTTTCTAAAAAGACTGTTACATATATATGCATATTTAGTGGAACTCCAATTCTCTACTTCAAAGATCAAAACTTATAACGAAAATTTGAAAAATAACAAAATCGATGACAAATATTACATGTATAAAACTTGAGACCAAATGAATTTATCACAACTCTTCATTTTAAAAATCTGCTTTAATTTATTTTTGTTTAAAATTTAATTATCAAAAAAACGGTAAATGTATTAAATGAATAAATTACACCATTAAAACAAGCATTATTTCTTTTTCTATAGATCACTCACTTGATAAAAAATTCCGTGTTATTTGACGGGTTTTATAAAATCACAGTTTTATCACATGTGATTCTAGTAGTTTGACTTATGATTTTTGTGTTTTTCTTTTTTATTCTACTTAAATATAAATCATATAATAAATTTAGGTTTTGAAATTCACATTTATTGTTCATATCACATGTGATTTTACCTTACGAATATCACCAATTGACCAAAAACGAAGAAAAAAAAGTCGTCAAAATCCGATTTTTTTTCTGGATCTATATAGATTATACCTCATATAATATTGTTGTGTTTAAAATTTCTCATTTAACGATAAAAAATCATGTGTTATTTACTTATTTGTTTTAATAACTACGTATATTATAATATCACATATGATTTACGTTAATATCACATGTGATTTTAGTACTATCACATGTGATTTCGTTGAATTTTTTATAGGTTTAATTTAATTATATATCATATAACGATTTTAGATCTTTAAATCCACATTTATGTTAATATCATATGTGATATAATCTTACGATTTTAAACATTCGTCAAAAGTGAAAAAATAAAAGTTGTCAAAATTTGATTTTTTTTTTATGTGTTTAGATAAATTATACATCATATAACATTTTTTGTTTTTAAAGTTTACTTATTTATGTTAAAACCACATGTGATATTAACTTTTCAATTTAAATACCCACCCGAAGACCCGAAAATAAAAGTTGTCGAAAGTACATATGACCACTGTTCCAATTAAAGAGGAGAACACGACGGTCGCAATGATATAATTTGTGTCGTCTAATAATTAACGGTTTATGAAATTAATTTAAAAAAATTTGTTAAAAGTAAGTTTTGATTTTAATCTAACCTATTGGGTTGAAAAGAAATGAAAGGTGAAGATAGAGTTTTTGGAGCTTAGAAAATAATTGGTTTTAATTCATATTTTACCTATCTTTAACCATTTTGAACTTTTTAATAATTATGTGAATTAAGTCAAACAACTATTTGAATGTCCGCGCTTTACAACGGAGTTGTGCTTGAACAATGGAATAGTTTTAAAGAATATTAACTAGAACTGAAGTCTTATGAAAAATGAAATGTTGTATAGTTTGATTAACTTTAAATCATAATTGTTAAGTTTTTGAAGCAGAGGAGGTATATTATATGAAAAAGGATTTTACCTTTGTGGTATAAACAGTTGATGAGCTTGATCTTGATGTGCTCCCCTCTTCCATGTCTAAGCTCAACTGTAAATTAAGCGTTACCACGGATTCATGTAATTTATCTTCTACAACAATACATATTTCACTCGTTGTTTAAATATGATCGATCAAATCCAAATTGACATTATATACCTGTAACACACGATGCTCAAGCATTGCAAGTCGATCAATAAGAGTGCCTTTATGCTGCACATCGTCCAGGGCAGAAGACAACGTTTTACAAACCATCTTTTCTGTAAGATCATCATTATATCCAACTCTTCCTGATTTGGTATGCTTCTTCTCTTCCAAGAGCTCTAACTGATACAACATTGGATGACTTCTCAACGTCAAAATTTAATCATCGTAAGAAAATAAAAACAAGGAATGAAATGGTTACCAGGCGATCAAGACGATCAAGTCTTGGAAGAACAGCCAAAGTTGGTTCCATATTATGTTTTGTTGGAAATAAAATTGCCTTTAAATATCCTTGTTCCGAAAAAAACAGTTCTGGTAGTAAATGAGAACCAGCATGCCACATACAGCCATGCCCATCACATGCCCTCTTAAATTTTCGATATGTCCATCCTTTCACACGATGAAACCATATGTTTAATACTATATATGATCTTATTTTTTTGTCGATTGATAGACGTCTCTATTTTATGGAAATCAAGCAATAATACCATTTTTACGAAAGATTGAATGATGGACATTTTTATACATTATCCTCTCCACCTCATACTATACAATCAAGCTATAATCAAATGGCTGCAAGTGTGTCGACGTTGCACTTCTATAATCCAGTAGTATGTATATATGAATAATGCAAATATGTGAATACATGACGTCATTAGTAGTTTTGTATGATTGACATTTAATTGGTTTGGTTTATGTAAAACCTTTTTGTTATGTATCATTTCTTTTAAATTTTGGCATTGTGCATTGTTTGTTATCCGGACTTTCTTAGCGTCTTCTCGCTGGCTTGCAACAAAAAAAAGTAACATTTGTGTTAAGAAAATGAAACTCACGACCTTATATATGTATGCCTAACTCGATTTGAAACAAGTACCCAGAAAATATATAAATATAGCGAAAGTTAATATATAATTTCATAATACCCACTGTCAAACCTTATTCATCTTTACCCATTTTCTGATCAGTAACATTATCCAATGGCTTCAATAAACCGTAAGTAATAGCCATTGAAATCCACCCTCCAACTAGGACCCGCGTTGCAGAGGCCCTCACACAAGATCCACCCACAACCGCCCCGATCCCTCCAAACAAAACTAGTGCTATTGATGTTACAACCACCACCATGACTAGTCTAGCAGTATAGTCATTAACCGACATAGCTGCTGCCAAAGGAAAGAAAGAACCACTAAGAAACGCCAATGCAGATGCAGCTCCCGCCTTATATGGATTTGGCAATCCTTCTTTTTCATCTTCTTTAATCTGTTCACTACTATCTGTTACTGTCACCTTTACTACCGGAGATTTTGAACCACTTTCAACAATGGTTCGATTGTTCTTCGGGATTTCTATTTCAATTTCTTGTAAGTTTATCTTTTCCTTTAACGGGTGTTCTTGATTCACAGCAAGCGCGATATCTCTTTGCGTTGAAACAGAAACAAATTCACCGACAGCCATGCTGCACGCACCAGCAATGGCTCCAGCTACACCAGATATAATCATGAACCATTGACCTTCTTGAGCTGCACCAATCCCCATCATCAGAGAAGTAGTGGATAGTAACCCATCATTAGCTCCTAATATAGCAGCCCGTAGCCACTGAGCCCTCTGCAATCGGTGTAATCTGCTACTTTCTTTCTTGACATCCCGTGTTACAGGAAGCGTGTGCTCACCACAACCCTCTAATGTTCCAGGAGAATGATGAACCATGATATAAGATAGATTACGTAAAATACTTGAGTGAGTGTGGCCTCTGTGCTTATGACACACTCCCGAAACAATATATAAATTTCAAAAATGCTTGAAAAAGACTAGAATCTTAGGCGGCATCGTGCAAGATTCTGTGGCAAAGTTGTTTGAAGAAAAACTATTGTCTTCCTTTTCAAATGTTAGTGATTGTATGATTACATAAATACAAGATACCACCTTGTGCGAGTAGGATCAAAGAAACGAATCCCACCTTGGATGAGCTTTTGCAAGCGATGCCATTACAAAATGGCTGGGTTGGATAATGGGTCAAAAGAGGTTGGTTTGACCCACAAAGCTTTCTGTCCATATTGTAATTGCTATTGATAATTAATGCGTTTTCAAAAATAATATTCTTTCAAAAATTGTTTGATCAATTAACCCGTTGAGGAAAAAAAGACAAGCCAAATCAACTGACTCATAAGTAATATGGGCAAAGCTGCCACTTTATAGGGTCATTAGTTTGAGTCACAAAAAAAGCACGCCCTTTTTGCAAAAATGAAGCGGAAATATGGCGTACAAAACCACTGGACATACAGGTTGACCTACATTGAACATAAAAAAATCTGTATTACTATTACTCAAAATCATAAATGTGCCACTGCTGGTGCCCTAGGCTCGACGTTTGAAAAAGTTTGACCTGGGCGCAACGTAGTGGTGGAAAAGACAAAATACTTATTCTTTAAGATACGAAGAAACCAAAAAAAAAAGATACTAAGAAACCAAACAAATAAAAATATACGAAAGTAACAAGATTGAATTCCTTATGCTACATGTCATATGAACAACTCCAAGAATAATTCCTAGAATTAAACCCAATTAAAATAAGATTATCTGAAGTTTGGCAGATGATATGTAATTCCAAACTACGGCAGCACTGTTACCTATGTATAATAGACGAGGATAAGGTCGTTACTGTAGTTATTTGAATAAGGGCGAATATATATGTGACTGTAAATATGTACTATTTCGGGAACATACACATCAATATTTAAACACGACTACTAGTTTAATATATTTAATAAATATTATTTAATGAGTTAAGGCAAACCCTAAACTCTAAACAATAACAATCGACTAAAGGTTTTCAAACCCATAGCCGATCGGTTTTATTAAGCCAAAGGGGTGTTTTCGTTTTGCTGTCGTAATCAAGAAGGAGTTGCTGGACAATCGTTGTATAAAGCATTAAACATGTACTAAAATACTAGTCGGTTGATAAAGAGGGTGTCGCATACGCAACTGTAGTAAAACATTGCTTTAGGTTGTCATTATTTCGCTTGCTCAATAACACTGTAACTATCCGATTTATTATTTACTACGTGATCCTAATTTCCGCTGCATGTAATTGTTTGACAATTTTACTCGAGGTGTATACCTATAGTGGTATCAAGCCATAACATAGTACTTTTATTTTGGATAATGATAAAACATCAAAAATTGTGGGCAATCGAGGTTTGGGATTAAAACAAACGATTAAAATCGGTAAACCTGCACCTTTCTACGCCGCAGTCACCTTCTGGTGCGGCGCAGCGGACAAATAGAGAAAGAAAAAAAGAAAAAAAAAATTTTTATTAAAAGTTAATTAAATCTCAAACCTTAAACGCAATTGGGATGTTTTATTAACTGTGTGCCATATTTATTTTTTATGAAAATTATGTTTATTAAGTTACATGCAAAACTTAATAAACATAATTAGATATTATGATATTGGAAAAAGTAAATCGCATATATTGACATATAATAATTGTTATTTGATATGTGCGACACTAATGATATTGGATATAAAATTGTTATTTGTGGTTTATTCGATAAATTGTATTGAACACATATTAAATAACTTACGCAATCCATATTTGTTTTATTTGAACGGATGCATGTGATCCGTTTCCTTTTGAAATGGGAGTTACTCAATATATGGACAATGACCATAGAGACTATATGCTTTTGGGCTCACCCAATTTTGTTTCATAGTTTAATTCTTATATTCATATTAATGATTAATGTCAATTGTTTTGAAAGTAATAACTTAATATGTCTAAAGAATTATGAAACAAATTTTTAATTTATTTTGGCACTTTTATAAGTTCTATACGCATTAAGGTTGAGTTTATACCGTAATTTTATTCCGCGATGGAACGTATTAAATTGAAAAATACATCAAAAATCAAACCTTTAAAAGCGTGTGATTGGTAATTCGTAATTAAATGTACGTCCTTTGTGTATAAATTTCCAACTAGTCTCACCTACATAAAAGACGATATCTATGAAAGTTTGTGGTGGTATTATACCCCTAATGAGGTCAGGTTTTAAGTGATGCTTTGTCGTCCCCTACCCTCACTTTCTTTCTTGGTCGTACCCGTTGTAGAGCTACTGAAAGGGTATTTACGTATAATTTTGAAAATATAAAAAGTCTAATTAAATTGTATATTAAAAATTAATATATTAAGGTAAATATACTAAATAATGCTAACAACACCTATTATTTTTTCTTAATTAAATTAATTAATTAGTTCTGATGAAAATAGATCATCAAAAGCAGTCTAAAGTAAATTTAACTTTTCAATATTTTTACTTATAGAAATCAGTGTGTTATTGTTGCAATATATAAACTTAATGCTTTTAATTAGTTTATTACAAAAATTAAACAAATTATTCTTTAGTAAATAAACACTTTATAAAAGCTATATAAAATAGACTTATAATGTTAATTTTGTAAAGAGACAAAACAGAGAGCAAAACAAGCAAGGAAACGTGTCTGTCGTTATATATATTAAAATTATTAAATTAATTAGATGATATGTGGTTTAGATTAAAGTTGCAACTTTGAATTTCTTTAGTGATTTTCCCTTATATTATTATAAATGAACTAGGCGTTGCGCGGTGACAATTTTGTAAATAGATTTGTCACGAACAATGATCAGAATCGGAAGTTTTGTGTCTTTAACCGCCACCGACCTTCTACTTTCTAAAATTAAAACACATGGTTTGTGCCTACTTCCTGCTACTTTCTGTTTCTCTCGAATGTATAAAACTCAGCTTCCAAAAATCCCCAAACACCAAATTAAATACAATATATAGATTCTTTACAAATTACAACATAAATGTTCCATTAAATCGAATGGTTTCGAATAATTTCTACAACACCTTTGATCCAATTGAAGAATCGGATTCATTTCGCGTGTTTCATTTATGTTCCACTTTCGGGAAAAGAATTGTAAAAAGTGTATGTAAGTCAAACAAATTAGAAATTACCTCATCATCAGCCATAACCATCTCCAACCCAAGTAAGACATCACCGAGTTTCGTATTTATTGTCTCCCACATTCTACAAAGTCGTACATGAACAACCCTCTTCTCTAGTTGGGTAAAGGGCACCAATCTTGGAGTGAGACATGTTTTTCGAAATAGACATAATTGTACGTAGTTATGGGTTTGCTGATGCAAAAGTAACTAACTTATATAGAAAAACACAAAACCACTAACCTTTGGAGTACCTAAAAAAGTTTGTTAATCACATTATGGTAATTAAAACACAATAATTAGTATGCCATTAATACCACCAACTTTTGGAGTACGTAAAAACGTATGTGTTATTAACTTAGGGTAACTGAACAGTTTAAATATCATTATACCTCACATTATGGTAATTAAAACACAGTGCAACCAAAGAGTCAAGAGTTTCGTGTTATTAACTTAGGGTAACTGAACAGTTTAAATATCATTATATCTCACATTATGGTAATTAAAACACAGGGCAACCAAAGAGTCAGGAATATCATTATACCTCACATTATGGTAATTAAAACATATGGAAACCAAAGAGTCAGAAGTTTCAAATATGTTATTAACTTAGGGTAACTGAACAGTTTAAATATCATTATACCTCTCATTATGGTAATTAAAGCACATGGCAACTAAAGAGTCAGGAGTTTCAAATGCATATCATTCCACTATTTGGAATATCTCACACGTAATTAAAACGACAACTCTATACCACCAACTTTTGGAGTACCTAAAAACGTCTGTGTTATTAATTAGGGTAACTGAACAGTTTAAATATCATTATACCTCACATTATGGTAATTAAAACACAGGGCAACCAAAGAGTCAGGAGTTTCGTGTTATTAACTTAGGGTAACTGAACAGTTTAAATATCATTATATCTCACATTATGGTAATTAAAACACAAGGCAACCAAAGAGTCGGGAATATCATTATACCTCACATTATGGTAATTAAAACACAGGACAACCAAAGAGTCAGAAGTTTCAAATGCATACCATTCCACTATTTGGAATATCTCACACGTAATTAAAACGACAACTTTAGATTATAATTAAATATAGATTTATAATTATATTTATAGTTATATTCATAATTAAGAATGTCGTTACGCGTAATTTATTAATAATTTATTATTTGTTATACAATGATTGAAGCACAATGGGCTCGCTAGTTTGTGCGTTATTTTAAATGTACAGAAAAGCAACAAGTATGAAATAATGAGTGTAAAAGTTTGACAAAGTACTCAACTTTAAGACTTTTTTAATTATTGGTAACTTTTTACTAGCCTTGATGAATTTCTAGACCGAGGGATACACATTGGAATATTTACTTGTACAAAGCAAATAAAGGAGGTAATATAAAGTTGTATGTAAATGTTTGGATAGAAACACAATTTATTTTAGAGAATAATGTGCTTATATATAAACTAAACTAGATGTTAAATTTGATTGAGTAACTTATGTGGTTTTTTTAAACCCGATTCAATCTTCAATTAAGAGATTCAAAGGTTACATCAAACATAAATAAACCATACATCATCAGCATAGATAAAGAGTTTGAAATACAATACGTTATTACAATCATCCGAAATAACAAAACATGGCTGCAGTGTTGGGATACTAAGGAATTTAAATAAAACAAAATAAATTCCATGCAAAAGATCCACGTAGCCAAGCAAGCATAGCATCAAAATAGAGTAACCTCAAATCCCTGAAAAGCGTTAAAATACGACGTCAACATAAAGTTGGTGAATTATTCGCAATAGTAGATAAAACATAATAGGATAAGAGTTTCAATACGTTTTGACCCACAAATGATAAGATTTGAAGATAAGTCATTTGAAAATGATGTTTCCAAAATATACGTGAGG
The DNA here is from genome assembly GCA_910822075.1 of Senecio squalidus. NCBI lineage: Eukaryota > Viridiplantae > Streptophyta > Magnoliopsida > Asterales > Asteraceae > Senecio > Senecio squalidus. The sequence continues at coordinate 21,095,889 of CAJVGC010000065.1, read as the reverse complement.
TTTACAAAACCTTTTGATAAAATACTCATACTTATACCATAAAATACCATAATCATTTCATAAAAATACCATACTCATTTCATAAAATATCATAATCATACCATAAAATAAATACCATACTGGATAGAATATCAGCTCTAGGAACATACGATACACCTGAACCTCAACAATACTGGCAACTAACCCCACCTAGTGTCTCAAACTAGGTTGTCCTCGATAATCAATAATACGGTCATAACATTGCTAACACGGACAGGGCGCATCCATCATCCAATAGTGTTAACAATGAGGGCTTGTTAGACCCATATAGCGCTATATATACAACCGGCGGCTAACAGCTAACAGGTGTGTATACGGGGCCTTGTACTACCACAAAGGCGGTACAAGTTTGGGTGAGATCATCTAAAGCATTCATATCCATATATACATACCATAATACATACATACCTTAAAATACATTTGTTTAACGCTAATCATGCCCAAAAATGTAAAAAAAAAGGGTAAAAAGGGCAACGAATAACTCACTGTATAGCAAAGCAATCCAAATCACAGTATGTCGGAAAATACTATTATACCGTCAAGATCCCACGTCTAAGTGCCCTATACATCACGTAAATAAAACATGTCTAAGTATCTCTAAGTCTAGTAGGGTTATGCCTTAATGATTAACGTTTTATACGGGTTTTAACATGACCATATTGAATATCGATATAACGGAATACAAACGTTTCGGGAAGTCAACAGACTAGATACGTGATCCTCATACTTACGTGCACTACAAGTCACGTAAGTATCAAGTTACGTGTCATACAAGAAGTTACGGGTCAAGAGGTGTTTAATACGTGATTAGTTACTTGACTATGAAGGAATTACGTGATCAAGACAAGACTTACGTGATAAACAAGGGAGTTACGGACCAAACAAGACTATTACGTGCTCACCAAGCTTACTTACGTGAAGAGTAAAGCAATTACGGGATCATGGCCATACTTGCGTGACACAAACCCTAATTACGTGCAAAAGGAGCTTGTTACGTGCAATACGAACTTCTTACGTGCATGGGAGTTACGGGATACATATTTACGTGCAAGTGAAGCAATTACGTGATGGATCAGCATGTTACGTGATCAACAAGCACGTAAGTAACACTTACGTGCGTAACAAGCTTATTACGTGCAGCTCAAAAGACTTACGGGCGTAAAAGGCTATTACGTGATCTCCAACATTTACGTGATCCACAAGGCAGAGTTACGTGACATGGAAGTCACGTAATTGAGTAATTACGTGCGAAATAGTGAATTACGTGATATGCAAGGCACAATTACGTGCGTAATTGATGAATTACGTGAACTCGAAGCTTACATACGAAAATTTACAATCGGAAATCGATTTCTGAGTGTTCTAGACGTCTAATTGACCCCAAATTGGAACCCTATGTCCAGAATATGATTACATACAATATCCCTCAATAAAATCTCGGTTTTTGACGGTGAAAAATGATAGTTTCGGGTTTGAATCTAAATAACAAAGTTTAAAACAAAATTGGTAGAAAACTTACCCGATCGTAATGAAACTTGGAGGATAGATGAAGTTGATGATGGTGAACAATAATCCGGTCTCGGATTTGGAATTCAACGGTTGGATTGCCGGAAAACTTAGAGAGAAGGAGGAGTGTTTGTATGTGTTATTTCTAGAGAGAGAGAGTGAGGTGGTGAAATGAAGATAAGGACAAAAAGGTTGGTGCTAATAGGACGAAATGTTGGTGGGTAATAAGACAAAGTTTACTTGAGGACGATTTTTGTAATAAAATCTGGAAAAGACTAAAATTGTAATAGGATTTCTCCCATAGGACTAGTTTTGTAATAAAATTTCCGAAAAGACTAAAAATGAAATACTTTTTAAACGTTAATCTTAATCATATAATTAAGGCATAAATCCCCTAAACTTATCATAAGAGCATACTAGACTTATACTAAAGGCACTTAAGACTATACGTTCCCGACATAAAGATTCGAATCACATAATATATACCCGATAAACGTAAATACGCATAAAATACAAATACGATACCCAATAAAATACGAGAAATACGAATACAATACTCATAAAATACGAATACGATAAATCATAAAAAGGTATACCATAGGGTCAAAACAATAACATAAATAAATAAAACGAATACGAGTCGATAGAATAATACCGTGAAATTCGCGAATGTCACAGTCTCCCCAAGTAAAAAGAAATTTCGTCCTCGAAATTATCACTGGGTACTACTTCCGGGAGAAAGGTGAGGATACTTCCGCAGAATTTCATCTTCGCGTTCCCACGTGAACTCAGCTCCAAAACGGGAATTCCAACGAACCTTGACAATCGGGATTTTACTTCGTCGCAGACGCTTAACATCACTAGCAACGATCTCGATCGGTTCCTCAACGAAATGAAGCTTATCGTCAATCTGGAGTTTCTCAAGCGGAACTAATAACGTCTCGTCAGCCAGGCACTTCTTCAACTGAGATACATGAAATACATTATGTACGCTGCTCAGTTCTGCCGGCAATTCTAGTCGATACGCAGCTGGGCCGACTCGGGCTAAAATCTTGAACGGACCCGTGTATCTCGGACTCAGCTTGCTGCGCTTCACAAATCGGACAACCCCTTTCCATGGAGATACCTTCAACAATACCATATCTCCAACACTGAACTCAAGAGGCTTCCTGCGCTTATCAGCATACTTCTTCTGTCGATCTCTGGCAGTAACCAATCGTTCCTTGATCTTGAAGATCTTGTCAGTGGTCTCTTGTATAATCTCCGGACCGGAAATCTGACTATCTCCAACTTCTGCCCAACATACAGGTGATCGACACTTACGGCCATACAAAGCTTCAAACGGTGCACACTTGATACTCGTGTGATAGCTGTTGTTGTACGAGAATTCAATCAACGGCAAATGAACATCCCAACTACCACCAAAATCAATAGCGCAAGCTCGTAGCATATCTTCCATAGTCTGAATAGTTCTCTCGCTTTGACCATCGGTCTGCGGATGATAGGCGGTACTCATATCTAATCTTGTACCCATAGCGGTCTGAAATGTCTTCCAAAATCGCGAAGTGAAACGAGCATCACGATCGGAAATAATCGATACAGGAACTCCGTGTTTCGATACAATCTCTGCAATATACAAACGTACGAATCTCTCCATCGGATAATTCTCCCGAATCGGTAGGAAATGAGCAGACTTCGTCAAACGATCAACAATAACCCATATACTGTCATACCCACCCGAAGATCTCGGAAGCTTCGTAACAAAGTCCATAGTAATACGCTCCCATTTCCACTCGGGGATCTTCGGTTGTTGGAGTAGCCCAGACGGTTTCTGATACTCAATCTTCACTTTGGAACAGGTCAAACATCGGCTAACATACTCGGCGATCTCACGCTTCATACCCGGCCACCAATAAAAATCTTTCAAGTCATGATACATTTTGTCGGAACCCGGATGAATGGAATAGTTCGACTTATGGGCTTCGTCCAGAATTAACTGACGGATACTAACCGGAACCCAAATACGCTCGAGGAAATACAGAACTCCATCCTCCTTCGGTTCTAGTTCCAACGCCAACTTATATAATCTTTCCTCTTTAACACGGTCCTCTGTCATAATACCTTCCTGTGCCTGAATAATCCGAGCCTTCAAGCTCGTCTGGATAGATATCACCATAGAACGAATACGGACTGGTTTGACTGTTTCCTTACGACTTAGTGCATCAGCAACAACGTTCGCCTTACCAGGGTGGTAGCGAATGTCGCAATCATAGTCGTTCAATAGCTCAACCCAGCGCCGTTGTCTCATGTTCAGCATCTTCTGATCAAATATGTGCTGAAGACTCTTGTGGTCGGTAAATACGGTACACTTGGTTCCATACAGATAATGTCTCCAAATCTTCAATGCGAAGACGACTGCTCCTAACTCTAGATCATGTGTCGTGTAATTCTGCTCATGGATTTTCAACTGACGCGAAGCGTAAGCTATAACTTTACCATTCTGCATAAGCACACAACCCAGACCCTTGTGCGAAGCGTCGCAATAAACGACAAAATTCTCGGAACCAACTGGCAGACTAAGAACAGGAGCGTCACACAACCGCTGCTTCAATATCTGAAAGGCTTTCTCTTGATCGGAACCCCAAACGAATGGTTCACTCTTCTGTGTCAGCTTTGTCATAGGTGAAGCAATCTTGGAGAAGTTCTCGATGAATCGGCGATAATACCCAGCAAGGCCCAAAAATGAACGGATTTCGGTCGGTGACTTCGGTGCAACCCAACTCTTAACAGCTTCAATCTTAGCAGGATCAACGTGAATACCCTTCGCGCTAACCACGTGGCCAAGAAATTGAACTTCGGGCAACCAGAACTCGCACTTAGAGAATTTCGCATACAACTTCTCCTTTCGAAGCACTTCTAGAACAAGACGCAAATGCTCTTCATGTTCCTTGCGACTTCGGGAATAGATAAGAATGTCGTCGATGAATACGATAACGAATTTGTCAAGATACGGACGACAAATACGGTTCATTAGTTCCATGAATGCTGCAGGGGCGTTTGTCATACCAAACGGCATCACCATGAACTCGTAATGACCATACCGAGTACGAAACGCAGTCTTAGGTATATCATCTTCCTGAACTCTCAACTGATGATAACCAGAGCGAAGATCGATTTTAGAGAAATAGCAAGAACCCTAAAGTTGATCGAATAAGTCATCAATACGAGGAAGGGGATAACGGTTCTTCACAGTCAGCTTGTTTAACTCCCGATAATCAATACATAAACGCATGGAGCCATCCTTCTTCTTAACAAAGAGAACAGGAGCACCCCACGGGGAGAAACTAGGACGGATAAAACCCTTATCGACCAGTTCCTGAATTTGTTTCGACAACTCGAGCATCTCGGAAGGAGCCAAACGATACGGAGCTTTAGCAACAGGCGCTGCTCCAGGAATAAGATCAATACGAAAATCGGTTTGTCTCTGGGGAGGGACTCCAGGTAAATCATCGGGAAAAACGTCAGAATACTCGCGAACAACCGGTACACCATCAAGCTTTATCGTAGAATCTTTCTTCACCAAATGAGCGAGATATAAGGAACAACCCTGACGGACATACTCGCGAACTTTCAAACTCGAAATGACTTTAAGGCGTTTCCCAGCCTTGTCTCCGTGTACAATCAACTGATCTCCATCCGGCTTCTGAATACGAATAAGCTTCTCATAGCAGACTATTTCTCCTTTATGCTTCGCTAACCAATCCATGCCGACTACGACATCGAAACTACCGAGTTTCATAGGGATAAGGTCGATGGCAAAAGGAATATCGGCTAATACGAGGGGAATATCACGAATAACTTCTCTAACACAGGCACATCTACCATCAGCTATTTCTACCTCATAAGCAGGCTCTAAGGGACTAGAAGCACGGTTTACTAAGGGGCGGAAATCACTAGAAATGAAGCTTCTATCGGCACCCGAATCAAACAATATAAAAGCAGGATAATCGTCAACAAGAAATGTACCAGTGACTACGGTAGGATCCTGATGAGCTTCAGCAGATTCCATAGCGAAAGCTCGGCTCTTAGCAGGATTCCCTCTAGCACTAGTACCAGCACCAGGAGTAGTATGGGAAGTAGATGATACAAGCTTGGGACACTGATGACGGCGGTGACCCACTTCTCCACATTCAAAACAGGCTCCAGTAGACCTTCCACAATACTGCTCAGTGTGGCCTAACTTCTTGCAGCGTTTACAAACCCAACACGCCACATTCGCCGCATGAGCACTACCACAAGTACCACACTTAGGGCGCACGCCCTGATAACCAGTTCCAGCACCAGTCAACGCATAGACTTGAGGAAGTTGAGGTCTCTGATCTTGACTACGGCTTCTCTTCCTCGAATTACCCATATTTCTTCTGTCAGATCGACCAGAATCTCTTCGGCTCGCAACCGGCTGTAGAGTACCACCACGGATCGCACTTGCGGTCAGCCGACCAGCAATATCGACCGCACTCTGAAGAGTACCCGGAAGGTGAGAGATAATGTGATCTCGCATAGTTTGGGGCAACCCATGAGTGAAGCGTTCAATCCTCTCATTCTCAGTGCGAACCAGACGAGGAGCCAAAACGCACAAATCATAGAACCTGTTCACATACCCACGGAAATCAGCACCTTGCATAGTTAGGTTCCATAGCTCATTCTCCAACCTCTGCGTCTCAGATGTCGGCACATACTCTTTCTTCATCAAAACCTTCAGATTCTCCCAAGTCATCAAGGTAATATCAGCTCGGCCCTTAACTCGTTTCACCGAGTTCCACCAAGTGAGGGCTTTACCCTGGAATAAGAAGGTAGCATACTTAACCTTGCTCTCCTCAGCACATCCCGATACATCAAATACTGACTCGATCCTCTCAAACCACTGTAGGGTAGCCACAGCATCTTCAGTACCCCTAAATTCAGTAGGTCTGCAATCCAGAAAAGCCTTATACGAACAGCCTCGGGGGTGGATCTTCAATAACAATATTCGGTCCTCCAGCTCCCACATGCACTGCTCTTCCCACATCGGAACCATCGCGCCCAGACGCCATACCTTCTGCTCCAATATCTTGCATCACAGGTTCTTCAAACCCTAAGTCAGCATCTTGCACTGGTGTCTCCTTAAGCTGTGCCACAATCACTGGTATTGCTGCTGCAATCTGCTCCGCAATCAACTGACTGATATCCGGAGTAGCGGTATTAGCATTGGGGGCAGCAGTGGTATTCTGAGGCGTAGCACCCGCTCTCGTACTGGCGCGACCTCGCCTTGCCGACCTTCTCGTAGCAGTGACGGCAGGAGTAGACCTAGTAGAAACTCTCTTAGGCGGCATCTTCTACGAATATCAAACGGAATAAATCAGAACGATAACTGTATGTGCGACTAAAACGAGCAGGCCTCAAAACATAAAATGCAAAATAAAGCACATAAAGCATACGAATCACATACAGGCCCACAAAAGAAAGAAATGCGCACATAGAGTAAATCAGATAGGTCCAAAAGCCTAGGTCATAGTCTAAGTGATTCCGTAAGGTCACTTAGTTCGCTATAACCATTGGCTCTGATACCAACTTCTGTCACACCCCGCATAAATGGCGGAACCGGGATGCGCAGTGTATACGGTATCAGAGATTCAAAGGTTACATCAAACATAAATAAACCATACATCATCAGCATAGATAAAGAGTTTGAAATACAATACGTTATTACAATCATCCGAAATAACAAAACATGGCTGCAGTGTTGGGATACTAAGGAATTTAAATAAAACAAAATAAATTCCATGCAAAAGATCCACGTAGCCAAGCAAGCATAGCATCAAAATAGAGTAACCTCAAATCCCTGAAAAGCGTTAAAATACGACGTCAACATAAAGTTGGTGAATTATTCGCAATAGTAGATAAAACATAATAGGATAAGAGTTTCAATACGTTTTGACCCACAAATGATAAGATTTGAAGATAAGTCATTTGAAAATGATGTTTCCAAAATATACGTGAGGTTTACAAAACCTTTTGATAAAATACTCATACTTATACCATAAAATACCATAATCATTTCATAAAAATACCATACTCATTTCATAAAATATCATAATCATACCATAAAATAAATACCATACTGGATAGAATATCAGCTCTAGGAACATACGATACACCTGAACCTCAACAATACTGGCAACTAACCCCACCTAGTGTCTCAAACTAGGTTGTCCTCGATAATCAATAATACGGTCATAACATTGCTAACACGGACAGGGCGCATCCATCATCCAATAGTGTTAACAATGAGGGCTTGTTAGACCCATATAGCGCTATATATACAACCGGCGGCTAACAGCTAACAGGTGTGTATACGGGGCCTTGTACTACCACAAAGGCGGTACAAGTTTGGGTGAGATCATCTAAAGCATTCATATCCATATATACATACCATAATACATACATACCATAAAATACATTTGTTTAACGCTAATCATGCCCAAAAATGTAAAAAAAAGGGTAAAAAGGGCAACGAATAACTCACTGTATAGCAAAGCAATCCAAATCACAGTATGTCGGAAAATACTATTATACCGTCAAGATCCCACGTCTAAGTGCCCTATACATCACGTAAATAAAACATGTCTAAGTATCTCTAAGTCTAGTAGGGTTATGCCTTAATGATTAACGTTTTATACGGGTTTTAACATGACCATATTGAATATCGATATAACGGAATACAAACGTTTCGGGAAGTCAACAGACTAGATACGTGATCCTCATACTTACGTGCACTACAAGTCACGTAAGTATCAAGTTACGTGTCATACAAGAAGTTACGGGTCAAGAGGTGTTTAATACGTGATTAGTTACTTGACTATGAAGGAATTACGTGATCAAGACAAGACTTACGTGATAAACAAGGGAGTTACGGACCAAACAAGACTATTACGTGCTCACCAAGCTTACTTACGTGAAGAGTAAAGCAATTACGGGATCATGGCCATACTTGCGTGACACAAACCCTAATTACGTGCAAAAGGAGCTTGTTACGTGCAATACGAACTTCTTACGTGCATGGGAGTTACGGGATACATATTTACGTGCAAGTGAAGCAATTACGTGATGGATCAGCATGTTACGTGATCAACAAGCACGTAAGTAACACTTACGTGCGTAACAAGCTTATTACGTGCAGCTCAAAAGACTTACGGGCGGTAAAAGGCTATTACGTGATCTCCAACATTTACGTGATCCACAAGGCAGAGTTACGTGACATGGAAGTCACGTAATTGAGTAATTACGTGCGAAATAGTGAATTACGTGATATGCAAGGCACAATTACGTGCGTAATTGATGAATTACGTGAACTCGAAGCTTACATACGAAAATTTACAATCGGAAATCGATTTCTGAGTGTTCTAGACGTCTAATTGACCCCAAATTGGAACCCTATGTCCAGAATATGATTACATACAATATCCCTCAATAAAATCTCGGTTTTTGACGGTGAAAAATGATAGTTTCGGGTTTGAATCTAAATAACAAAGTTTAAAACAAAATTGGTAGAAAACTTACCCGATCGTAATGAAACTTGGAGGATAGATGAAGATGATGATGGTGAACAATAATCCGGTCTCGGATTTGGAATTCAACGGTTGGATTGCCGGAAAACTTAGAGAGAAGGAGGAGTGTTTGTATGTGTTATTTCTAGAGAGAGAGAGTGAGGTGGTGAAATGAAGATAAGGACAAAAATGTTGGTGCTAATAGGACAAAATGTTGGTGGGTAATAAGACAAAGTTTACTTGAGGACGATTTTTGTAATAAAATCTGGAAAGGACTAAAATTGTAATAGGATTTCTCCCATAGGACTAGTTTTGTAATAAAATTTCCGAAAAGACTAAAAATGAAATACTTTTTAAACGTTAATCTTAATCATATAATTAAGGCATAAATCCCCTAAACTTATCATAAGAGCATACTAGACTTATACTAAAGGCACTTAAGACTATACGTTCCCGACATAAAGATTCGAATCACATAATATATACCCGATAAACGTAAATACGCATAAAATACAAATACGATACCCAATAAAATACGAGAAATACGAATACAATACTCATAAAATACGAATACGATAAATCATAAAAAGGTATACCATAGGGTCAAAACAATAACATAAATAAATAAAACGAATACGAGTCGATAGAATAATACCGTGAAATTCGCGAATGTCACATTAAGTGTTCTAATTAAATTTTCAACTTTAGTCAAGTATAATTGTGTTTTTTCTATGTTTAAAATGAGATTTTCAATGTTAGTTTCACTAATTAAAACAAGTGAATAGTGTTTTACGGGCAATTTTGTCTTTTCGTTGCTTAAGTGTTCTAATTAAATTTTCAAATTTAGTTAAGTAAAATATTGTTTTTTCTATGCTTAAATTAAGATTTTCAATGTTAGTTAAATGATTTCACTAATTATATTTAATAAGTTTAGATTTTCATAACAAATTTGGACTACCTTCTTTTTTCAAAAAGGTTTACATGTTTTTTCGGTTTTTAAACATGCAATACTATTTCTTAATTTATTAACCACAACAAACCATGTAATCTTTATTAATATAAAATTTTTATATAAAAATGTTTAATTTGTTTTCAGCATTATTTAACTGAGAGTAATATAGACTTAGTAGAGTTGATCTAAAAGTTATTGTTTCAACCCGGGACGAAGCCCAAGCATGTTCAATCTAGTACATATCAATTTCTAAACAAAAACTCTAGTGAATAGTAATGTTCTTTAGTTTAATATATAAATTAAATTTCTTATGGTTGACACAAAAATATTGCTAGCAAATTGGTTAACCCACCAACTTTGTTTTGAACTCACATACTCACTAATTTTGTTTTGAGGTCACATATTCTAATCTTTATATGTGTAATATCCCTAACTTAAGCTTAATTTTTATTTTATATGTTACTATTGATATAAAGAAACAAAAAACATAATTATGGTACTGTTTATATTATTTTATATATTATAAGTGTTAAAAAATGTAATTAACAAATTAAGAGTACAATAGATACTATCCAATATAATATATCTTATTATGATTATGAGCTTATTGTTATTGCACTTATAAATTTATTTTAGTGGTTTAAGAAAGATCTACATATAAAATAATCTATATATAAAGCCAATTATATATTTAAAAAAGTACAAGTTTACTTGAGTGACTTATTATTAAATACAACATACGTTCAAATTATTAGTAATACTATTTTTATAATTTAAACTTCTGTTAATAAATTTGATTTATCCCCTCACAATTGCGAGGGCAAATAAATCCTTGTTTGAGTCAAGCACAAAAGGTCATATTTTTGCTACAAACCATATTAGTAGGTATTTTATTTTGAACTTTAAAATCTTTAAACCTGGTGAATTTTGTGATTTAATTTGTTCTTTATCAAATTACATAGTACAAACGTCTTGACAGTCGGACTCTCGTTTATGACTTGGTTAGAGTGTATAACACTTAGGTTGTTTAAAAGGACATTATTCTTTCTTTTGTTTTCTAAAAAGACTGTTACATATATATGCATATTTAGTGGAACTCCAATTCTCTACTTCAAAGATCAAAACTTATAACGAAAATTTGAAAAATAACAAAATCGATGACAAATATTACATGTATAAAACTTGAGACCAAATGAATTTATCACAACTCTTCATTTTAAAAATCTGCTTTAATTTATTTTTGTTTAAAATTTAATTATCTAAAAAACGGTAAATGTATTAAATGAATAAATTATACCATTAAAACAAGTATTATTTCTTTTTCTATAGATCACTCACTTGATAAAAAATTCCGTGTTATTTGACGGGTTTTATAAAATCACAGTTTTATCACATGTGATTCTAGTAGTTTGACTTATGATTTTTGTGTTTTTCTTTTTTATTCTACTTAAATATAAATCATATAATAAATTTAGGTTTTGAAATTCACATTTATTGTTCATATCACATGTGATTTTACCTTACGAATATCACCAATTGACCAAAAACGAAGAAAAAAAAGTCGTCAAAATCCGATTTTTTTCTGGATCTATATAGATTATACCTCATATAATATTGTTGTGTTTAAAATTTCTCATTTAACGATAAAAAATCATGTGTTATTTACTTATTTGTTTTAATAACTACGTATATTATAATATCACATATGATTTACGTTAATATCACATGTGATTTTAGTACTATCACATGTGATTTCGTTGAATTTTTTATAGGTTTAATTTAATTATATATCATATAACGATTTTAGATCTTTAAATCCACATTTATGTTAATATCATATGTGATATAATCTTACGATTTTAAACATTCGTCAAAAGTGAAAAAATAAAAGTTGTCAAAATTTGATTTTTTTTTTTATGTGTTTAGATAAATTATACATCATATAACATTTTTTGTTTTTAAAGTTTACTTATTTATGTTAAAACCACATGTGATATTAACTTTTCAATTTAAATACCCACCCGAAGACCCGAAAATAAAAGTTGTCGAAAGTACATATGACCACTGTTCCAATTAAAGAGGAGAACACGACGGTCGCAATGATATAATTTGTGTCGTCTAATAATTAACGGTTTATGAAATTAATTTAAAAAAATTTGTTAAAAGTAAGTTTTGATTTTAATCTAACCTATTGGGTTGAAAAGAAATGAAAGGTGAAGATAGAGTTTTTGGAGCTTAGAAAATAATTGGTTTTAATTCATATTTTACCTATCTTTAACCATTTTGAACTTTTTAATAATTATGTGAATTAAGTCAAACAACTATTTGAATGTCCGCGCTTTACAACGGAGTTGTGCTTGAACAATGGAATAGTTTTAAAGAATATTAACTAGAACTGAAGTCTTATGAAAAATGAAATGTTGTATAGTTTGATTAACTTTAAATCATAATTGTTAAGTTTTTGAAGCAGAGGAGGTATATTATATGAAAAAGGATTTTACCTTTGTGGTATAAACAGTTGATGAGCTTGATCTTGATGTGCTCCCCTCTTCCATGTCTAAGCTCAACTGTAAATTAAGCGTTACCACGGATTCATGTAATTTATCTTCTACAACAATACATATTTCACTCGTTGTTTAAATATGATCGATCAAATCCAAATTGACATTATATACCTGTAACACACGATGCTCAAGCATTGCAAGTCGATCAATAAGAGTGCCTTTATGCTGCACATCGTCCAGGGCAGAAGACAACGTTTTACAAACCATCTTTTCTGTAAGATCATCATTATATCCAACTCTTCCTGATTTGGTATGCTTCTTCTCTTCCAAGAGCTCTAACTGATACAACATTGGATGACTTCTCAACGTCAAAATTTAATCATCGTAAGAAAATAAAAACAAGGAATGAAATGGTTACCAGGCGATCAAGACGATCAAGTCTTGGAAGAACAGCCAAAGTTGGTTCCATATTATGTTTTGTTGGAAATAAAATTGCCTTTAAATATCCTTGTTCCGAAAAAAACAGTTCTGGTAGTAAATGAGAACCAGCATGCCACATACAGCCATGCCCATCACATGCCCTCTTAAATTTTCGATATGTCCATCCTTTCACACGATGAAACCATATGTTTAATACTATATATGATCTTATTTTTTTGTCGATTGATAGACGTCTCTATTTTATGGAAATCAAGCAATAATACCATTTTTACGAAAGATTGAATGATGTACATTTTTATACATTATCCTCTCCACCTCATACTATACAATCAAGCTATAATCAAATGGCTGCAAGTGTGTCGACGTTGCACTTCTATAATCCAATAGTATGTATATATGAATAATCCAAATATGTGAATACATGACGTCATTAGTAGTTTTGTATGATTGACATTTAATTGGTTTGGTTTATGTAAAACCTTTTTCTTATGTATCATTTCTTTAAAATTTTGGCATTGTGCATTGTTTGTTATCCGGACTTTCTTAGCGTCTTCTCGCTTGCCGCTTGCAACAAAAAAAAGTAACATTTGTGTTAAGAAAATGAAACTCACGACCTAATATATGTATGCCTAACTCGATTTGAAACAAGTACCCAGAAAATATATAAATATAGCGAAAGTTAATATATAATTTCATAATACCCACTGTCAAACCTTATTCATCTTTACCCATTTTCTGATCAGTAACATTATCCAATGGCTTCAATAAACCGTAAGTAATAGCCATTGAAATCCACCCTCCAACTAGGACCCGCGTTGCAGAGGCCCTCACACAAGATCCACCCACAACCGCCCCGATCCCTCCAAACAAAACTAGTGCTATTGATGTTACAACCACCACCATGACTAGTCTAGCAGTATAGTCATTAACCGACATAGCTGCTGCCAAAGGAAAGAAAGAACCACTAAGAAACGCCAATGCAGATGCAGCTCCCGCCTTATAGGGATTTGGCAATCCTTCTTTTTCATCTTCTTTAATCTGTTCACTACTATCTGTTACTGTCACCTTTACTACCGGAGATTTTGAACCACTTTCAACAATGGTTCGATTGTTCTTCGGGATTCCTATTTCAATCTCTTGTAAGTTTATCTTTTCCTTTAACGGGTGTTCTTGATTCACAGCAAGCGCGATATCTCTTTGCGTTGAAACAGAAACAAATTCACCGACAGCCATGCTGCACGCACCAGCAATGGCTCCAGCTACACCAGATATAATCATGAACCATTGACCTTCTTGAGCTGCACCAATCCCCATCATCAGAGAAGTAGTGGATAGTAACCCATCATTAGCTCCTAATATAGCAGCCCGAAGCCACTGAGCCCTCTGCAATCGGTCTAATCTGTTACTTTCTTTCTTGACATCCCGTGTTACAGGAAGCGTGTGCTCACCACAACCCTCTAATGTTCCAGGAGAATGATGAACCATGATATAAGATAGATTACGTAAAATACTTGAGGGAGTGTGGCCTCTGTGCTTATGACACACTCCCGAAACAATATATAAATTTCAAAAATGCTTGAAAAAGACTAGCATCTTAGGCGGCATCGTGCAAGATTCTGTGGCAAAGTTGTCAGAAGAAAAACTATTGTCTTCCTTTTCAAATGTTAGTGATTGTATGATTACATAAATACAAGATACCACCTTGTGCGAGTAGGATCAAAGAAACGAATCCCACCTTGGACGAGCTTTTGCAACCGATGCCATTACAAAATGGCTGGGTTGGATAATGGGTCAAAAGAGGTTGGTTTGACCCACAAAGCTTTCTGTCCATATTGTAATTGTTATTGATAATTAGTCCGTTTTCAAAAATAATATTCTTACAATAATGATCTAAATGTTAAATAAAGTAAATTTAAGAGGTTGAACGCATAAAAAATCGACTTTGGGCGACTTTCTTTCGACCCATTTCCCCTTAATTGAGGTTTTTGTTTGATCCATTGACCCGTTGAGAAAAAAAAGACGAGCCAAATCAAGCGACTCATAAGTAATATGGCCAAAGCTGCCACTTTATATGGTCATTAGTTTGAGTCACAAAAAAAGCACGCCCTTTTTGCAAAAATGAAGCGGAAATATGGCGTACAAAACCACTGGACATACAGGTTGACCTACATTGAACATAAAAAAATCTGTATTGTTTTGTATTATAAGAAATAAAAATCTGTATTACTATGAGTAGTTGTAGGTTACTCAAAATCATGAATGTGCCACTGCTGGTGCCCTAGGCTCGACGTTTGAACAAGTTTGACCAATAAACAATAATAAGATAGATAACGCATGACATAAGGTTAGGGTACCCTAAAAAGGATAGAGGAGTTAAGGACAAAGAGAGCTTGTCTTACCTGGGCGCAACGTAGTGTTGGAAAAGACAAAATACTTATTCTTTAAGAGACGAAGAAACCAAAAAAAAAGATACTAAGAAACCAAACAAATAAAAATATACGAGTTATTATGAAAGTAATAAGATTGAATTCCTTATGCTACATGTCATATGAACAACTCCAAGAATAATTCCTAGAATTAAACCCAATTAAAATAAGATTATCTGAAGTTTGGCAGATGATATGTAATTCCAAAGTACGGCACCACTGTTACCTATGTATCTCAATCGACGAGGATAATGTCCTTGATTTGTGGACTCCAAGTGCCTATCAATGCCAACAGCAAGAGTTTGCCTAAATAACTATATGGTGTTACAGTAAAAGTTCCTCAAAATGCACGTTTCCAAACACAACATCAAAAATCAGTCTTAATAACTGCTTACCAATAAACGGAATGCTTTTCTAAATCTAAGATTTCCTATTTATTAACAGAAATCAAGAATAAACATTATAAGTAATGTATCCTTCATATCAAGCTAATATATGACGAACGATTGAAGCGAAGAGGGCCAAATACGAGGCTTTGTTTATATATATATATATATATACCACATTAAGCCAAAAAGATAAACTATCACAGAATAACTGGTTACACAAAATCTTCAAGGACAAACAAATTTTACATGTAATAATATGCAACATATGGTCTAGCGATAACCATCTCTCCTGTCTTGTTCCTCTGCCTCCTTATTTGCAACATCAACAGATTTGAACCAAAGGTATCCCTGTTTTTTTCACTCATGTTAGTTGACACAATTGGGGTCAATTCACAAATGGAATAGTTATTCGAAAAAAACACAATTTAGGGGGTGATATGTACATATGTAAAGTATCATAAAAATTAGTACTGAAATTGGCTAAAATGCTAAGGGTCACGAGTTCAAGACTTCAAGTACAAAAGAACAAAGCATATCGAGTGGGTATGTGCATTTGGAAACTGATTCTTACGAGTTGATGAATCGAAATCGGATAATCATTTGATTCATACTTGATATAGGCAGGTATCAACATTTATCTCAGTAATTAATTTTCTATGGAAGCTTGTACTTTTCCAAATCATATTGGTTCAATCCTAAATAATCAGAAAAGCCAAAATCATTTTCATTTCTACCCAAACATTCTCGTTACTGCAACTTCAGCTAAACGCACATCCAAAATCCCCTTTACCTTCAAACGAGTACTTCTTTCGTGAACCATCTATCAACAATATAAGGGTCAACACAAAAATGTAATACTAAAAATCCAAATTATGGCATCGAGTTTCAAACGTGCTCAAAGGGAATGAATGTTGATGAATTACTTCGATTTCATCCAAATCTTTTCTAAATAATAGTATAGAGTAACGGATGTGGACGTGAGTTTACCACGATTCTAATATGATTAAACTGATTATAAGTATGAATTTTGAAGTTACAATTAAGCAGAAACTTACAGCAGTCGGGAGACCAGTAATGGCAAAGAATCCAAGTATTGGTGCATAAAATATACTATCAGAATTCAACACTCCGAAAATCGGCTTTTCATTCACATACTCAAACACCGATCCAATCTAAACAAAAAAAAACCCAATTCACTTCTCATCAAAACAATCACAAAAAAAAACAAATAATGAGTTTATCAAAAAAAACAGAAACATTACAGCAGCAATGGCAGTAATAGCAGAAGCAAGTAAATAAACAAAAAAAGGCAGGTCAGATGATGAAGAAGAATCAGATTCATTACGAGCCCATGGAGGTGGTTCCTCGGAGTCGGGTTTGGCCCAAGATGGTGTTGTTGTTGAAGATGGTTCTTCTTCTTTTTTAGTGGCGAAAACAGTTACCTTTTTGTAACAGTTTCTGGTTTTGTTTTGATGGATTTTGAAGGTGTTTTGTAGTTGTGGTTTTGTGGAATGAACAATATTGCAGAAAGATAATGTTTGCATACAAGACATTATTTGATTATTTTGTGTGTAGATTGTGTTTGTACTAGATATGAATTCAAAACCGTTGGTTCAGAACACTTCTCTTACATACATAATTATAAAAAAAAAAAAAAAAAAAAAAAGATAGGGTCACATATCCTGCCTTATGTGGCAGCCGGTACGATTGACACATATGTTTGGTGATTTGTAGGAAAGAGAGTGTGATTTTAGGAAAAAGAGTGTGATGATGTGGAGTGATAGAAAATGGGTGGAGTGGTGAGTGATGATGTGGAGTGATAGAGATTATTTTGTAATCATTACTTATTATTATTTTTTTTATATAAATGAAATTTAAAAAGTTGTATTTTTATTAAAAATAAAAAAAAACACACTACAATTTATTAAAAAACATATTACGATTAAACTAAAAGACGTTAAAAAAATACAATTTTAAAAAAAACACTAATTA
Source organism: Senecio squalidus (assembly GCA_910822075.1). Classification (NCBI taxonomy): domain Eukaryota; kingdom Viridiplantae; phylum Streptophyta; class Magnoliopsida; order Asterales; family Asteraceae; genus Senecio; species Senecio squalidus. Next base: position 21,078,054 of record CAJVGC010000065.1, on the reverse strand, counting down.
AAAAAATAAGTGTAAAGAAACCACACCTATTTCAGATATTATTAAATTTTAAGTAAAAATAAGTTTTAAAGTAAACTAATTAAAAAAATAAAGGTTAAAAATATACCTTCGCAAAAGTTGGCAAGGGATTCACGTGAAACTCTTTGGGACATTTTTAAATACTCGTCCCATATGTCACTACAAGTGCCAAAAGCAAGTTGTCGTATGACGGAGGTGCATTTCTGAATCGGTGTAAACCCAGCCCTTCCTCTAGCATCAAATTTTTGCCTAAAATAATCAAAATGGTTTTCAAAATCGTGGCATATCTTGAGAAATAGCTCCCTCCTTATTCGAAAACGACGGGTAAATTGTTCGCCGGTGTAGGTGCAACCCGGAGAAAAGTAAGATTTCATTAGTAGTGTTTGAGTTGCTTCACGGTTACGTTCTATTGCGGTTCTTGTGGTGATTGGTCTTTGGATTTGTTGTGATGCAAAGTTAGATACGGCCATAAACGCTCCGGCTACAATTGCATCTTCATCCGAACTTGACATTTTATAAACTTTGTGTGTGTTTTTTGTGTGTTTTTTTGTATTTGTATATATATTTGTGTGTGTAGTTGTGTGTTTATATAGACTTTTTTTTTAAACAATCCACAACAACGGTCAAATGACCGTTGCAGCAACAAACAAGAGCAACACGCCGTGAGCAGAAACACGCCACCGCCCTAACGCCTCCAATAACGCCCTAATAACGCCCCACCGGAGCGGTGGAGGGGCGTTATTGACGATGATGTGGCGTTATAACGCCCGAAATTTGTTCCACTCCGCATAGTCTAAGGGGTTTCCTAATCTGCCAAAGAAGTCAAATTTTGTACTAACCAATACCATTATCAACCGTGTACAAAAGATATGTCTTGATATATATATAATATATAAGGAAATCATAGTCTTTAATGACATGACACATTTTGATAGCTACATGCAAGTAAAGTGTATTTGGGTCAGAGTAGTTTTCGGATGTATAACCCCTAGGAAAGGGGACAAACGAAGGACATGAAAAGGCAGTGTGTTACCGTTGAACATTACATCCAAAAACTTCATTTTTTCCGTATATAAGTGGAATGAAATCGATGAGTTACTTACACCATGTACACGTTTAATGGAAGAGGATGGTTGTGGAAACGTTATAAGTTATAAACTAATTTTGGGTTTATAAGCCAAAAAACATACCAACAAGAACTTTAAGGCCCATCTTTTGATCATTTAGCTTTTAGGTACCCAATCCAAGCACCTATTTTTACAAAAAACAATAAATTAAAATAGGATCGAAAGACCCATGATGTTACAAAATGTTGTAAGATGACAACATGATACAATGAAATTGTTACATTGATTGATATCCCTAACTTTTACTTGAACAAAATGTAACTAATTGAGATAGAATTTATAACATAGTTACTAAACCAAAACCCACTTTTCAACACGAGACCATTACCTTCATCATTTATCTACTTGACGAACCTGCACTTGACGGTTGAAAAAACAAGACCAAAAGAAGAAGACGTGAAGCATCCCGGAACCTGAAAGTCGCCAACTCCAAACACCAAATCCACCGAACACATAACCACAAATGAATGGCGAACATCGGATCGAAGACATGAAAAACAGTTCGGAAACACAACGTGAAGTTCTGACAAAGTGGCATGTCATATGATTGCATATTTGCATTTTAATTGAGTTGAAAATTTTATAAAACATTATATTTGATGGTGTTATATATATTTCCTGTGTTAGGGAGATTGCCTCACAAATTATAAATATATATGTGATTAAAACTAATGATGCATCTAACTAGGATAAATAAAAGTAACTATAAAACAAGTATTATTTCCATTGCTTTTTCCTAAAGCCACTGTTGCAAAACCAAAACTATGAAACAAGTATTTTGAACCACTGCAAGAATTGATGTGTGTTGATATGATAGCTAAAATTTCTTTCCTAATTGGATTAGTCTTGCATTCTGTTTTTTCGATATCGATCCTGACTAGAGACATCATCTTCACTTTCTGAAGAACCTTCAAAATTTTTGGTTTAAAGTTTGTTTTATGTAATGTCTATCTTATGCTTGAATTAGTCTCGTTTCTGTTTTTAAGAGGAGCTACTTTTCAAAAGGAAAATATATATGCTTAGTTGATTAACAAAATCATTCAAAGTTCTTATAAAACAAAAATATTTTAGCATCAATTTTTCATAAAAACAAAGATTCAATGTAAAAACCATGGGTATTTTCTCAATAAACAATACCACGACATAATTTTTGTTTGATTTGGTATAAACTAAACGGAATCCATATTTTCATGACCTTTCAAGTAGTTTAATTGACATGATTAATGGAAATGGTTGGATACTCCCGTTCGTTCCACGTTCATAACGATTTTGTTTGTTTATCGGCTTTCTTAAACATAACACATAACGGTGTATTTATGGTTAACCTTGTCAATGAAAATTGAAAACCCAAGACCAAAAACTCTTCTAGAAATCAGTGTTTGGTACATTTCTTAATAAAAAGGAATTAATAGGCCTTCAAAATCAAAAGTCTGTCCAAAACATATTTATTTCTTAATAATCAATGATTAAAATTGACTAATTTCATGTGAGAAAAAGAAAATAGTAACCTTGCCGATAAAATAAAGGAAAAGTTTACTAAAATAATAATTACACTTTTTTCATTGTTCTATTTATAGTTTGTTTTTTAATCCCACATCGTAATTATTTCTTTAACCAATAGTAGTCGGCCTATTAGCAAGTCACTGTGTGCTACACAGGGCCGTAGCATGGACATGTGCGAGGTGGTCGACTACTCCGGGCCCCCAAATTTGTATGTCTCTTTTATATAGCTTCTATATTTAATTAGTTTTGAGGGCCCAAAATTTTTTTGATATAAGAAAAGACCCAAAACATATTTGGTAAAAGAAAAGGTCTAAGGAAAATTTGGTATAAAAAAAGGCCTAAAAAAATTGATAAAAGAAAAGGCCCAAAAAAATTTGAAGCATAAAACCGATCGGATTGTTCTAGTTCTAGCATTAAATTCGGAGGTTGCCAACTGCATCATCGCCTCATCGGGCATGCCAAACGCCCAAACGATTTCACCAAATCCCAAAATCACAGCAATTAGCAATAATTACTCATAAGCATCTCAAACGGCCAGTGAATTATGATTTAATTCTTATTTTCGATTCTGAATCTATTCCCCTCATGCTCGACTCTGAAATTTGATTTCACTCTCCCTGACTCCCTCTGCTCGGCTCGATACCATTAACACGCCATAAACATTGCTCGATACCAAGGCACCATTCAAGCCACCAAGCAATCGATTTTTGTAATTGATTCTGAATTTCTGATTGACCAAGCAAAGAACTCGATTCTTGAGTATGTTTATTTTCTGTGATCTTTTTTTTCCCCTGTTTATATGAGATATAATAAGGATTGTTTGTTGTCTGGGCTGATTATTTTGTTTTGTTGCTTGATTGTTTATGATTCTAGATTTGCAGATTCACCACAAAAGTAGAAGAGTTTTTCTGTTTTTGATTCAATATTGAGTGAGAGTTGTTGTCTTGCTGAAAAACAGAGGTTGTTGGCTTGTTGTCTGTCACTGGTGGGCTTCTTCATAGCAGGTCTCAGGTCTGACTTTTTTACCTCCCACCTCTCACTTCTGTTTAGTAATAAATAATAAAATGATGCCTAGAAAATATATGTCTGGACATGAAAAAAGGGAAAAAAAAACCCAGAAAATTGAACAATCTATAGAAAAACAAAAAGGATCTATGAATAAGTTTATAAAAAAACTAGGCTCTTCTAGTTCTAGTGTTTTAAATGAACAAGAAAATGCAGCAAATGAATCCGCCATATGTGTTATTTTCGAGCTCTACTAAAAGATGGAAAATATTACTTGATAATGTTTCTAATTTAACCGTAAAATCACTATGTAATACACGTTGGGAAAGTCGCATTAAAAGTGTAAAAGCTATTAGATATCAAACTCCTCAAATAAGGGATGCATTGATAGCATTGGGTGAATCATGTGATGATGAATTATCAAAAAGTGAAGCCGAAAGTTTAGTTAGTGCTATCGAAAGTTATGAATTTTTACTTGGTATGGTGATTTGGTATGATATTTTATTTTCTATTAATATGGTTAGTAAAAAGTTGCAAACTAAAACTCTTTGTCTTGATGTCACTATTGATCTATTAAACGATACCATGACATTTCCCATTAATGTTGCATCCACGGAAAGAATCTTTTCTAAACTAAAACTCTTAAAATCTTATTTGCGGTCGACCATGTCTCAAGAGAGATTAAATGCATTGGCTTTAATTTCAATTGAGAACGAGTTTCTTGATAATATTGATTATGAAAGTATAATAGTTGAATTTGCTTCAAATAATGTAACTCGTGTTTATTATAATGAATAGTATTTTTAATAAATTTTATAGGACCTCTTTTATTTTTCTGCACCAGGCCTCCGAAATATCAGGACCGGGCCTGGTGCTACATATAACAATTAAAAAGGTTTAAAATATACTTATGATAAAATAATATTGACTCTAGCTATATTTAGTGCTTTCTTTTCATTAGATCAACTATGAAAATTCAAGTAATCTAAAATGGTACAGCAAACAAAATAGTTAATATTTCGTGAAATTACCGATAGAAGAGTCAATAATCAAATATTGATAACTCTATAATGAGTTTATGACCTACAACTAACAATATTACATTGCTGATTGCAGCATAATAGTGTAGCATGGAGGTTCAGTTTCTAGTAACTAGTCTATTTGTTTAAATAAATTAATTAATATTTATATTTTTTTAATTATTATCTTTTTATTATTTTGGTTTTGGCTATCTTTTTTATTTATGCTTCTAAATATACCGACATTCTTTGTTTCGATTGATCGTTAACTATTACTTTAACTATCATCTTTTGAGTTACGTTTTTTCCTTTTTAAATAGTTGGTTTACGTTTTCCTTTTAGATTACGTTTTTAAAATAAAGTAACTATGTCTTTATTTCACTTATTTGTTAATTTCGGCTTTAGGTTTTTTTTTATGTTATTTTTCTAGATTAGACTGCTGAATAAAGTAGTTATGTATCGATTTCGATTGATTTTTTAATTTTTAGTTTATATTTTTCCTTTTGGGTTACGTTTTTAAGTTTTATTAATTTTAGGTTTTTGTTTTTAGACTATCGATTAAATATAAATTTTTAACCCGCCGCAACGCGCGGTGCATAAAATACTAGTTTAATATCATTTTATCTTCGATACTGGAATCTCTTGGAAAGTTCACATTAATAATAATATAAGAAATCTTGAACTAGATAATTAAGAATGGATTTGAGGTTTATCTAAGTCGATCATGAGATCTTCTTAACGGACTTTTATAATTTTGTACCTAAAAAATGTCAACTATGAAGTATAAACTTAGTTTTGACTTGGTCTATGTTCATTAAAAAAGTACATTTAAGGAAATTAAAATTGAGAAATGATAAAAACAATTATATAGATAGTGTTTAATGTATTTTGACATGTATAATTTGGTGGTATTTTAATAAATTTCTGTATTTTCGAAATTTTCTTCTTTTTAACAAATTTACAACAAACTTAAACGTGTAATAACATATTAACCATTATACATACGCCTATGATTATCATAACACAATTAAATTTTCTTCAGGTCTATTATTATAAAAAGGGACAGATGTTATAAATATTTAACAAACTTTACAATAATTATCATTGAATAATAAATTGTAAAAGTTCAATTTTATTCTGCTAATATTTAACACAAATGTTAACTAACAAGATTTAAAATTAATTAACTAAAAAAAATTGTAAATTTCACACATTTTTTTTTAAACGGCAAAAATACAAACAAAAAGATTCGGCAAAAATTTCGCACATTAAATAACAATTTAGTAAAAGTTTTTATTTTTCTTTTATCTAGTTTTCATAAAACAACAAGTGCAAACCAAACAAAATAAGCTCAATGGAATTTACTTATTTAAGCCAAACATACCTTACTAAACCCAAGACATTGACCTGACTCAAAACATGTCAAATTGTCAAAAAAATAACAGGTTGATTACAGCTGACCAATCGACTAGAGACTTGTCATCCTAGTCAAATAACCATATAGCTGACCACAGTTAGTTTCAAATGTTATCGTCAATATGTATTAGAGTTTTCATTAGACTTTTCCTTAGGCTATTTTTCTTGTCAACCAGGGACGAAGCTATAACGAGGGCAGCGTATACAGTTGTTCCCACTAGACATCTTTTGTAATATAAAAAATAGTTATATTTATATTGTTTTCGAAATTTTACACCCATAAAAATAAAAAATCTAGATTTTACTTCTACATAAACAATAAAAATTTATCCATTTAATAAATTTGTTTTAATTTGCTTCTATATTATGGCTTCCTTCATGTTGTCAACCCCTCTCACTTTCAAAAGATGTAAATAAAACAAGATAAGTTCGTATAAATTTCATTTATACTAAAATAATATAAATAGACAGTCAAACATGTACATGAACAATTTCGCGGCAAGTATGTTTGGTGTTCCTTGAAAGATCTATCTTGTTTTGCTACTGTCACATCTATTACAAAGAGTATGACCCGAAAAGAGTTATAACATCTTCAGCAAGCAACGTTGATATACACGTCGAATAAACATAAGAGACTACTGCTACCTATATTACAAGAATAGTCTCATGGGTGTCATAGACGGAACTTAAACCATATAAGTGGAGGGGCTGAAATCATTCTTTTTTGTTTTGAAGGGGCGAACTGTTGGATTAAATTAGATTGGTTCATGTAAATTTAACATACCTCCTGCAGATGATCCGGAGATGTTGTTGAATAGATTAGCCATCGATGATTCCCAAATTGAGATGATCGTGTTAGGATGGAGAATTAGAGAGAAAACACTTGTAGGTGATAATGGAATTGACCAACCCTTATTTGGGTTTATGTTAGTCCTTATATAGATACTCAAGTTAGGAGTATTTATTATTTAGTCCCTGGTGTTTAACAAGTGTTTATATTTAAGCTCTCATAGTTCCGATCACCTAATGGGAAATCTATAGTGTCGGTAAGGTAAATACGTCCATCGAATATTTACTAGACACAGATTTCAGTTAGTGTCAGTCATCATATCAGTAAGGATAAATGATCAATGAGGGTCACAAATAATATGGGTCCAACATTCTCCCACTTGACCGAGTAGATCATTTATCTATGAGTATTGATAAGTCCGTACGAGATAATACTCATTTTGTTTAAAACCGAAATCATAGTTGATAAGTACAGTCGTAGAGAAGAACATCTACTCAGGACCCCCACTAGTCAAACTATGACTCAAATTCAAAACTGAATAAGCAATGATAGACCAACTAAGACAAATTTTGTTATAATAATGTCCAACACAGTTATGCGCATAAGGTGTAAATAATAGACAAACAAAATCTGAATAAGGAGGAAAATTTTCATTAATAAATAATAATGACCAATAAGTACAACAATGCTATTAAATTAAGTCTTTTGTAAGCCCCATATTCGACACGTGTCCTACGAATATATTAGGAGGAAGACCTTTGGTCATCGGATCCGCTAGCATGTCATGTGTACTTATGTACTCAACACAAAGAACATTTTCCTCAACCCGTTCGCGTACAAACAGATACTTTGTGTCGAGATACAGCCCAGCGCCAGTCGAACTGTTACTGTTCGAGAAAGTTACAGCAGCTGAGTTATCACAGTAAAGCTTCAATGGTCTAGAGATTGAGTTGACGAGTTTGAGTCCACTGATCAGGTTCCTTAACAACATCCCATGACAGGTTGCATTATAAACGGCAACATATTCAGCCATCATAGTAGATGTTGTGGTCAGTTTCTGTTTATGACTCCGCCAAGAGATTGGTCCGCCAGCTAACATGAAAATATACCCAGAAGTAGATTTATGGTCTTCTTTGCATTTAGCAAAGTCAGAATCAGAATAACCTACTACTTCCAAGTTGTCACTTCTTCTATAAGTTAATTTGTAGTCTTTGGTCCCTTTCAGATATCGTAGAACCTTTTTAGCCGCTTTCCAGTGTGCTAATCCGGGGTTAGATAAGTAACGCCCCAGCATACCAGCGATGTAAGCGATATCCGGTCGAGTACAGACCTGAGCGTACATAATGCTCCCAACTACGGATGAGTAAGGTATCATCCTCATTTCAGCCTTCTCAGTTTCAGTGCTCGGAGTTTGATGAGGTCCAAATACGTCCCCTTTAACTACCGGAGCCACAGTAGGTGTGCAGTGCTGCATGTTATAGCGTTCTAGAATACGGTCAATATAAGCCCTTTGGGAAAGACCTAGAACACCATTACGTCTATCTCGATTTATTTCGATACCTAAAACATAAGAGGCATCACCGAGATCTTTCATGTCGAAATTATGCGAAAGCATTCGCTTCGACTCATGTAGCAGATCCAAGTTGTTACTTGCAAGCAGAATATCATCCACATACAAAACAAGGATAATAAAGTTACTCCCACTGATCTTGAGATAGGTGCATTGATCCACTTGATTCTTTAGGAAGCCATCAGATTTCACGACTTCATCAAATTTAAGGTACCATTGTCGTGATGCTTGTTTCAACCCATATATCGATTTATTCAACTTGCAGACCATGTGCTCTTTACCTTCTGGAATAAATCCTTCAGGTTGCCGCATGTATACGTCTTCTTGCAAGTCACCATTTAGGAAAGCGGTCTTGACATCCATCTGATGTAACTCTAAATCATAATGAGCTACGAGTGCCATGACGATCCTTAGGGAATCTTTACGAGAGACAGGGGAAAAGGTCTCTTGATAATCAATTCCTTCCTTTTGAGTAAAGCCTTTTGCAACCAGTCTGGCCTTATAGCGTTCGACGTTTCCATTCGGGTCTAATTTGGTTTTGAACACCCATTTACATCCAATTACTTTGGATCCTTTAGTGAGTGGAACCAATACCCAAACGCCATTACGCTCCATGGAATTGAGCTCTTCAATCATGGCTTCAATCCATTTAGCGGCCTGATCACTATTAATAGCTTCTCGGTAAGAGGTTGGATCAGTAAGTTTCCCAATGTTTTCGACTTCAGCCAGATAAGTTTCGAAATCATCAAAATTAGTGTTTCTGCGAGCCCTTGATGATCTCCTGAGCTGAATTACGGGTTCTTCAGGAACAAGCGGTTCTTCGGCGTTTAGATTAGGAGGCATAGGAGGTTCAACCGGTTCATTAGGAGATCCAGGTATATCGGGAGCAGCGTTGGGTACAAGAGGAGTTATCGGAGGAATCGTAATAACCGACGAATGGTTTCCCCCCACTTCTTGTACTTGTTGCAAATCTAAATCAGGATTTGTCGTGCTCCCACTGATCTCTGAATTTTCGAGGAAAGTGGCATGTTGCGTATCTATGATGCGGGTAGAGTGAGAAGGACAGTAAAACCGATAACCTTTTGAGTTCTCGGGATAACCAATAAAGAAACATGTAAGGGTTTTAGAATCCAGTTTCTTTAAGTGAGGGTTATAGATTTTTGCTTCGGCAGGACAACCCCATACTTTCATATATTTTAGACTCGGTTTCCTACCTGTCCAGATCTCATAAGGAGTTTTAGGGACAGATTTTGATGGAACCCTATTGAGTATATGAACAGCTGTTTTTAAGGCCTCAGTCCAAAGAAATTTGGGTAGGTTAGTGTTGGCGAGCATACTTCTCACCATGTCCATTAAAGTTCGGTTTCTCCTTTCAGCAACACCATTCTGTTGAGGAGAACCTGGCATGGTGTATTGGTTAATTATGCCCTGTTCCTTGCAAAAATTATAGAAAGGACCAGGAGCTTGACCAATATCAGTATGTTTACCGTAATACTCACCTCCCCTATCTGATCGGACAACTTTTATCTTATGATCAAGTTGGTTTTCAACCAAAGTTTTATAATCGACAAAAGTTTGTAAGGATTCAGATTTTTCTTTAATCAGATAAAGGTGCATATAACGTGAATAATCGTCAATGAATGTAATAAATGATGTATGTCCTGTTATTGATGCGGGATAGGGGCCACTAATATCAGTATGAATTATTTCCAACAAGTTGGAACATCTGGTGGCTCCTTTCTTATTCCCTTTAGCCATTTTGCCTTTAAGGCATTGAATACATGTTTCAAAATCACTAAAATCAAGAGATGGTAATATTCCTTCTTTACGAGTCGTGTCATGCGATCTCGTGAGATGTGGCCGAGACGTTTATGCCACAATGTGGAGGAATTCTCTGCTTGTTTAGGTGATTTTGTCTTTGTTTTAGTTATGTCATCAATATTAAGAGACAACAAAGACTGTGAGAAATTATGATCTAGTTCTAGTTTATACAGTAATCCATCCAAAAAACCACAACCAAATAATTCATTATTAAGAGTAAAAGTGATCCTGCCACAACCATGAGTAATTACATAACCTTCAAGATCAAGTCTAGATATAGATACAAGGTTCCGAGTAATTCTCGGTACATATAAGGTATCTATTAATCTAATGCACTTTCCGGTATTCATATGTAAATTTAAAGTCCCCATGGCTTCGACATCTAAGAGATCACCATTTCCAACTCTAAGCTTTCTTTGGTCCTTTTGTAGCTTCTGGATTGTAAGGAATCCCTGTAAGGAATTGGTCACATGGACCATAGAACCAGAGTCACCCCACCATGTATTAAATGGAACATCAGTAGTAAAGGAATCAAATATTACGTAAAGAATGTTACCTTTCTTAGCTAGCCATTCCTTGAATTTAGAGCAATCTTTCTGTCTGTGCCCTTTGGAGCGACAGAATGGGCAGTTAGAATTGCTTGTCGAGGATTTAGGGCCAGAGGTAGAAGCACCATGATTTTGGACTTTATTTTCAGTCTTGTTACTGTAGTTACCTTTCCTCTTCTTGGGGTTTGAAGTGGTAGTAAGGTGAACAGCAGCTTCAGGTTGAATGTGCTTAAGACGATCTTCCTCTTGAACGCACATAGCAATCAGTTCACTTATCGACCATTTATCTTTCATTGCGTTATAATTCACTTTGAAAGTGTCGAACCGAGCAGGCAAGGAAGTCATTATGAAATGCACAAGAAAGCCATCTGAGACTTCCATTTGTAAATTCTTAAGCTTGTGAGACATGTCAACCATCTTCATTATGTGTTCACGGACACCGTTAGAACCCTCATATTTAAGAGTCAGCATCTGTAGCATTAAACTACTCGCAGTTGCCTTAGACGATCCCTTAAAGTGATCCTCAACAGATGTGAGGTAAGTTTTCACTTTGTCATTATCAGGGATAGCTCCTCGGATGCTGGGATGAATTGAGTTCTTGACCATCATTAGGGACAGCCGATTCGCCCTTTCCCACTTATCAAAGTCCGCTTTCTGAGTAGCAGTAGACTCAGCAGTAATAGCAGCGGGTTCATCATGGCGAATAGCATAGTCCATGTCGAGCATTCCCAGAGTTAGGTAAAGTTGATCCTTCCATGAAGTGAAATTAGCACCAGTAAGTGCCTCAATGCCGAAGTTTGGTACTGTAGTGGAGAATAAGGAGGATTTAGATTTATGATACGAGTTATAAAAGATTTTATAGTGACAGAGTTAGCTATATAAGGCAGACTAAGTAATGTCCCTTAAGATAATAGAACTAGAGTAATGTCTAAAATAAGTAGACCTAATAGTAATGTTCCTGAGACTAAGACCATATAAGTAATGAAGCTAGTGATAGGTAAGCCTATTAAAAAACACCAAAATAATAAGCTAAAGTAAGGCTCTACTTAGATGTTACATCACCTTTGGGCAGAAATAACTAATATCTAAGTAAAATTATGAGCATAAGGTTTATGCAACACAACGTTTGTCTTTTGACCTTTGGGCAACAAAATAGAACGTCGTGTTTTAAGGCATAATAAGATTCCTTTTAAGCACACAAGTATATTAAATCACCTTTGGGCAGAATTAATATCCTACGTGTTTATTATGCTAAAGGAAAAAATGCAATCATAGGAATCACCTTTGACCTTTGGGCAACAAAAGATGAAAACATGAATATTAGTGCATAAGTATAATAAGGTCACATATAAATAAGGTGACTAAATAAGGTGACCACGACAAATAAGGCAGGGGTCAAGGGGGCTGCGCCCCCTTGCGGGGTCAAGGGGCAGCGCCCTTTGCGGGGTCAAGGGGCAGCGCCTTTTGCTAAACGATTTTTACAAATAAGGCAACCAGTAAGACTTTAAAAACGACCAAATTAGGGTCTGTAGTCATCCGTACGGATGAGATTATATTCGTACGGATGAGTATTGATTCGTACGGATGTAAGTCCAGGTTCGTGCGGATGTAAGCCTAGGTTCGTACGGATGTAAGGTTTAAGTTCGTACGGATGTAAGCCTAGGTTCGCACGTATTTAGCCCAGATTCGTACGGATCAACAGTTACGTTCGTGCGTATGAACAAATCAGATTCGTACTAATGAACAAGTCAGGTTCGTACGAATAGGGCTTCATCCGTACGTACGAACAAATCAGGTTCGTACGGATGAACCAATCAGATTCGTACTAATGAACAAGTCAGGTTCGTACGTATAGGACTTCATCCGTACGAACGAGCAAATCAGGTTCGTACGAATGAGCCTTCATTCGCACGAACGAAGTTCGTCGAAATTAGGGTTGCAGTCCAGCCGCCACAGTCTCAAAAAACCCCATTTTTCGCCCAAAAATCAAAATCCGCCGGCCAAATAAGTTGCAGAATCAATAATAGCAATAGCCAAGCGATAAATAAACATGAACCAATGGATAATCACGAGCCATTGGCTCTGATACCACATGTTGGATTAAATTAGATTGGTTCATGTAAATTTAACATACCTCCTGCAGATGATCCGGAGATGTTGTTGAATAGATTAGCCATCGATGATTCCCAAATTGAGATGATCGTGTTAGGATGGAGAATTAGAGAGAAAACACTTGTAGGTGATAATGGAATTGACCAACCCTTATTTGGGTTTATGTTAGTCCTTATATAGATACTCAAGTAAGGAGTATTTATTATTTAGTCCCTGGTGTTTAACAAGTGTTTATATTTAAGCTCTCATAGTTCCGATCACCTAATGGGAAATCTATAGTGTCGGTAAGGTAAATACGTCCATCGAATATTTACTAGACACAGATTTCAGTTAGTGTCAGTCATCATATCAGTAAGGATAAATGATCAATGAGGGTCACAAATAATATGGGTCCAACACGAACATGTAAAAAATTGAACTTGAAATAGTTTTTTGCTAAAGGTTTAAAACCTGAGTACTAGTTGTGAAAATTTTTGGAGGGACCGGATCCCTCCTGCTCCAACTAAATTTTGTTCCTGATAGGTGTAATTTAAGGCAAAACGTAAGGAATGGTAGATGAAGGTGTGTGTTTTCAGAAGATGGTGCTCGTCGCGGCGTCATAAATGGATATCCATAATGTTGGAACTTAACACGAAAGGACTCAAACATACAAAACAAGTAAAAGTATGGTCTAGCATTCGATTTATAATTAGTAGATAGAAAACTAGACTCCAAATCAAGTACATAGTTACCTTTGTTTTAATTAGGGAACTAAAGGTCTAATAAAAATTATAAAAAATCGATCCTTTTAAATTTGATAAATGAAATGGTCAGTTTGGGTTCTTGTGTATAAACGAAGTGATTTTGGTTTGTAAAATATCTACAGGTTTCAAATAACTTTATAGTATCCTATATGAATTCAAAAGTTGCAACTTTCTGTCGGTGTTTATTTCATGCAAAGTGATAATTGTTGAAATAAGCATTAAACAAGTTAGTTAGAGAATTATATTAGAATTAAGTGATATGGGAATAATGTATGTCATATATTCATACCTAATACATCATTCCCAGATTAAAGAAACACAAAACTAAGAATTATCAAACAAACGTCATATATATTAATTGATCTATTTGAAACGTCTCTAGTATCCTAGGAACTTTAGGAGGATAGGTTTGAAAGTTAAAAATTAGATTTCAAATTAATAAAGTCGATAATAGCATAAAAAGTGATAACCAAGTTGTGAGATGGTTGTGGGATTTTTTGTTGATATGACATTCACAACTTGGATGATTTATAGGTAGAGTGATAACCATGATTGTGAGAGATGTAAGACCCCATTTTTTATTTTTATTTTTAAACTTTTAAATAGAATAAATATAACATTTTATTAATAAAAATAGAATTTTAAATACAATAATTAAAATAAGATACAAACACAGAGAATAAAAATAAAATAACAATACAATAATTAAAATAAAATACAAATATATAGAATAAAAATAGCTAGCGTTGTCGATAGTCTCCCACACGTGTCGAAATGTACACCACGAGATCCCCGTAGAGTCTATTGTGTGTACCCTTTTCTTTAATCTCTCTAGTAATCCGGATATGTTCAATCACTCTCTCGTTATAAGTTCGGATAACACACCTGTAATCGGAGGAGCATACCATTCTTGGGCATTACAAGTCGACCGTCCGTTGTCTTCAACAATCATATTGTGCAATATGATACCCCCGTACATAACTCTTCTCAACTTATTCATCTTGTAAAATCTAGCTACATGTTTTATAATCCCCCAACGACCTTGAAGAACATCGAATGCCCGTTCGATATCCTTTCTCGCACTCTCTTGAAAACGTTTGAATTATTGACACGGTTCGTCTGGTGGTATGAAAAGCTTTAAAAAATGTAGACCACTCCGGAGATATACTGTGTGCAAGGTAATATCATTTATCGTACTCGTGGCTATTGACGGTAAATCTGTAATCCGGGGATGAGTCATTGAGCATATCATGAAACAACAGAGATTGTTTAAGCACGTTGATATCGTTTTTCGACCGCGCGACACCAAAGTAAGCATGCCATATCCAAAGATCGTACGACGCAACGACTTCTAACATAACCGTTGGATAACCATGGTCACCTCGTGTGTATTGCCCTTTTTATGCATTTGGACATTGATCCCAACGCCAATGCATACATTCGATGCTACAAAGCATACCCTTAAACGCGTGAACCTCATCGTGTTTTTGATATAAACGATTAACATCATCTTGTGATGGGGTTATTAAATAAACGTTTGTGTAAAAAAGGATGACACATTTTAAAAAATTATCTAGGGATTCAGATGATGTTCTTTCTGACATTTATAAATATTCGTCAAAAGCGTCCGGGGTAATCCCATACGCCATCATACTCATAGCGGACGTGCATTTATGTAAACAACCAAAACCTATTTTACCCGTACAATCGGGTCGTTGTTTGAACTATTTAAAATAGTCGGGCAAAGATTCTACGGAGTAATTAGATATACCTTCGACTATTTTGAGGATAAGTGGTCTTCTCATACGAAATCGTCTTCGAAAATATTCATCCGGGTACGTGCTTTTACCGGAGAAGTAATGTCGTAACACGTTTTCATTTGATGCGTTTCGATCACGGTTGATGTAGCTCCTATTCTTTCTTTCATTCCGACGTGAACTTTCCGCTTCATTTTCCTCCGCCTCCATTTGTTCAACTGCTTCTACCGCCATAACTAGAAATTCGGCTAATTCAGATTCAGTTGATGACGAACCCGTAACATCGGGATCGGTTGAAGATTGTGAACTCATTTTTTGTTGTATATTTTCTTTATAAAAAGATGAGAATCGTGATTTTTGCTTAAAATTTAAGTTATATTTATAGATAAAATGTGAAAAAAAGGAAGGAAAATAAAATAAAATATTCTAGGCGTTGAAAATAACGATAACTTTTTTTTTTAAATTGTTTTTTTTATGTGTTTTTGATATATACAAGCGTTGGAAAAATAAAAATTGAACAATCACGACCCGTTAATCGGGAGACGAAACCCACAATAATCAGCCACAACAAGATGGGACGATATGATCACCATCGTAGTGGGGTGAGAACAAACATAGAATAAGGGCCATAACTTCCCACTTCTCGTGCTCTAAGCAATAAGTGAAAATTTATCGCCACTTTGATTAGGTAGTGAAAATTATTCAAATCGCACAATATTTAAATAGTATCTTTCGTGGTGCCATGTGATTGTTGAAAGAATATCTCCTCGAAGAAACGTGAGTAAACCTATTTAAAAACTACAAATTTTATCCTTGAAACAATTTATTTTTATTTTTTATTAACCTTCTAACTATATATATATATATATATATATATATATATATATATATATATATATATATATATATATATATATATATATATAGTTAGAAGGTTAATAAAAAATAAAAATAAATTGTTTCAAGGATAAAATTTGTAGTTTTTAAATAGGTTTACTCACGTTTCTTCGAGGAGATATTATATATATATATATATATATATATATATATATATATAGAGGTTGGTTCTTGTAAAACAAACATTAAGGTAAAATAAGTAAAAAAAAATTAAAAAATAATTTATAACGTTAGATATTTTGGATTATTGTTCATTTTAACCATATCTCAAACTTTAAAAAACGAAGTTTTGTTGTACATCATAAAATGGATAGTTTTACCGTTGTGCATCAAATTTGAATATTTACTCCACAAAAACAAAGAATTTGATGCACAGTCTCTAAACAACATATATTTTGATGCATATCAAAACTTGCTTTTTTAAAGTTTGTTATAATTGAATAAATAAACATAATACAAAATTACACATATAATAAATTATTTTTTCATATTTTTTTACTTATTTTACTTTAAGTTTTGGTTTATAAGAACCTCTCCCTATATATATATATATATATATATATATATATATATATATATATATATATATATATATATATATATATATATATATATATATATAGGGTGAGGTTCAAATGAGATCCTCAATTTGCTAGGGATCCAGGGATCCACTTTTCAGCCACATATTTTCCCCTTAATACTTTTTTTTTTTTTTTTTTTTTTTTTTTTTTAATTAACTTTTTTTTTTTCAAAATCACATGTGATTTTTTTGTAAAAAATTGAAATTACATATGATTTTCAAAAACCAAAATTTATAAATTTTAAAATCACACGTGAATTTTTTTTTTTTGGAAAATCACATATGATTTTCAAAAACCAAAATTTATAAATTTTAAAGTTACACTTGAAATATTTGTTTCTCGAAAATCACATGTGATTTTATAAGCAAAATAGTTTGTAGGTTAAAAATCATATGTGATTTTACCCATAAAAAATTTGTAGATTGAAAATCACATGTGATTTTTAAAACTAAGATTGAAAATCATATGTGATTTTCGGAAGAAAAAAAAAAAAAAGGTAAAAGAAAAAAGTAAAAAAAAATTTAGAAAAAAAGCAGAAAAAAAAAACAACAAAGATATAAGGAAAAATGGATGGTTAAAAAGTGGATCCCTAGATCTCTAGAAAATTAGGGATTCCATTTGAACCTCAATCTATATATATATATATATATATATATATATATATATATATATATATATATATATATATATATATATATATATATATAATATAATAATATAGTTAGAAGGTTAATAAAAAATAAAAATAAATTGTTCGGACGGTCAGCATTGGTTCTTAGCGTTCCTATACTTTGGGCCGTTCTTACCCGAACCTCACCCTATATACATATATATATATAATTTATATATAAGATGTGGGTGAAAGTGACGTTAGGAATACTTAAGCAACAAAAAGGTTACTAGCTACCAGCAGCTATTCTACCATGTTTAATCTTTTTTTTTTCCTTTTAACCTTAATTTTTGGACTATATCTTTGCGTTACGCTTTCGAATAAGATATCTATCTATTCATTTTAATTAAGAGTTAAACTTTAGTTTAAACCTTGTCTTTTTAGGTTACATTTTTTGTTTCTTTTTCAACTATTTCGTTTTACATTCTCTTTTTACGTTATTATAAAGTATATATCTTTATTTCGATAATTTGTTGGTTTATTCTTTTTTTAGCTACGATATGAAGTAGGGTGTATACATATTCATTTTGATTTATCTTTAATTTTTTATAAAACCTTTTCATTTTAGATTAATTTTTCTCTTTTACCTTCTTTTTGGATTATGCTAATTAGTAACTAGTTTAGCCTTATTTTTATTATTTAATTCTTTTAGATTTTGGTTTTATTTTTTTTATTACAATATTACCTTTTCTCTAGGTTATTTAACAATTTTTTCTTTTGTTACGTTATTAAATAAACTTACAACATTTGAAAATGTGTTTCTTTCACCCAATGAATTGTATAAAGTAAAAATCTTTCATTTTTATTTGCTTCCACAACTTACCGTACACATGATAAATTTTTGTCCCGCCGTAACGTCCTGGGGCAAACCCACTCGTTACAATTAAATAGAATAAGTTATTAGAGAAATGATCAATTAAGATCAATAATTTCATAGGGACCAAAAGACACAATCTTAGCCTCATTTTAATAAAATGACTAAGATTAAAACTAAAACTTGCTTTTTCTTTTTCTTTTTTAAAATTAAATTATTTCACAAACAATTAATCGTTAGACCAAACAAATTACGTCATTGCGATATTCTCGTTTTTATCTTTAAATATAGCAGTGGTGTTATATACTTTCAACTGACTTTTAATTTTTTTTTTTTTTTTTTTTTTTTTTGGTATTGAAATTAGAACGATAATATCACATGTCATATTACCACCAATATGTAAAATTTTATAAAAGAGACGACTTTTTTTCCTTCTACAAAACGTATAAATTACCTAAATATAGAAAAAAAAATCGAATTATGACGACTTTTTTTTCTTTTTTTTTTGGATATAAATGTGATTTTACTAAAATCACATGTGATAATACTAAAATCACATGTGATAATACTAAAATCACATGTGATAAATCTATGTATGTAACTTTCAAAAACCCGCAAAACAATAACACACATGATTTTAACTATAATTATGGAATTTAGAACACAATAATGTTATATGATGTATGACGTATATGGATCCGGAAAAAAGTTCGAATTTTTATGACTTTTTACTTTTTAGTTTATGGCCAAATGTTGAATTCGTAAGGTAATATCACATGTGTCTTACATTAAATTGGAATTTCAAAACGTAAATACGCTAAATGATGTATATTGAACTAAAATAAAAAAGAAAACACAAAAAATTGCACGTTCTACGACTAATATCAAATGCGATAAAAAAAATGATTTTATAATATAAAATTACAAAACCATTAAAAAATCCCGGAAAAAAAGTTCGTCAAACGTATATCAAGAGGGTGCTCTATGGAATAAGAATTTGATGCTCGCTGCAATGATGTAATTTATTAGTTTAATACATTAGTAGTTTTTGACATAACCAGTTTTTTTCTTCTTTTTTTTTAAATTGTGAATTTTTTAAATGAAGAACTATAATTAGTCAATTTGATCTCATTATTTTTAATGGTTTTTCATTATCTCAAAACTCTAAGTTATTGATTGTTATTATTAAATAATTATATTATATATTATATATTTACATATTTAAAGTTATTATCAAGAAACTCGTCACATACTTTCGATCCTTTTCATTTTTCCGAGTATAAAACAATGGAAAAATATTTGACATCTTGAAAAGTAATTTAATACACACAATTTATAGAAAAGTGTTTTATTTTCAAAAACAAATAGATTAAAGAATAATAATCATGTTTTTAGTTTTTAAAGAAAGAAAGAAAAAAAGAAAAAATTTCGGTAACCCATAAGGTCACATAGCCATTTTAGAAACATGGATATATAAACAATAAATTTGTAAAAGAAGTAATAGACCATTTTTGTCTTAACTTTGTAGATTTAGTTTTGAATGACTTGATTATCAACGTCAAGACATCTCTTGAAAGCTTTAGAATCAAGGTTGTTAAGATTATGATCTTATTTAGGATTATTTTATATTTGCAAGATCCTAAACGTTAGATCGGAACAAGATCGTAAAATCTTATTAAAATATGTTTTTATCATATTGATATAATCTATAAATTCACATAATTGCTAATAATATGTCAAAATCACTAATTACTCAATATCTGAACTTAATAAAACCATTGTAATAATATTCATATAGATATAGATTAGTTAACCGACTTAATATTGATTTAATCTACATGTGTTCGCTAGTTGAAGTAAAATATTTTTATAAAAGTTACATTTTTACAAAAACTTTTAAAATTAAGTTTAGTCTAGTATGCTAGTAGCTCTTATCTGATTTTACAAAACTTTTAAAATTAAGTTCTTTATACTTGACTTATGCTGTTTATTTCTTTAGACATGGGTGTTTACCTCTGTATGTGATTGATATCGTGTTAGTTAAGGTGCACAAGTAGTTAGTACCAACTAGATGAGCTCCTAAACGATTTAACGAGTTAATCCTGTAACAAACTCATAAGTACCTTTTTAGATATATAAACTCTATTTGATATTGGGAACTCTCTTTTATTAAAAATAAAGTAATTATAGTAATACCGAGTCGTTAAAGTTTGGGCAAATTAAACCTTCTTGAGTCGTTTTTATATTCAATAATTAATTATCATAGAAAGGGTAAACTTTCTTTTTTTCGGTTAATAATAGAAATTCGAAGTCGTTCTTCGTAATTTGTTTCGTAATGTTATTCTAGAGTCATTTTTTGTAAACGAAGAACTTTTATTATTTCTAGTCTAGTCGTTTTTGTCTTAATCGTGTCATAAAATCCATTGGGCAATCCAATGATCCATAACCCATGGATTGAACCCATTAAGATTTCACCATCTAACCCATACCCATGTTTAAGCCCATCTAGGATTTGGTAATTAATCCATTTTGTTAAATAAATCAACCAAAACCAAAACCCACTTATGGCGGTAGATTTCTCCAAAGCCCAAACCCTAGGTCGACATTCCCCTCCTTCTTTTCTGTTTGCAATCGATCACAAAGAATCCCAGCCCCAATCGATTCCATCTTCTCTTTTTGTCGAGCACCACCATGTGTATAACAACAACATTCCTTCACCAACTCTTCTTTCCCTCTCGGTTTGATGTCCAGCCGCTAGCACACAAGAATCACTCATCTGTGTTTTCCGTTATTTCGTTTGGACAGGGGAGCTCAGTCTAGACGGGACCTAGCTTGTGACCAACTATCTGTACACACACATTTACACTACTTGTGTAGTCTCGGTTGATTTCTATTTCTAGGTGAGTCATCGCCCCTACTTTACTACTGCTTTTATATTTTAAATCGGGGGAAACTAAAGCAACCAAAACAACTTTGAAACAAATGATTTATGAGAACGATGTTCTACTTACTATTTTTGGAAACATTTCTATTTTTAGAAACTTACCATAAATAGACACTTCTATTTATGGAAACTTATGATATTTCGAAACTTTAAATTGTGTAATAAAAGCTAATGCGGTTTTCTAAAACATCACGAGCGGTTGTTCAATACTTACTTTCGATGTACTTTCTACGATGGAGTATCGGTATGTGTTTCATACCGATACCGCACGCTCTTTATGAGGTGCACTTACTATGATATATTATCGGTATGTGTGTCATACTGATACCGCACACTCTTTATGAGGTGCATTTATTATGATGGATTATCGATATGTGTGTTATACCGATACCGCACGCTCTTATGAGGTGCACTTACTATGATGGATTATTGGTATGTGTGTCATACCGATACCGCACGCTCTTTATGAGGTGCACTTGCTATGTTCCAACTATACTGAATGCTTGTGTATACTTATATTATACGATGTGATGATGTTTTCTACTACTTTAAAATGCATTAGTTACACAATACTTCTTTATTGATTTGTACTATGAGATTACTTACTTTTACTACTACTCGATGAACTCGCTCAACTTTATGTTGACATTTTCAGCTTTACTTTTGAGGTAATGAGCAGGCATAGGACTTGGATGTAGGAGTCGGACTATAGATGACCTCAAGATATCTTTTTCATTTGTGGACATCATTATTTATACATTTGATTTACTTTTCGGGTTTGCACACCCAAGTATTCTTTCATTCATCAATGTTTACATTTGAATATTCTTCTTGTAGTGTTTGACGATTTTCGTGTACTAAGGTTTATACCTTGAGTATGGCGAACAAATTTATATCCGTTGCAATCAGAGTTCAACTTATTATTTGGGTATTTCTTGTCCCCAATAAAGGATCGAATTGTTGAATGGAAGAAAAAATTTATATCCGTTCCAATCAGAGTTCAACTTATTATTTCGGTATTTTCTTGTACCCAAAAGGTTTATTGTTTAGCGTTTATTTGGCTAAATTCTATTACTCTTGAGATTGAAAAGATGTTAAGGGGTTTTCTATGGTGTCATGTGGAAATGAAAAGAGATAAAACTAAAGTTGCTTGTAACGTATGTAAACCTATAATCGAAGGAGGGTTGGGGATTAAAAGTTTAATGATTTGGTATAAAGCATTGACGACTACCATATTTTGCACATTCTTACCCGTAAAGAATCTTTATGGGTAAAATGGATTCGTACATATCATTTGAGTGTCTTTAATTTTAGGGATATGCGTGTAAGACCTGATGTTAGGTTGTAGACGGCGTAAATTTTTTTAACTCACAAAAGGATGTTCGTCCTTTTTTTTCCCGATAAATTAGGAAGTAGGTTGTTATCTTCGGCTTCGTTTGGATCTTGGAGTGATTTTCAAAAATTGTTCAATAACAAAACTGCAATTTACTTTAACAACTTCTTTAAAGAAATTTTGGCGTTAAACGTGCACCATATGGTAGAAACTCTTACCAACATGTTGTGGCTTAAGTTAATATCGATTTCCCCATGGTTGAAGTATTAGCTAAACATAAACTATTAGCATCATTGTGCTCTAATTCAGAAGATGCAAGTTAAAGACTGAAGATTGCTCGAGAGCATGTCGTAAACATGATTTCATAAACATGGAAGTGTCTTAATATAAGAGTGTCTCTACCTTACTTCATTTTCTACCGGTTTCAAAAAGGTCGCGGATAATGTAGCGAGATGGCACCTTTGATGTATGGAGATAATAGTTCACTTTTTATGCTTAATGATTTCGCTAAGGGCATGGTTTTTGAAAGCCTCTAGTCTAGATTCCCGCGAGTACGTATAAAACTACACCAATATCGAATGTTAAAGAACATAAGTATTATACAAGAATTTACTATCTTTATCGTTTTTCAACCTTTTATTAGTTATTTAGGGCTTCTATGTTTGGTGTCGGGATTACCATTTCATGGCTTCGAAATGTCTATTTTTTCAATATATTCCTAGTCATGCTTTTCTTTGACGTAAAATTAAAGTCTTTTATTAGTTATTCTTGTGGTCTATGTTTACGAGACGCCGGATTCAGATAAGCATATCTTTTAGAGTGTTATTATTCTAGGAAAGTTTGGTTTAGAGTTAGTAATCATGCGCAATTGTTTGGATAGTTTGAAGTGTGGTAATATATTATTGTTTCTATTATTCCTACATCCAAGAGTAAAGCTATATAAAGTATTATAGGGCGTTTGAGACTGAGTGCGACTTCTTCTTCATCTGGCAAGAAAGAAATTTGTGATTATTTAAAAAGGGATCAGATCAGTAGAAAAGTTGGCGAAGTTAATATTGGACTTCAGGTAAGGTGACTAACTCTTCGGCCTACTTCTAAAGTTTTGGCTATGATGCGGATTTTGGGGATATGTTCTACAATGCTAGAGACCAAGATTTTAGTCTAGTATATAGTGTTTTGGTTCGTTTTCTGTGGAGTTTGATCATTTCTTCGGGTATGCCCCGAGTGTTGTTGGGAGTCTCTATTTGGAAAATCAGTAATTTAATCCAAGTTATAAATCTGTTTGTTAAGTCCCAGTCTGACTGATTTTAAGTCTGAGTGACAAAATCTGTCTAAGTCATTTTGAGTCTGAGTGCCAGACTCAGAAAGTGTCTTGTGCCGAAAGTTAAGGTAGTTTGTTAGGCATATCTTCTATCTTATTAGAAGATTTTCTTAGATTCGATCTTATCAAGCTCTCAATGATTGTGTATAAATAGAGAGCTTAAGTCTTTGTATTCGGTAACGTTTTTGATAATCTTATTTATTCAACTGAGTGTTATTCATCTCTTGTTTAGAGTTATAATTCCACTAGAGACCTTATACAAGAACTGTGTGTTATCAAAAGTGATAATTAACATTTGAATTGATTTGCAATTGATTCAATCTAAAAGATTAAATTGATAAACTGATTATCTAGTGATTGAGATCTTACTAAGACCTAACAGTCTCAACAAGTTCATAAAATGTTGGTGAGCAAAAGTGTTGAAGTATTAGTACTGATATCTTGATATTGATCGAATATAAACAATCTAACACTGTAAGCAAGTTGTTATTTTTTTCTATTTTTTTGGGGTATTTGGTAAAAACCCCTAATTATATTTTGTAATATGACAGGTATTGTACCTATCGCTACTTAACCATTTGATGCAGAACGAAAAATGTCAAAATAATATGACTGGTATTGTACCGATCGCTACTTAACCCGAATGCAAGGATTTAAGAACGAAAAGAATAACAAATCCTAATCTCAGAATTTAAAACTTGAAAATTTGAATTTCAACATACAAAATAATAATAATTTTGCATTATACTAAAACTTAAACCTAATTCTTTATTTTTAGGGTGCAAAAGAAAATTCTAGAAATCCGGTTCGTTAAACGTGAGTAACGAGCGTTAGGCCCAAGTGACAGACGTTAACGTCTTCAATTCCCGTGTATCGGGCGTTAGGCACACTTAACGACCGTTAGGCCGTCGTAACCCCGTTGAATGAGCGTCAATGAACACTAACGGGCGTTGCAGGGGCTCGTTTTTTTCTTCGTGTCGTCCTTTCCATTTGTCCTTCCCGTGATCTACTTGTTTCACGCGTGCTTCCACAAACTTATTAATCTTGTCCTCATCATTCCCTCTCACTTGAAAAGAAATCATCCTCGAGTTCACCATCCAACTCTTCATCCACCCCAAATGTCTTCTCTCAGCGATGCTTGTGTTCAGTAGCCTTGAGCTTCACATCAATCTTCAAACACTCTTGTTGGATACACTCATACTCATTAACGCTTCTATCACATTTATCATCTCCAAAGGATGCTGAAAAAAATTCTTTATATGTGCTTCGGGTGATTTCAAGTCAGAAGGTGCTTTATTTTTTCCGGTGATTTGGCATTAATATCATCTCCAAAGGATGCTGAAAAAAATTCTTTATATGTGCTTCTGGTGATTTCAAGTCAGAAGGTGCTTTATTTGCTTCGGTGAGTTGGCATTAATTGGGCCAATTCACTTGAGGAGTTTTAGAATAGGAAGTCTCACCTAAAGGTTGCCCAAAATTAAAAACTGGATTGGTCGTTATTTGCTCAACTTTCATTGCTATATTTTGAGCCTGATCCACCGCCCAAATTGGCTGCAAAATCGACCTTTCTAGAATCACCCGATCCATTCCACTAATATATACCTAGCCGTCGATTGTTCTTTTGTCTCATTTAGATTACACATTGCTTGCAATCTCAAAAACTCATTCTTATACTCATTTATAGATCTCCTACCTTGAACACAATAATGAAATTGTTGAAATAAAATCTGTATAAAATGTGGGGGTGATATCGCATATTTATACACATATTTATATGCGACATTCGGTCGATTTTCATATTGAAACATGATGGAGGTTTTTGCATTTAATCGTGTGAAAAATGTTTTATTCTAGTTACAGGTTAATATGACCGGGAATTGGAAGATTTGTCGAGAAATGCAAGTAAAAGAGCAAAAAGGCGAAATTTTGTCTTATGTGAACAGATGTGACGCACTAGGTAGGGTGATGCGTAGTCAACAAAAGTTAAACGAGCAAAAAACTTCTAGAATCAGTGGTGCGGCGCAATAAAGTAGCTCAGTGCGGCGCAACGTGGAAATGGTTTTGGTATCAAATCAAGAAACTGGTCAGTGCGGCGCAGTGGTAGTCTTGTGCGACGCAGAGGAAGTTTTAAGCAATCCGTATTTCTTCCTATAAATACAAACCGAAACTTCACAAAAATTATTCAGTTTTTATTATTCGATTATGGAGTTCAGTATTCGGTTTAGGAGCTTCAAGGAGAGTTTGAAGCTTTGTTTTGAAACTATAACTTCAACATTATCGTTTTTCACCATTCCTACTTTAATTTATCGTATTATTGGTATTATGTCTACTTCTTTTCTATTTGTTTTCTTTGTTATGAACATGAGTAGCTAATAAGTTTACCACTTGTTTGTTAATGGATCTTGTGTGACGATTTAGTTTATTATGATTGAATGTTTTTAGGTGTTTATGTCTAATCGAAGAACCTTTATTGTTTACGACCTAAATATTGTCCAAAGTTATACCCGGCAAAATCAACCCATTCCCTAAAATTTGGGTTAGTTGGGTCAATTTATTTAGTCTTGCGGGTCAAATTGGGTCATGTATTATTTGTCAATGGGTCAATATGGGTTTTAACATAAATATATTAAGGATGAAATGGGTCCAAATGGGTGTGAGAAATTATCACATGGGTTGAATTAGTTCAAAAACTAATAAATTTTTGAACATAATTTCTTTATAAATTATATATTTTCTTTTAATAGTATTTAATTATATATTTTCTTTTAAAAGCTAAAATGCATTTGACATCAATACCCAATTATTCAAAGCATTTTTATTTATTTGAATACACGATCCATATAGATATATATTCGACATAAATTTAGAAATGACGTTCCATACACTTTAGAAATGATCTTTTTCACTCGCGAACCAACTCGTTTTGTCAAGTCTATAAAACTTGAATGAAATAAAAACAATATAATAAAGAACCCATTTTGACCCGCACCCGTTTTGACCCGCACCCATTTTGACCCGCACCCGTGTGATACATTTTTTAACCGACCCGTATTGACCCGCACCCGTTTTGACCCGCATCCATTTTGATCCGTAACCCAACCCAACCCAACCCGTCCATTTTGCCAGGTCTATCCAAAGTTATTTATATTCTATTCTCTAGTTGATATTCTAGGTATTCGAGAGGAATCTAGAGTTAGATTACTTAATTGAACGAAACAAATCCATTGGTCTTTTAATTGGTTTATAATTGCTAATATCGAAGAGAAATAGTAATAATAACGTAGATAATTAGACTTAAACGAGAAAGCTAGTTAATAATTACAAAAGAATGGATTAGAAAACTAGAGAAGCTATTCGAGAGGAAGCTTTATAAGATTGTATTATAGAACACCAACTTGTTTCTTAATGCTTAGTTATCTAGGGCTTTTTACTATATTCGAGAGGAACGGTAGTTAGGTATTCGAGAGGAATCTAATTATACATAAGAAGTTAAAAACAAACATTCGATTACGTAAGTTGAATTAGATCATTAGTGAAGTTACCAAACGAGTGTTTTCTCCTTAATTGATAACATAACAATCAACTTTTCAACGAACGATTTTAATAATAACTTTTCTTAATTTAGTTAAGTAACGTGACAATTCGGTCACAAAACAAACTAAAAAAAAAAACAAAAACCCAAAAACAAATAAGTATTATTAATTCTCTATTTAAAACAAAATTCAGTCCTAGAGATCGAACCCCGACTTACTAATTACTATATTTCATGCGATTAGGTCCACTGTCTATAAGTGTGTAGTCGAGCTAAAAAGTATTTCAAGTTTTTAAATTTAAAACTAGATTTTAGACATCAAGTTTTTGGCGCCGCTGCTGGGGACTATTTTTAGTTTTGTTGAGAATTTGTGATACGATCCTTTTAAGTATTAATTTACTTGAAAGTTACTTTTAATTGTTATTTACATCGGTGCGTTTTACGATTTTCTTGTTTTTGTCTTTGTAGGTATTCATTTAGTTGATGAACACAAGGTCTTCGGGGTTACCACTCAAGATTCCCTTGCCAAATCCGGGAGTATCGAAGAAGCGTAACAAGAAGCAAGCGAACCAAGCAATTCAAATTTCAGAAGCTTTTGGAGCTTTCTCACCGGTCAAATTCGAAGACACCGAGTCTTCATATAGAGGTGAAAGTAGTTCAGAGTCAGAAGTTGAGTAGATATCTTTAGAGGATACACCGAAGCCACAAACAGTTGTGATGGATCCTCTAGATGTACCTATGTACCGAAGAGATGCAACCGTTGCAGTGCCACCTACCCGAGGGTCGGCTATCACAAGCCCTAACTTGGGGAAGGATTTCATAGTCAAGGGTCATCATCTAAAGATGATCCAAGACAACACTTTAGATGGGCGATACAATTCCGAAACGCATAAGCACATAGCCAAGTTCATGGAATCATGTGAGATGTTCAAATATGGAGAAGGAAAGAGTGACAACGTCAAGCTAGGATTGTAACCCTTCATCTCTCACCAAAGATGCGAAGGTGTGTTTTGAAGAATTGGAAGAGAACACGATCATGACTTGGACACAAATGAGGGAATCCTTCATCAAGAGATTTTCCCCACCCGCCTTGGGTAGGAAATTATTGAGAGACATTCGTGGACTTAGATAAGAAGAAGGAGAGACATCAACCGAAGCTTTGAGTAGGTTGAAAGAGATGCCGAGGAGTTGTCACGGACACGGTTTAGGCCAAGACACTATCGTAGAACTCTTTTTCTACGGTTTGAACAAGGAATCTCAAAACGAATTATACCTAGCTGGAGGGGGAGATTTCATGTTCAAGTCAACTAATGAAGCCTACAACCTTATGGAAGACAAGTTGGTGATTAGTATTTTGAGGGAGTATCGTGACGATGGTAGAGGAAAAAGAACAAGGGGCACCATTTCTCAAGCGGAGAATAGTGATGATATTTCTTCGATCATGAAGGAAATCAAGACTATGTCGGACAAAATTAAAAAACGCATGGTAAGAATAGAGAAGGATACACATTGGCAAGAATGGATGTGGAATTTTCGGAGGACCTCACTACGCTAGTGGGTGTGATCTTCAAGTGGAGGATGCCAATTATGCACAATATGGCTATCCTAATCGGGGAGCAAATTGGAAAGACCGCGGAGGTAACTACAACCATGGTGACAATCAAGATAATGGATGGCAACGCAACAATCAAAGATCGCCACCAAGACCAAGATATGATGTCAATCCACCGAAGGATGAAGATGATTAAAGCTTGAAATATCTAATGAAGACGCTTATTCACACTCAGAATGAAGCGGTGACAACTTAACTTAAAGTGTTAAACGATCACATCAAGCAAGGACAGGGAAATCAGCAAGCGGCGATGCAAGACTTGGAGAGGAGGTTTGACCGTATGAACGATCGTTATTCAAATAGGCCATCAGACGAATATACGAGTAATACTCAACGAAACCCGAGACCACAAAATCAGGGAAATAATTCCAAAAATCAAGGGTCGAAGTATCAACCCCCAGGGACGAGAGACGAGTAGGTTAATGCAATTACAACACTCTAGGGTGCTGAGTATGGAAGAAATTGAGACGAGAACGACGAAGAATTTAAAAAAAAACTACCAGGTTAGTGCGTCTGCAACGCACTGACCTGGATTTCGGGCAAAAAAGGCAGAAAACTTGCCCGGTGTGTCGCAGTTGGTCCATGGTGCGCCGCAGTCCTCAACAGACCCTGAAATATTTGTTACGGACAATTTGGAGATCGAGGATGACGAGGAAGATGAACCACATGTTCAATCTAAAGAAAAAAACACCAGAACTCGTGGAGGATCCACCAATCAAACCATACAAGCCATGAATTCCATATCCTCAAAGTTTGAGGAAGGAGAAAATGAAGGAATAATATGGGTAGTTTTGTGATATGATCAAATCGGTTAATATTAATGTTCCTTTTGTTGATTTGATTGCAGGGATGCCGAATTACGCGAAGTTCATCAAGGAGCTCATAACGTAGAAAAGGGAAATCATTGGAAGCATAAGCCGCTTTCTTGAATGCAGAGTGCTCTGCTTTGGTGAAAAACAATAGGCTTCCACCGAAGTTAGACGATCCAGGAAGTTTTTTAATTACAAGCAATTTTAGTAAAACCTATAGTTGTAATTCATTGGCGGACTTAGGAGAGAGCATAAATTTAATGCCTTGTTCATTGTATGCTAAACTTCCTTTAGGGGTGTTAAAACCAACTAGAATGAGTATTCGACTAGCCGAACGATCATTTCCAAACCCATTAGGAATTGCTGAAAATATGTTAGTTCAAATAGGAAAGTTTTCTTTTCCGGTTGATTTTGTAATTTTGGATATGGAGGAATATAGTAAAGTACCTCTAATCTTAGGTAGAACATTCTTAAATACCGCGGGTGCAATCATTAAGGTTAAAAATAAAAAAAATTCTTGTGGGTTAGGAATGAAAGAATAACTTTTTCGTTTGATAGGGCTTTGAAACATTCTTATTCCACTGATGAAACATGTTTTTGTATTGATGTGTTTGATGATTTAGATTGGCAGGATATACTAGATTTGGAGGCCGAGATGAACGGGGAATGGAAAACAAGGGGATCGAGGAAGAAGAAGTTGAGGTTGAGGTGAAAGAGGAGTTAAAAATGGAAAAGAGCATGAGGATCAAGTCTTCTATCGAAGAACCACCTACCAACTTGGAGGTACAATTACCGGTACATTTAGAATATGCTTTTCTTGAAGGTACTAATTTATTATCGGTTGTTATTTCGTCATCACTTTCGAGTGACGAAAAAGCTTGATTATTGACGATCCTTAAAGGTCATTTAAAGGCCTTTGCTTGGCGTATATCCGACATACCAGGAATTAGCCCCAAATTCTGCAAACATAAAATAATTTTTCTTGATAATGTAAAACCCGTTGTTCAAAGACAACGGAGGCTAAATCCAAATATGACGAATGTCGTTAAAAAGAAAGTTGTGAAGTTGTTGGATGCAGGAAATATCTACCCAATTTCGGATAGCCTATGGGTGAGTCCTATACATTGCGTACCGAAGAAGGGAGGTATGGCCGTGGTGGTGAACGAGAAGAACAAACTAGTTCCAACAAGGACAATTATGGGATGGACATTTTTCATAGACTACCCGCAAGCTCAACGATGCGACGAGGACGGATCATTTCCGCTACCTTTGATGGACCAAATGATTGAAAGGTTGGAGGGGAATGAAATTTATTGTTTCTTGGAAGAAATTTCGGGGTATTTTCAAATACCAATTGACCCCGAAGATCAAGAGAAGACCACATTGACTTGTCCATTTGGGACTTATGCTTACCGGAGAATGCCATTTGGATTATCCAATGCACCTGCTACTTTTCAACCTTGCATGCTTGCTATTTTTCAAGACATGATACAGAATACAATGGAGGTATTCATGGACGATTTCTCGGTATTTGGAGAATCGTTTGATCCGTGTTTGGAGAACTTGGACAAAATTTAGGACGATGTGAAGAGGTGGACTTGGTGCTAAATTCAGAGATGTTCTACTTTATGGTTCGAGAAGGAATTGTGCCGGGACATAAAATTTCTAAGGTTGGGATCGAAGTAGACAAAGCGAAGATTGAAGTTATTGCAAAGTTACCACCACTAACAAATGAGAAGGCGATTCAGAGTTTTCTTGGAGATGCGGGCTTCTACCGAATATTTATCAAGGATTTCTCGAAGATTGCTCGTCCAATGACGAGATCATTAGAGAAGGAGATATAATTTAATTTTTCGAAGGATTGTTTTCATGCATTTGAATTACTCAAGGAGAGATTGACTAATACACCGATATTGGTGTCACCGAATTATTCACTTTCATTCGAATTGATGTGTTACGCTAGCAACTTTGCGGTGGGAGTCGTTTTGGGACAAAGGGTCGACAATTACTTTCGACCGATCTACTTTGCTAGAAAGAATTTAAATGAAGCCCAACAAAATTACACAACAATTGAGAATGAGCTTTTTGCGGTTGTTTTCGCTTTTGACAATTTTCGATCATATTTGGTGTTGTGCAAGATGATAGTTTTCACGGATCATTCGACATTAAGGTTTTTATTAACTAAATTAGATGGTAAACCTAGATTAATTCGTTAGATTTTATTGTTGCAGGAATTTGACATTGAGATTAAAGACAAGCACTTTTGACCAATCTACTTTTCTAGCAAGACTTTAAATGAAGCCCCAAAAAATTACACAACAACCGAGAAAGAGCTTTTAGCGGTTGTTTTCGCTTTTGACAGTTTCAATCATATTTGGTGTTGAGCAAGACGATGTTTTCACGGATCATTCGACATTAAGGTTTTTATTACTAAACTAGATGCTAAACCTAGATTAATTCGTTGGATTTTATTGTTGCAGGAATTTGACATTGAAATTAAAGACAAGAAAGGAGCGGAGAATGTAGCGGCGGATCATTTTAGTAGATTGGAGAACCCAAGTTTGGGGGATTTAAAGGAGGAAGAAATTAATGATACATTTACGGGAGAGATGCTATCTTATGTTGAGAAGAAAAAGGACAAGGATGTGCCATGGTTTGCGGACATTGCAAAGTATCTAGTTGGAGGGATTTTTAACAAAAACTTAACTTCCCAACAAAAGAAGAAGCTCTTTGCGGACGCCAAATACTATTATTGGGAGGAGCCTTACTTTTTCGGATGTCTGCGGATAGTATGATTAGAAGTTGTGTCTATGGAGAAACTCGAAGAATTTTCGACGAATGCCATCATGGACCTACTGGAGGACATTACGGACCAATGGTGATGGGGAAGAAGGTTTATGATTCGGGTGTTTATTGGCCTTCGATTTTCAAGGAAGCATATACATTGGTGAGGACGTATGACGCTTGTCAACGTCAAGGGAATATCACGAAGAGAGACGAGATGCCACAATACGGGATTCAAGTGTGAAATTTTCAATATTTGGGGCATTGAATTTATGGGACCATTCAAGCCTTCAAATAAGAACTTATATATCCTTCTTGCGGTAGATTATATGTCAAAATGGGTTGAAGCAAAGGCTTTTCCTACTAACAATGCTAACGTGGTTGTTGATTTTCTTAAAAGATTATTTTGCAGGTTTGGAGTGCCGAAGGCTTTAATTAGTGATCGAGGGATCCACTTTGCAAATGCACAATTGGCAAAGGTGTTGAAGAGATATGGGGTAAATCATCGGTTTGCTACATCGTATCATCCACAAACGAGCGGGCAAGTGGAGAACAAAAATCGGGCAATAAAGAGTATTTTGGAAAAGACGGTGAACAATAATCCGAATATTTGGTCGAAGAAGCTAGAGGATGCATTGTGGGCGTTTAGGAAGGCATACAAGACACCAATTGGGACAACCCCGTATCGACTACTCTACGGGAAGACATGTCATTTACCGGTGGAGATTGAGCACAAGGCGTATTGGGCATTGCGAAATTGAAATGTTCATATAAATTGGGCGAGAGATATGAGGTTTTTACAACTTCATGAGTTGGATGAGTTAGGATTGCCCGCTTACGAGAGTTCAAATCTTTACAGGGAGCGAACGAAGGAATTTCATGATAAAAGGATTATTCGAAAAAAGTTTAAGGAGGGAGATAAAGTACTTTTATTTCAATCGAAGTACAAATTCAAGGCCTCGAAATTAAAAACGAAGTGGACGGGTCCTTATGTCGTGAAGCGAGCTTTCGGATCGGGGTATGTTGAATTAATCAATGACCGACAAAAGTTTTTCATCGTGTCGGGGCAAAGAGTGAAACTATACCATGAGGGGGATGAAAAAAATGATATGACAATCGTGGATGGCTTTTATGCCATTAACGCTTAATCACGAGGCATATCGAGTCAAGCTAACCACTCGTTTGAAAAACAAGCGCTTCTCGGGAGGCAACACTGGTCTGTTTTTTCTTTTTCGTATTTAATTTTTCATTGTCCGTTTATTTTAATTTTTATTTATAGTTTAGGTGTTTTTAACGTTTCTTGTTTAGTTTCAGTAAGTACACAGAAAACCGACGAAAAACCAAAAAACAGTGAAAACCGAAAGAAAAAATAATATAAAAATCAGTTGAGTTACTGCGACGTAGTAAGAACGGACTGCGCCGCAGCGGGATTTTGTGCATAAAATGTTTTTGAAAACGCCCAGGTACTGCGACGTAGTAGTACTTGGGTCCGACACACTGAAGAGAGGAGAAAAACAAAAAAACTCACGGGGGCCAGTTAGTGCGACGCAGTAGGTAGGTCGATGCGCCGCAACGTGGTCAAAACAAGTTATATATTTTATTTTCTTTCATTTTACACCCCACAATCACACACACATACCAGCAGAAGCCGACATCATACACTAACACACGTACTTTCTTATTTTTGATTTCTTGCTTAAATCTTTCGTTTAATCCACGAATCATGAAGAGAGTGGTATGTTTATTCAACTTTGGTCTTTCAATTATTTTGATTATTGCTTAATTTGTTCAAATTGATTTGGGAGAATTTCAGGGTTTTTTCCAATTAGACTTAGAAACATCAATTAGGTGTTTATTATGCTTATATACACTTATTAGAACATGTTGGAATAATTAGTTGTTGGCTTTACGGGTTGAATTTTGAAAATCAAATTGGGGGAAAATTATGTTTTCTTAAAGTACACTTCGAAACATTAAATTAGTTGTTTATAATGCTTATATATGTTGATTAGAAGTTGTTAGATTGCGTTGTTGGTAGATTAAAAGGTTGGATAATTAAAAACAAATTTTGAAATTCTGTCATAGCTACTACGCCACAGTAGGTACTCACTGCGACGCAATGAGCTCACATACATCGAATAATTTGTTGTTTACATGTGTTTAACGTTTTACTTTGCTTTTTTGTGGTTGGTTGTGGTGTGTAGGGAAAGATACCAGCAAGACCAGGAGTGGGTTCCTCTAGATCAACGAGGCGAGCACTGACTCCGCCTAGCGACACATTAAACGCACAAGGGATGACACCGAAGAATCATCCTTGGTTGAAATGGCACGTTGTATCCCGGAACGGAAGGTTGAGCTGAATAACAAATTGGCTGAGTTGCAAGAGAGGGTAATTTGTGCACCTCGTGTTATGGATTGGAGAGTGTTAAATCGGTTAGGGGTGGATGTAAATGGTTTCATGGTTACAAAGAGTGCGACTACACAATGTGAGATACCGATTTGGGAGCGAGCTTGGAAGGTTGAGGATTCGGTTTATCGAGAGTGGGTGTTGGAGTTGTATTGTTCTTTGCAAGTTGAGAAGGAGTTTGAGGAAAGTGAGTTGGCAAAGACCACTGTGATTTCGTTTAGGCTTGGCGGAGAAGACCACAATGTTGATGTGGTGGAGTTTGGTAGACTCACGGGTTTGTTTGAAGATGATGAGGCGGAGAATGAGGCTTTGATGGCCTCATATATTGCCGATGCGGAAACGGATTCGACAGTGTTTGGTGCGAATGAAATATGAAACAAATTTATCGGGAAGGTGGAGCATAAGCCTACGAGTCGAGTCAAGGATGTTCCCCCCATTTTGCGAGTGTGGCCCACGATTCTAGCTTACTCATTTGCACCGAGTGACTCAGCACGATAAGTGCTATCATGATGACTTGTGGATGCTTCACAAGTTGTCTATTGGACCCATACCAGTATATCAATGTCCCGTGGACTTTGGTGAAATATATGGGGGATCGAGGCATGGTGAAGACCGCTTCGAGTCAGATGGTTTGCGAGCATTTTATTACCCGCATTGCGAGAAAGTTGGGATATTATACTCAGGTGAACATTCAAAGATGTTCACCTTCTGTGAAATTCAAGTTAATAACCCAAAACGATTTGGCGAGGGCGGAGTTGCTTACCCGAGCGGGTAATCAGTTAGTTGGACCGACAGAAGTACCGATTCAGGCACCACCACCACCTAGGCAGCCACAACCTACTATGAGAGAGATGTTAGGGGAGATCACAAGAGGTATCCATCATATGCAGTTTGATTTGGGTCAGATAGGGCAGCAGATGATGAGTATGGTCGAGCATACTCAATATCACACTCAACGGTACGAGCCAACCATGGAGGATATGGCTTGTCAGCGTTACGAGGCACCGGGTTCGACTGCACCTTGGAATCCTTACGTGTCGCCACAGTTTTACTATTTTGGTTTTAATAGTTTTGTTTAGTGTTTGGTTTTTAGTTTTTAGTTTTTAGTTTTTAGTTTTCAGTTCAACAAAACATTTCAACGAGGAATTTTCAACATCTACAAATGGGTTTTACTTTCTAGCTTTCTTCTTGCGTATTTTTATTTTTAGTTAGATTTTTGTAATTTTCCTTAGTTTTTAATCGTTTACACATTAGGGGCAATTTGTTACTTAATTTTTGGGGGGTCATCGGAAAATTCCAAAGTTATATTTAAGACCCTTAGTTTCCATCATGTTAAGCTTTGTACATTTTTGGAAAAAATCAAGAAAATACAATAAAGTTAAAATATTGAAAAATCAAAAAAATATAACGTGTCTAGTTGGTAATACCTTAAACATTTAGTATAGCCTAGCAGATACCCTACTCGAAAATAGTGAGATTTTGACCCTTTGAAATCATTCATCTTTCATGCTACTTATTCGATTATTTGAGTGTGCTCATGGTTGATGACTTTAGAACTTGACATTGTTATACACTTCGAGACTATATATGAGCATTATATTAGGGTAACTTGGTGTAATTTGGTACAACGGTAGGGGAAAAATTAGGATTAACCATTTTGTTTAGCCTTTTCGTTTCTTTTATATTTTTGTATACTTAATCACATTGATTTTCTATTTTCCGTCTAAACTTTGCAACACTCATTTTTAGTGTTAGAAACTCTAGTAAAACACTTTGCGCCTAAACTTTTTCGTTTCTTAAACACTACTATATGTTTTTGTACATTTCCCTTATTTTTTGCTTCGTATTAGATTATTCCGAACTTAATTCTTGATTGCTATTATAACATGAAGTTTGAAGTTTGAAGTTTGAAGTTTTTAAGGCATGAAAATTATCGAATGTCGAGGCCTTTTTATATTTGTACTTTGAGGAAAAAACTAGAGAATCGAAAACAAATTAGAGGAAAAATTAGTGTGTATTAGGCTATACAACCATAACAGTAAAACTGGAACGCATACACTAGGTAAACTAATACATACTCGCGGAAAAAAAACCGGGTGGCAAAAGAAAAAGAAAAAAAAATTAAAATTGAAAAGTTAAAAAAAAAAAATAAAAAAAAATCGAAAAACAGAAAAATCGAGGAAAAAAAGAGTCGTAGAAGTTTAAAATAAAATAATTTAGTGTATATGAAGTATTGTATTAAGATTTGTATATTTGGAGGAAGTTTGAAGTTTTTAAAGCAATTCGGTTCGTTAATGTTTTTAGGAGTTCGTAATTAGTTTAAGATAGATGTATACTACGATTTTTAATTGTATACGTTTTTATTTATTTACCCTTTCACTCCACTATTTATTTTCACATGCCTTTACGTGTACATTACCACCCGAATAAAAGTCCTCGTGTAGTTGTATCTAGACTCTAGTGGTGGAGAAGTGATTCTTTATCAAGCCTATGATACTCACCATGACTGAGCACTTGAGCGGATCTACAAATTACTTTACACACCCTTTAGACTAGTTTGAGAGATTGTGTGATTTACTCCCATAAAATTCATGAGGTGTTTGGTTATGTTTTTTAATATGGCTTGATAATTTGTTTGAAACATAGTTTTTGCTTGAGGGCAAGCAAAACGGTAAGTTTGGGGATATTTGATATCGCATATTTATACACATATTTATATGCAATATTCGATCGATTTTCGTATT
This sequence comes from Senecio squalidus, assembly GCA_910822075.1. Taxonomy (NCBI): domain Eukaryota; kingdom Viridiplantae; phylum Streptophyta; class Magnoliopsida; order Asterales; family Asteraceae; genus Senecio; species Senecio squalidus. The sequence goes on along the minus strand of CAJVGC010000065.1, from coordinate 21,040,177 downwards.
GAAACATGATGAATAGGATATGTACTTGCATTTAACCGTGTGAAAAGTGTTTTATTCTATTTACAGGTTAATATGACCGGGAAGTGGAAGATTGGTCGAGAAGTGCAAGTAAAAGAGCGAAAGACGAAATTTTGTCTTATGTGAAGAGATGTGACGCACTGGGTACGGTGATGCGGTTTAGTCAACAAAAGTCAGACGTGCAAGAAACTTCTAGAATCAGTGGTGCGGCGCAGTAAAGTAGCTCAATGCGGTGCAACGTGGAATTGGTTTTGGTATTAAATTAGGAAACTGGTCAGTGCGGCGTAGTGGTAGTCTTGTGAGACGCAGTAGGAAGTTTTAAGCAATCTGGATTTCTTCGTATAAATACAAACCGAAACTTCACAAAAATTATTCAGTTTTTATTATTTGATTATGGAGTTCAGTATTCGGTTTAGGAGCTGCAAGGAGAGTTTGAAGCCTAGTTTTGAAGCTATAACTTCAACATTATCGTTTTTCACCATTCTTATGTTACTTTATCGTATTATTGGTATTATGCCTACTTATTTTCTATTTGTTTTCTTTGTTATGAACATGAGTAGCTAATAACTTACCACTTGTTTGGTAATGGATCTTGTGTGACGATTTAGTTTATTATGATTGAATGTTTTTAGGTGTTTATGTTTAATCGAAGAACCTTTATTGTTTACGTCTTAAATATTGTTCAAAGTTATTTATATTCTATTTGCTAGTTGATATTCTAGGTATTCGAGGGGAATCTAGAGTTAATTGAACGAAACAAATCAACCGGTCTTTAATTTGTTTAAAATTGTTAATATTCGAGAGGAATTAGTAATAATAACGTAGATAATTAGACTTAAACGAGAAAGCTAGTTAATCATTATAAGAGATTGGATTAGAAAACTAGAGAAGTTATTCGAGAGGAAGCTTTATAAAATTAAATCATAGAACATCGGCTTGTTTCTGAATGCTTAGTTATCTAGAGCTTTTTACTGTATTGGAGAGAAACGGTAGATTTCGACGTAATTAAAGTTAGTTAGGTATTCGAGAGGAATCTAATTATACATAAGAAGTTAAAAACAAACTTTCAATTTCGTAAGTGAAATTAGATCATTAGTGAAGTTACCAAACGAGTGTTTTCTCCTTAATTGATAACAAAACAATCAACTTTTCAACGAACGATTTTAATAATTACTTTTCTTAATTTAGTTAAGCAACGTGACAATTCGGTCACAAAACAAACCCAAAAACAAATTAGTATTATTAATTCTTTATTTAAAGCTAAATTCAGTTCGTGAGATCGAACCTTGATTTACTAATTACTATATTACATGCAATTATGTCCACTCCCTACACGTGTGTAGTCGAGTTAATAAGTATTTAGAGTTTTTAAATTTAAAACTAGAGTTTACACAGCAGGGGGTAAATACCGCTTATCATTCGCTTCATTCGAGACCACTCAGTTATTGGTCGTTTACTTTGTCTTCTCCGATTAGCATGCTCATTCTCCCACGATGCTCTAACTCTTCCTCGTAACTTATAAGGCATGATTTTTGTGACAGCCGCGACTTTCGAAGTATTATTCCGACATTTTAGAGGACCGTTTATTTTATTTATATTTCATTTTGACCCTACTATGTATTTATTTTGGTTATTTTGCGTTTATCGTATTATTTATTCATTTATTAATTGGTTGCGTTTTATGCACGTATGAGTTTATCGAGTTTATATTTATTACCGGAGTATTTTATATGTTTATGTTTGTCGGGTTTAGTATCATTTGGTGTCTCTTCTTTCGTGACGAAAACCGTATTAGAACCTAAGTGCATTGTAGAAATAAGTATGCTCGTAAGATAAGTTAGGGTGACTTATGCCTTTGATTATGCGATAAAAATTAACGTTAAAATGTATTAAAATCATTATTAGTATTATCAATATCTCGTACCATTATTAATATTACGTTATCACCAATATATTTATTTTCAAAAATTTTCCTTAACGAGATATAACGGAAAAGTTTTACAAAAAAATTATTACTTAACGGAATCGTTAAGTCACTTAACCTCCTCACATTCCCTTTCCTTTTCACTTTTATCACCTCATTTTCCCCTTTTTCTCTCATTCCTCCCTTTCACTTTCTCTCTCTAGAAATCACCTACAAACATCCTCTTCCTTCTCTCTAAAATAACTCGATATTTCACCATCAAAATTTATTTTCGAAGTTTGAATATCGGTCTACACACTTATCTTCACCATCCCTCCGGTTTTCTCTTCGATTTGGTAAGTTTTTCTCCATTTTTATTTGAAACTTTATTTCTAGATTCGTATATAAAAACACCTCTTGTCACCTTTAAAACCCGAGATTTGTTGAGTATTTATATACCTAAACATATCCTAACAACATAGATACAAAAATATATCATTTTCAACCTTAAAAACGTTCAAAATCGAGTCGTTTGTGACATTTCGTAGCTGCTCGACGCAGCAGCAATATGGGGCACAACATGTAGTGCAACACCACCATATGGGGCGCAACATGTAGTGAAACACCACCATATGGGGCGCAACATGTAGCGCAACATCAACAAAAGGGGCGCAACATGTAGCGCAACATCACCAAATGGGGCGCAACATGTAGCGCAAAATCACCATATGTAGCGTAACATCATTCCCGTAACAACTAGGTAGCGTAACATCACTCCAGTAACAACCATGGGGCGCAACATACCACCCCGTAACACCTATGGGGCGCAACATGATGCACAATTTCGTATTATTGCTCGGTTTTCGTTATATAAACCCAACCTTATTCAAACCCGCTTATAACTACTTATTAGTATACGTAAAGTATTATACTCATTCACACATACGTTTTGAACTCAAAATGTAATAACAACATTAAAGATGATAATTATTAACACGGTTTTCGTTAAAAACGTATAATTTTCGATAAAATACACTTTCTCCAATAGGCGAGCGTAATCATGAATTTATTATAGTAAACGTATATTATTGCCGTTTGACACTTTATAAAATAGCTTTTGACTTAAAACGCTTTAAAATGTCATCTTATAACTTATTATCGTCAAATATTTCGAACATTGACTCGTATCGTATATATTTGACTAGGCCTGTGCAACCGGGTCAGACCGGACCGAACCGGGTTAACCCGAGACCGACACGAGACCGAAATAAGAAGAAAACATAGACCGATGACCGGACCGATTGGACCCGGGCCGGTTCGGGTTTTAGTCGGTCGGGTCAGACGGTTGGTCTTCGGGCGGGTTTGAAGCAGGTATCAGATCCCCAATAAAAGAACTTGATTTTTAATAAAAATGGGAAAAAAATCGAACCAATTTTCATGATTATGTTTTTGAATCGATTTGGTGTATCTGTTGTTTTTGAATCGATTTGGGAAAGATGTTTTTGAGCATCCAATAGAAATAAAATAGGATTTAGAAATTAGGTATCTGTTGTTTTTATATTAGGTTTTTAGTCAAATATAGCTAATAAATATTATATGTTTACAAAATTTATCAAAACTCAGTTGTAGTGTAGTGGTAAGTGATACACCATGTTCCCCTTGGAACCAGGATTCGAATCCCTACAACTTTAGAAACTTAGTTTTTATTACATAAAACAAAAAAAAAGGTATTCGGGTTATTCGGGTATACCCGATTTTAATCGGGTATGGACCGAACCGAACCGATACCCGAAATCATCCTAAATCCATACCCGATGTGTCACACCCCGCTAAAGTGGAAACACGAAGTGTGAAGAGCTGGAATACCATTACACGGGTTATAACAAAACATAATGGTTCAAGTCATTGATTTATAATAAAAGAGTTTACAATTTCAAAATAGACAACCAAGTCATTAGAGTTTCAACCCAAATACATAAATAAAGTTTCAATTAAAATTCCCCAAATTAAATAGACAAGTCTTTTCCCAATACAAATCTCACGCAACCGTCCTGACCCGTCCATGCCATGCACGTCATCCTTACACTTAATTTCCTGAAATATAAGATAAAGTGTCAACTACAAAAGTAGTGAGTGAGTTACAGTTTAGGTTTCTCGACAAAAGTTTCGGTTAAGTATATAAAAGTAAGGAGTTTCATAAAAGAAAGATAACGGTTATAGTCGCTTAAAATTTATATACTCTTAACAGTTTCGAAGCAGCGGGCATAACAATACCCTAAAGTTTGTACGGATACAAGTGTAACCATACTTACTAAAATAATAGTTGCGGCATCAATCGCTAAAAGAATGTATATGCGTAGATAAGTAACTAATTATAATCTTGTATCAACCTCTTGGCATTCTATAACATAAGAGTACACACTAAATCGATTATTCAACCGTGAGGCCCCTTACCCCGCACTATCTACGAGGAGTATAAATGATCATAGTAACATGTACTTAGACTGCCATCTAAGCAAGGAACAGTTCTTTCCTAAGTAACGATACCCATTATTACTAAACGGCTCAAAAGCTAATGGTGTGAAGAGTTTCAAAAAGTTGGGCACTAATGTAATTTTGTTTCAAAAATGATAGTAGGCACTTAAGAATCGCGTTATAATCTCATCAAGGGTTGATCTCGCATACAAGTAATCAATAAACTAGTTTAGCTAATTAGGGGGCAAGCCGATGAGTTTAAAATAAGCCAATAGGGGCAATAAAGTGTTTTACGCATAAGAGTTTCACAAAGTTTCCCAAATAGATCAATAGTTTCATAATAGTTTCCAAAAGTTCACAATAGTTGCATCAGTTCGTGCAAGTGTTCATAAAAGTTTCCAAAATCACAATTATATCTTATGTTTCCCCTAAAATTTGTGCAACAATACATTAAATAAAGGGGTTGTAACTCACGGGTTGCAAAGAGTAAGAATGCGGAAATCGGTCGGAAACAGGAGCCGGGAATTACGGAACGCCTATTAATACCAAGATAGTTCAATAGTTATTATTTTATTATGTTAATTTATATAATATAATAGATAAGATTTTTTATTAAACTTAGGTGTCAAGGTCCAAATTGTCCCAAAATAGTCCGAAACGGTAAATGTTACGTTTTTGTCCAAAAGTTTGATTTAACGTTTATTATTGTCATGTTACAAGTGATTTTGCTCGCTGAAGTGGTTTGGATTTTTCTAACGAAATTTGGGAAGCGCTTCTGCGCCCAAATTTCGTATCCAAAAATCCAAGTTTCACTTCCGCTCACAAAGCACACATATAACAATTACGTATTTAATCAAATCCATTTTAAGTCCAAATAGTCCATACAAGTCACAAATGTTATTATTTTAATCAAACTCAGTCCCAAAATAATAGTTACGAAAAGTCAGCGGTGCAAACGAGTTCAAAAAGTCCAATTACCATATTTCGGGAAAAATGGCAGCGCTGTGCGTCGTCCTGGTCCTTAGGAACGACGCACAGAAGGCAAAAGTGCCCGCTGCGTCGTCCTGGTGCCTTGGGACAGCGCACAGGTCGTGATTTTTGGATTTTTCGAGCAAAACGTTTGTTTTAGCCACGGATTTCGACATGCAATAAGTCTAAACTTAATAACACTTCATTTTTACAGTTTCTAAAGTATTTTTAACCATAAATTTATGGATCTAAAGGTTATTTCGGTTAAAAATCGTTTTTGTCCATAAAAAGTTACAAAACTTTGTAAAAACTTATTTTCATGCTTTAGATCTTACATGCAAGTGTTTATTTATGCAAAAACAGTAAAATAAAGGAAATCTACCAGATGAAATCGTGTGGATGATGTTTTGGCCGGATTTGAGTTCCAAAAGTGGTAGAAAAGCTTGAAAACCGAAATAGTTTAGTCCTCCTTGGTTGCCCTGATGTTTCAAACAATTTTGATGGTTAAAACTCGGGTTCTTGTGGCTGTAATCTTCTGGAATGAGGGTGGTTTTTGGAGAGAGTTTGAAAGAAAACTTAGTGTGTGTGTGTGTTTTGTGTTTTAGAAAATGAAAAATGAAATGAAAATAAAGAAAATAATAATGAAAAGAGTTGGGACTGCCAAAAATGCAGTTATGATGGCCTAGAAACGAGTTGGATTGGTTTAATTGTTGTAGGAATCGAGACATGCAAAAATTCAAATAATTTGCGGATTTGGTCCTTCGAAGACGGCGCACAAGGCCTTTGTGCGGCGTCCTGGACCATTTTTGTAAAGATTTTTGAGTTTTTGCTGTTTTTGCGTTATTGTTTCGTTGGACCTTTTCGTTAACTAAAGTTCTTTAATATGATATGTTATGAACTTAGGAAAGTTCATTAGGTGTTATCTTGGTATTAGGACTTATATAAATTGATTTCGGGTGTGATTCTGACACTGACACGTTTCCGGTTAATGGATAGTTAAAGACAACGACAGACAATAAGAGAGACATAGAGTATGAAATGCACCTGAAATTGGACGGTTGCCACATTTAGGAATTATATAAATTGACTCCGGGTGTGATTCCGACACTGACGCGTTTCTGGTTAATGGACAGTTAAAGACAACGACGGACAATAAGAGAGACATAGAGTATGAAATGCACCTGAAATTGGACGGTTGCCACATTCTCCCCGGGTTGAAAGAAATTTCGTCCCGAAATTTAGTTCGTCCCATCATGAAGAAGTATTCTCGAACAGATGTGGGTATTTCTGGCGGATTTGGTCCTCACGTTCCCACGTGAATTCGTGACCACTTCCGGAATTCCACCGAACCTTGACAATAGGAACACGACTTTGCTTGAGTTGTTTGACCTCGCGGTCAACAACCTCAAGCGGTTCTTCAATGAAATTTAGTTTATTATCGATTTTGACCTCGTCAAGAGGGATGACGATGGTCTCATCAGATAGACCAAATCGTGTGAGGCATGGAATACATTATGAACGTTCGAGAGAGTCTGGGAGAGTTGAAGACGATAAGCAACTGGACCGATACGCTCGATGATCTCAAATGGACCGGTGTACCTTGGGCTTAGTTTGCCGAGCTTCCCGAAGCGAACTACCCCCTTCCATGACGATATCTTGAGAAGCACTCTATCGCCAACTTGGAACTCCAGGGGTTTCCTCCTGTTGTCTGCGTAGCTCTTCTGCCGGGTACGGGATGTCTTCAGCCTTTCATGGATAGTGGTGATCTTGTCAATGGTCTCCTGGACGATGTCGAGCCTTGTAAGTTGTCGATCGCCAGCTTCTAGCCAACAAAGCGGTGACCGACACTTGCGTCCATATAGGGCCTCGAATGGTGCGCACTTGATGCTGGCATGGTAGCTGTTATTGTAGGAGAACTCGACCAAAGGGAGGTGAGCGTCCCAACTTCCTCCGAAGTCAACTACACATACTCTCAGCATATCTTCAAGTGTTTAGATCGTCCTTTCACTCTGACCATCGGTCTGAGGGTGGTATGCAGTGCTGAGGTCTAGTCGCGTCCCTAACGATTTTTGAAGGGAATTCCAAAAGCGGGACGTGAATCGACTATCCCTGTCGGAGATGATGGAGAGAGGTGTTCCATGATGAGAGACGATCTCGTTGATGTGGATTTGAGCGAATTTATCCATCGAGTGATTTTCTCGTACCGTTAAGAAATGAGCGGATTTTGTCAAACGGTCCACGATGACCCAAATCGTGTCGTTACCCCTAGCCGTACGGGGAAACTTGGTGATGAAGTCCATAGAGATTTGTTACCACTTCCACATGGGAATTTCCGGTTGCTGAAGTAGACATATTCTCGGAGATCCTTATACAACTTGTCGGATCCCGGATGGATGGAATATCGAGATCGGTGGCCCTCGTTCAAAATGAGTCTACGAAGATCTTCGGATTTCAGAATCCATGCTCGACCCTTGAAGTAGTAGATTCCGTCGGACTTGCGTTCGAATTCCTTTTCATGATTATGCAGCGTTTCGACCTTAATGTCCTCGGGTTTCAACGCTTCTTGTTGTGCGTTTACGATCTGCGTTCGAAGACTTGTCTGAATTTGAATACACAATGCTCGAACTCGAGATGGCTTTACCCTTTCCTTCCGACTCAAGGCATCTGCTACTACGTTTGCTTTACCCAGATGGTATTTGATCTCACAGTCGTAGTCACTTAGCAGCTCTATCCATCTACGTTGCCTCATGTTGAGCATTTTCTGGTCCAAAATGTGCTGAAGGCTCTTATGATCAGTGAAGACCGTACACTTAGTACCGTACAAGTAGTGTCTCCAGATTTTTAAAGCGAACACGACGGCTCCTAGCTCCTAGTCGTGTGTTGTAATGTTCTGCTCGTGCACCTTCAGGTGCCTAGAAACGTAAGCGATGACCTTGTCCTTCTACATTAGAACACACCCAAGTCCTTGATGGGATGCATCGCAAAACACTACGAAGTTATCCGTGCCCTCCGGCAGGGACAAAATCGGCGCGTGACATAGTTGATGTTTAAGCTTCTGGAAGGAATCCTCCTGTTCCTTTCCCCAAATGAAGTCCTTGTCTTTCTGAGTGAGCTCGGTGAGGGGCTTAGCGATCTTCGAGAAATTCTCGATGAACCTTCGATAATAGCTAGCCAACCCTAGGAATTGACGGATTTCCGTAGGATTCGTCGGGGCTTGCCATTTCTCGATCGCCTCTATCTTAGCTGGATCCACATGAATCCCTTCTTGGTTGAATACATGACCAAGGAAGTGTACTTCCCGGAGCCAGAATTCACACTTCGAGAATTTGGCGTACAATTTCTGATCTTGGAGGAGTTCTAGAATGAGCTTAAGGTGTTTCGCATGATCTTCATTGTTTCTTGAGTAGATGAGTGTGACAACCGTCAAAAATTCAGGTGATTTTCAGTTACTATATCGGTTCGAATCTCTAGTTACCCTTTTATCGTGCTCATATTGTTCGAGTTCGTAATTGTGTGTCTTTATTTTGTCGGAACCGAAGTCGGAATCAACTTATAAATCCTAACACCAAATAAACTACACAAGAACTTGACTAAGTTCATAACGGAAACTAATAAGATTCTGGTCCTCAACTACTAATAACGGAAAACTTAAAACGTCACCGTGCTGGAAAAACCTTCCAGCCGACGGCTGAAGCCCAGCCGGCGGCTGAAAGCCGCTGTCCAGTGGATGGTGACTCATTTTTGCATGTCTTTTGATTGGACCAAACCATTTCATCCGAGATTGGACAAAAATACTGACTTGGGGGTTCCCTAGGTCAGTCCCAACCCTCCCTTTTACACCATAAACAACCCCTAAAAACACAAATCCATCCATTAAAATCATACACAAAATCGTTCTAAGGTTAAGGGGTAGCAAGAGGAAGCTAAAAACCGGGTTTTGGAAGGAGTTTCTTTACTTTTTGAAGCTAGAATCACATCCAACCATCAACTAAAGCTCTCCTTCGGTAAAACTCTTCCATTTTGCTCTTATTACTTAAATATTGGTTTGCATGGACGATCTATAAACTGAGATATGGTTTTTATAAAAATCTAAAACGTTTTCTTATTTAAAAACAAGTTTTTCTAATAGATCTACATTTTGATGGTATAAATCTAAAAGAAACTGTGACTTTTGCTTAAAAATGTATATATTTGAGTTGTAACATTTTGCATGTTCGAATCCAACACTAAAACGGGCTAATGTCACACCCCGCTAAAGCGGAAACACGGAATGTGAGAACTGGAATATCATTACACGGTCATAAGCAAACATAAACGATTCAAGTCATTTTAATAAAAATAAAATTTGTTCAAGTTTCACAACCAAGCAGTTCATTAGTTTAAAAATAAGGTACAAAATACAAGTTTCAATTAAAATTTCCCAAAATGAAAGGTCTTTTCCCAATGAGCGCCTCACGTGACCATATCGACCCTCCTTTGCCATGCATTCCGAACACTTACTTTAATTTCCTGAAACATAAGATAAAGTGTCAACTACATAAAGTAGTGAGTGAGTTACAGTTTAGAGATTCGAGAAAAGTTTCTAAAAATAGAAAGTTGCAAAACATATATTGACGTCATAAGTAAAAGAACGGAGCGACGGTTGAATATATATGTATATAGGAAAAGTTTGTACGTACGCGAGTAAAATAATTAAATAAACTCGTATAAATAAGGTTGTAGCGGGATCCAGGCGCTAAAAAGGTATAATAAAGTTGTAGCGGAATCCAGGCGCTAAAAAGGTATAATAAAGTTGTAGCGGAATCCAGGCGCTAAAAAGGTGTATGCGTAGGGAGTATGTGTTTAACTAAATAGTAACTCGTATCAATCACTTGGCATAATATAAGTAGTAAGTATACACTAAACCGATTGTATGGTCCTGATCTAGCCCAAAAATGTTTAATTGATTGTGTGTTTGAGCTTAGTAATATGTACTTGGGACGCTAACCCTTAGTAAGGAGTGACCGCTCCTAAGTATCGATACCCATATGACTAACGGCTATTGCTAATAGTGTATAAGTGAACCTGAACCAAAAACGGGCAATTGAACAAAGTTGCAAAAGTTGTGTTGAGTTCTTACGGGCCTATATATCCATCAAGGATTGGTCGCTAACAAGTATCCTAGTTTAGTTAACCCGCTAAGGCGATAACACAAATACGCATAATAGTTTGTAAGTTCCAAGTTTGTACAAGTTCCATAGTTCCAAAGTTTAAAAGGTTTCAAAGTTTCAAAGTTTCGAACATGTTTCAATAAGTACCAAAAGTATCAAGTTCCAATTGTTCAATAGTTTGCAAATAGTGTAAAAGTTACGAAACATGTAATCTTATGCTTCCCCCAAATAATGTTTAAAATGTACAAAAAGTAAAACAAGTGGGGTTGTAACTCACGGTTTGCGGAGATAAAAGATATGAACTAGCACAAAGAGAGGCGGAACGCGTCGGGAATCACAAATGACCTAGAACACCGGAAAGTTGTATAAGTTATATTAGTATAATTTGAGTTATGTTAAGTTCCAATTTAACATTTTTAAGTCTCAATTGTCTTATACTTAGATTCTGTCCCAAAAGATTATTACGGAAGGTTTATAAGGTTTATGTGATCGTATACGTTTTATAGTCCGTTATGTACAATTTAAGTCCAAAGTGTATAAGTCTCCAAGTTATTATGTTACTGAATTTGAAATGTAATTTATGGTGAAATTTGGGCAGCGCTTCCGCGTTATAAAAATTATGTCCAAAATTTCCTATCCACTTTCCCGCTTAATGCAATTCATAAAATATCGTTATATATTGTTATGATGAATTAGTTATTTAAACACCTCATCTTATCCTTCAAAATACAAATGTGTACTCTGTTATATCATGTTTATAAACTGTGAAAAGTATTTGTTTCTCGATTTCTCCGTTAACGTTTTAAAAATAAAATTTTTGTGAACAGAACCATTCAGCCGGCGGCTGAATTATTTTAGCCGGCGGCTGAATTCACCCGACGGCTGAATTATTTCAGCCCGTGGCTGAATTGCCGAGACAGATTTTCTTGTTTTGCCATTTTTGCGTTTTTAAGCGTTTTTGAGCTAGATTTCGATATGCAACTGAATATTCATCAAGATTACTTATATATATGCTCAAATATCAGTTTCTTTTGGATTTTTAGCCACAAATATATAGATCTAAGTCACCTTTTTTTTTAAACCCGTTTTTGTAATAAAATGGTTATAAAACTTTATAAAAACTTATTTTTATGTGTTAGATCATACATGCAAGCCAAGATATGTATAAAAATAGTAAAAAGAAAGTGTTTTACCGAAGGAGAAAGTAAAGTGACGGTTTGGATGAGCTTTAGCTTCAAAAACGACTTGGAAACCCGATTTAAACCTTTTCCTTGTTACCCCTTTGATCTTAGGACGATTTGTGTATGATTTTTGTGGTGTTTATGGACTGATTTTGGTGTTTAAGTTTCTGTTTTCTTTGAGTTTATGTTCTTGAGAAAATGAAGAAAAGTTTGAGAGAGAATAGAGATGTGTGTGTTTTGTTTTCAAAAATGAAATGAAAAAGTGAAGTAAGGGAAAGAAGGAGGTGTTTACTGGCCTAGGGAACTGATCTAGGCAGTAAGTATGGTCCAATCCCGAGTAAAAATCGTTGCCCAATCGTGAGACATGCAAAAATGAGTCATCGTCCAGCTGGACAGCAGGATTCAGCCGCCGGCTGAATATATTCAGCCGCCGGCTGAATTGAAAAATCCAGCTTTTGACGTTTTAAGTTTTCCGTTATAATTAGTTAAGGACTAGAACCTTTTTGGTTTGCGTTATGAACTTAGTCAAGTTCTTGTGTTGTTTGTTTGGTGTTAGGGTTTATAGTTTGATTCCGACTTTGGTTCCGACAATAAAAGACACAATAAGTATGAACCCGAACAATATGAACACGATAAAGAGTAACTAGAGATTTGAACCGATATAGCGACTGAGAAACACCTGAATTTTGGACGGTTGTCACATCATCCCCGGGTTGAAAGAAATTTCGTCCCGAAATTTGACTCGTCCCATCAGGTAGAAGTGATCCTGAACAGATGTGGATAATTATGACGGAAAATTGGTCCTCACGTTCCCTTGAGAATTTGCGACCAGGTCGAGAATTTCCACCGAAGCTTGATAATAGATGAATGACTTGCCTGGGTTGTTTGATCTCTCGGTCAACAACTTCAAGCGGTTCTTCGATGAAGTTGAGCTTGTGGTCGATTTTGACCTCGTCGAGCGGGATGACGATGGTCTCATCGGATAGGCACTTTTTCAAGTGTGAGACATGGAACACGTTATGAACATTGGAAAGAACTGGCGGGAGTTGGAGTCGATAGGCTACTGGACCAATACGCTCGGTGACTTCAAACGGTCCGGTGTACCTCGGGCTTAGCTTGGCGCGTTTCCAGAAGCGAACTGTCCCTTTCCATGGCGATACTTTGAGAAGCACTCGATCGCCGACCTGGAACTCAAGGGGTTTTCTCCGGTTATCGGCGTAGCTCTTCTGCCGTGTACGGGACGTCTTCATTCGCTCCCTGATAGTGGCTGTGACAACCGTCCCAGTTCAGGTGAAAACCGCACTCTCTACCTTTAAACTTAACTTTGTATTAACCTTGTCGTTACTTGTCTCGTAAACTCGTGTACGTCGGAATCGAATCGGAATCACAAAATGAATCCTAATACCAAGAAAATACTTAGTGAACTTGTCTAAGTTCCTATCTAAAATACCGACCATATGGACCAACACCTGTAAAAACAGGTGTCAAACACCCCTTGAATCCAGAATTTGTACATTGGCATTACCCCCTTTGTCCCTTTCATTTTTCACAAACTCAAACACACACATACACTCAAACTCTCTCAATTCTCACATACAAACACATAACTCTTTCAAAAACAATCCTTCTAAAGGCATAATCTAAGTAATTCAAGGATATTTTCATACTTTCATCACCATCATTTCATCATTTCAAAGGTAAAAATCTTGTTCTTGAACTTATTTTTCATACTTACTCAAGATTACACATAAATCATCAAATCTATGTATGTTTTATAACTAAAATGATGAAAGCATATCAAAAACTCCATTGCATGCAATTTTTATTGGTAAAAATGAAAGTTTATAAAATGGAAAATCTGGAAATTTCATTAAAATAAACTAAAGTTATGTTTTTCAACTTAAGATTTTGATTTATGACTCTAACCGAAGAAATCGACAGAATCTGTTGTATGCATGTAAAAATTACGAAATTTTGACCAAAGATGTAAACTGTAAAATGTAGCTTACTGTCAAAAATTGGGAACCTAACTCCTATTTTTCGATTTATTATGAAGTTTACAGTATTTAATCAGATTTAATCTTGAATTTCGAGAAAACATACCAAAAGAATTAATCAGCTTACAAAAATTTGACATAATCTAGAATCTATCAAAATATGAATTTACAGATTTTACTGGAATTTTTGGAATTTATCTACTATTATTTACTGTTTTTACGGTTAAAACGCGTTAAATACGTAAACAACTCTAACTTCTTCAAAAACTGTCGGATTGAGACGAATCCAGTTCCTATGACTTCGTATTACAGAATGTGATTTTTATGTTATTTTTATAAAATATTACAACAACAGAATATGACAGTTTCATATTCGGTATAATTTAGGTTCACGCGATTCCGATTCCTTTTCCGGTCACTCCACGCACACTCCTAGTACTACTCTCTCGCTTTAGCGTAAGTCCTTGTGATTCATTAGATTCAATTCACATATTCGAGTTCAGTTTTGTAAAGTGGGAAAGTGATTTGTTATTTTGGACATTCTTTATATAGCGCGGAAGCTCTGCCGGATTTTAGTCAGAATCGACCCACCTCCGTCCGAGCTATCTTTTCACCGCCTCATTTTCACGTGAGTTACATCCCCACTTATTTACTGTTTTCAAATATCTTTTGGGGGAAACAAGAGGTCTAAATGAACTGTTATGGACTTTCGTACAATTATGAACTCTATTGAACGTTTTTGTGAAACTTATGCTTATTTAGTTTTATGGCCGTTTGGCCTATGATAAACTAATGGTTCGCCACCTTTATTCAGCTCTTGGTTCAAAAATATATCAAACTTATTTAATGCCATTCTCGGCACTCGTATGTACTTTGATTGATCGTATAACTATCGTGACTCTTGAGGGATATAACTAACCATAAGTGACTACTATTTTAGAAACAGAGTTCAAAGTGCCCCGTTTTAGAGTTCAGAAACATGACACTATTAGCAATAGCCGTTAGTATTATGGGTATCGATACTTAGGAGAGGTCACTCCTTGCTTGAGGTTCGCGACCTAAGTACATATTACTAGAATCAGAGAAACTCCATTATTGTGAAACTTTGGGGCGTGTTCTGACCAGAAAATCGGTTTAGTGTGAACACTTAGTTATTATGCCAAGTAGTCGTTATACATGATTTCAATCATAGTTACTTATCATGCGCGTATAGAGTTATACGACTTCCGCATCTATCTTTTAATCAACTGTTTTGGTTCGAACTATTCTTTAAGTCTTGTTCTACTTTTAGAAACTACTAAGTATAGATATACTTAACTCAAAACCTTTTTAGTCGAGGACTAGAAAACTGTAACTCACTCACTACTTTATTGTAGTTGACACTTTATCTCTTGTTTTCAGGAAATCAAATGTAAGCTACGAAGTGCAATAGTTGGATGGGTCAGGCATGTCACGTGAAGTCATGAATCGGGAGAAGACCTATTTTGAATATATTTTGGGAATTTTATCAAACAATTTACTATGTTATTTCGTTATGTACTTTTAAATGCTTGGTTATCTTTAAACTGTAAACTCTTGTTTTATTCGTAATGACTTGAAACCGTATGTTTTTATTTATAACTCGTGTGATGATATCTTGGCTCTACACATTCCGTGTTTCCGCTTTAGCGGGGTGTGACAGACTTGGTATCAGAGCACTGGTTATAGCGAAAACGGTTTTGAGAATTTTTCAAAATTTTTGAAACCAAACTATAACCAAGGCTTTTCAGAAAGATCATTTCACGAGCTTTCAAACTTTAGTAGATTAATTCCACAATCGCACGGTTTGCTTTTTACTAGGCGTAACTTGATCAACTATGCCTAGTTCAAAATAAATCCTGCGAGAACGGAAAGTAATTGCTATTGTTAAACGGTTTTCGAGTCGAAAAATTCCCGGTCTTATTCCTTCCCGATTCTCACGTGACTGACCCATACATGCATTTTCGTTTACATTTTTCCTTATTTCCTGTACTCACGTAACGTATTATTCGCAGATTCGACATGTCTCAGTCTTCGCGTTCACGATCCCAGTCCCGCTCACTTTCTCGACTAGCGTCCTCCCCCGGAGCATCTGAGGATCCCGCAGCATCCGAGAGTCAGCGTCACCAGACGACTGACCCGACTGAGGAGAGCTCGATGACGTACTCCAGCAGCATGGGTACCTCCAGCCCGAGGACCGTGCTACCATCTGCACCACCGGCACCCGTTGAAGCACCGCCCCAGCGGCCTGGACCTCGTGTCGTTACGACGGCACGCAAGCAGGTCGTCCTTCCAGGTCGGCTACCCGACCGGATGGCCGCACAGCAGGCCGGATCGTCCAGACCCACACCTTCACACCTCCCGTTCGGTCATCCACCTCCCGAGGCACCGCGCACTTCCATGCTCGACCACTACTCGTGGGAGCGTCAGCTCGAGCGCGAGGAAATGCAGCGTGCCCGCGACGCTGAAGCAGCCAGGCAGAGGACACCGCCTACCCCACAGCTACCCCCTCCCGCCGCTTTCCTGCACCTCCACCGCGAGGTAAAGGGACTTTCGGAGGAAGCCCAGCAACAAGGGCTGCTCCTCTGCGAGGTCTCTGATGCCGCGCATCGGCTGGCAGAGCAGGCATTGCGAAGACGGCTCAGGCCACAGCTCGGACTGTGCAACGTCTTGTAGGAGTTTGTCTGATTATGGGGACTCTGTTGGCGGTGATTGCTGCCAAGATGCTTTTCGAGAGGCGCCACTAGACGTCTTCTTTTACTTATTGTATTGTAGGCTCGAGTTGTAATTTTCCAGTGTACACAACTCAAAGCCATATCTATTTTATTTCCATATGTATTGTACTAGTATTTCATTCACATCTTGAACCTTGTATTCAACTCTATATTATTAATGAATGGAAATTCTACCTTATTAACTATTTGTGATATTGTCGTGTGAATCTTTAGTTATCATTGGATTGTACCTCTTGCGTGTGAATCTTGTTGTGTGAACTTCTTGAATCCCTGTCATGCGTGTTCTATCTGTTCTATTACTTTACTCTTGCGGAATTGATGTCTTGTACATTGAATTATATTCTTATCATACTCTAATCGTGCGATCTAAACTGAATCTGTTGTCTGTTGTAGAACCATGGCACCCCGGACCAATGCCAGTATCATTGCTGAGCAAGTCGCTGAGCAGTTGAATGCAGCGATGCCCAACATGATCGCTCAGATCACGGCGGGAATCAATGCCAACGTCAACAACCACCAGCAACAACAACAGCAACAGCAGCAACAACAGGAACAGCAGCAGAATCAAAACAACAACCAGAATCAGAACAACAACAACAACCAAAACCAGAATCATCACCACCATCAAAACCCTCCCACCTGTAACTACAAAGGCTTCATGGCATGCAAGCCCAAAGAGTTCCACGGCACCTCAGGAGCTGTAGGACTTGTGTCCTGGTTCGAGAGCATCGAATCAGTCTTGCACATTAGCAAGTGTGCCGAAGCCGACAAGGTAGAGTACGCTTCATGCGTACTACATGGGA
>CAJVGC010000065.1:20835460-21022828 GCA_910822075.1 Senecio squalidus | reverse complement strand
AGAAAGACGGATCCTTTCCTATGTGCATCGACTACCGCGAACTAAACAAGCTGACCGTCAAGAACCGATACCCACTCCCGAGGATCGATGACCTTTTCGACCAGTTGCAGGGTGCAACTTATTTCTCGAAAATCGTCCTCCGTTCGGGTTATGATCAAGTTCGAGTCAGCGAGACCGACATTCCAAAAACCGCTTTTCGTACTCGTTACGGTCATTGCGAATTCCTTGTCATGCCATTTGGTTTAACCAACGCACCATCGGTTTTCATGGACTTGATGAACAGGGTGTGTAGACCTTATTTGGACAAATTCGTGATCGTATTCATTGATGACATCCTTATCTACTCGAGAAACAAAGAGGATCACGGGAAACACCTGAAACTCATTTTAGAACTCCTCCGAGATCAGAAATTGTACGCCAAATTCTCTAAGTGTGAATTTTGGCTTCGGGAAGTACATTTCCTTGGTCATGTGGTCAACCAACAAGGGATCCATGTAGATCCGGCTAAGATAGAAGCGATCGAGAAATGGCAAGCCCCGACGACTCCTACGGAAATTCGCCAATTCCTAGGGTTGGCGGCTACTATCGAAAGTTCATCCAGAATTTCTTGATGATCGCTAAGCCACTCACCGAGCTCACTCAGAAGGACAAGCTCTGCCACGCACCGATCTTGTCCCTACCGGAGGGTACGGATAACTTCGTAGTATTTTGCGATGCATCCCATCAAGGACTTGGGTGTGTCCTTATGTAGAAGGATAAAGTCATCGCCTACGCTTCAAGGAAACTCAAGGTGCACGAACAGAACTACACTAGTCACGATCTAGAGATGGGAGCTGTCGTATTTGCATTAAAGATCTGGAGACACTATTTGTATGGTACTAAGTGCACGGTCTTCACGGATCATAAGAGTCTTCAACATATTCTAGATCAGAAGATGCTCAACATGAGGCAAAGGAGATGGATCGAACTGCTGAGTGACTACGATTGCGAGATTAAGTACCACCGGGTAAGGCAAACGTAGTAGTAGACGCCCTGATTCGGAAGGAAAGGGTAAGACCATCTCGGGTTAGAGCATCAGGAATCCAAATACAAACAAATCTTCAGACGCAGATCGCCGAAGCACAGCGAGAGGCGTTGAAACCCAGGAACTTAAGGGAGAAACGTTGCACAATCATGAGATGGACTTCGAACTCAAATCCGACGGAATTCATTATTTCAAGAGTCGAGCCTGGATACCGAAATCTGAAGATCTTCGCAAGATAATCTTGTATGAGGGCCACCGTTCCCGATACTCCATCCACCCCGGATCTGATAAGTTGTATAAGGACCTTCGGGAGTATTATTGGTGGTCGGGCATGAGGAAGGATATCGCCTTGTACGTGGCCAAGAGCCTTACGTGCTCCAAGGTCAAGGCGGAATATCAGAAACCCTCGGGACTACTGCAGCAACCGGAGATTCCTATGTGGAATGGGAACAGATCTCCATGGATTTCATTACAAAGCTGCCCCGGACGGCAAAGGGTAACGACACAATTTGGGTAATTGTGGACCGATTGACAAAGTCTGCTCATTTCTTGCCGGTACGAGAAACTCACTCGATGGAGAAATTCGCGCAAATCTACATCAACGAGATCATCTCTCACCACGGAACACCTCTCTCCATCATCTCTGACAGGGATAGTCGATTCACGTTCCGCTTTTGGAACGCGCTTCAGAAATCTCTCGGGACGCGACTAGACCTTAGCACCGCTTACCACCCTCAGACCGACGGTCAAAGCGAAAGGACGATCCAAACTCTTGAGGATATGCTTACAGCATGCGTAGTTGACTTCGGAGGAAGTTGGGATACTCACCTTCCCCTGGTCTTTTCCTACAACAATAGCTACCACACTAGCATCAAGTGTGCTCCGTTCGAGGCCTTACATGGACGTAAGTGCCGGTCGCCGCTTTGTTGGCTAGAAGTCGGTGATCGACAACTCACAAGGTTCGACATCGATCAGGAAACCATCGACAAGATCACCACTATCAGAGAGCGACTGAAGACGTCCCGTACTCGGCAGAAGAGCTACGCTGATAACCGAAGGAAACCCCTCGAGTTCCAGGTTGGCGATCGGGTGCTTCTTAAAGTATCGCCATGGAAAGGGGTAGTTCGCTTCGGGAAACGCGGAAAGCTGAGCCCGAGGTATACCGTACCATTCGAGGTTATCGAGCGTATTGGCCCAGTGGCATATCGAATCCAACTTCCGCAAGTTCTTTCCAATGTTCATAACGTGTTTCATGTCTAGCACTTGAAAAAGTGCTTATCTGATGAGACCATCGTCATTCCACTCGACGAGGTCAAGATCGACAACAAGCTCAACTTCATCGAGGAACCGCTTGAAGTTGTGGACCGCGAGGTCAAACAACTCAGACAAAGCCGTGTTCCTATTGTCAAGGTTCGTTGGAACTCCCGACGTGGTCATGAATTCACATGGGAACGTGAAGACCAGATACGTCAAAATTATCTGCATTTGTTCAAAGATACTTCTACCTGATGGGACGAGTCAAATTTCGGGACGAAATTTCTTTCAACCCGGGGATGATGTGACAACCGTCAAAAATTCAGGTGATTTTCAGTTACTATATCGGTTCGAATCTCTAGTTACCCTTTTATCGTGCTCATATTGTTCGAGTTCGTAATTGTGTGTCTTTATTTTGTCGGAACCAAAGTCGGAATCAACTTATAAATCCTAACACCAAATAAACTACACAAGAACTTGACTAAGTTCATAACGGAAACTAATAAGATTCTGGTCCTCAACTACTAATAACGGAAAACTTAAAACGTCACCGTGCTGGAAAAACCTTCCAGCCGACGGCTGAAGGCTGTCAGCAAGCGGCTGAAGCCCAGCCGGCGGATGGATATGGTCAGCCGGCGGCTGAAAGCCGCTGTCCAGTGGATGGTGACTCATTTTTGCATGTCTTTTGATTGGAACAAAGCATTTAATCCGGGATTGGACCAAAATACTGACTTGGGGGTTCCCTAGGTCAGTCCCAACCCTCCCTTTTACTCCACCATTTCATTTCATTACCACTTTTCAAAAACAAAAACACCTAGTCTCTCTCTCTCTCTCTCTACATTGCTCTCAAGAACTCAAAGAAATACAGAAAATTTACACCATAAACAGCCCCTAAAAACACAAATCCATCCATTAAAATCATACACAAAATCGTTCTAAGGTTAAGGGGTAGCAAGAGGAAGCTAAAAACCGGGTTTTGGAAGGAGTTTCTTTACTTTTTGAAGCTAGAATCACATCCAACCATCAACTAAAGCTCTCCTTCGGTAAAACTCTTCCATTTTGCTCTTATTACTTAAATATTGGTTTGCATGGACGATCTATAAACTGAGATATGGTTTTTATAAAAATCTAAAACGTTTTCTTATTTAAAAACAAGTTTTTCTAATAGATCTACATTTTGATGGTATAAGTCTAAAAGAAACTGTGACTTTTGCTTAAAAATGTATATATTTGAGTTGTAACATTTTGCATGTTCGAATCTAACACTAAAACGGGCTAAAAATCGAAAAAATAAAGAAATCTAGAAACTGGCCGAAGGCCTCTGGCCGGCGGCTGAAGACACTCAGCCGGCGGCTAAGGTCCAGCCGGCGGCTAAGGTCCAGCCGGCGGCTGAGTATCTCCAGCCGCTGTCTGGATCTCGCTGTTCGTAAAAATTGTCCTTTTGAGAACTCTAAACGTAAAAATAAGCTCAAATAACTTTATTACAGATTATATATTCTGGGAACTTTCTGATTTTGTAAATAAAATAGTTTGGATGAGTTTGAGAACTTAAAACATTAGTATTATTGTTTGTATTTGTTAAATTGTTCGTTTAAAGCGGGAAAGTGTTTTGAAAAATGGATTTAATTTTTATAGCGCGGAAGCGCTGCCCAAATTTCACCGTAAAATATATTCAAACTCAGTAACTTAACCTTTTTGTAACTTAAACATATTGATCTCGGACGTTGACTCTTTTTGGACTTAAATGGACTTATCGGACTTTAAAACGTACACGAACACGTTTAATCATATAACTTTTCCGTAATAATCTTTTGGGACAGAATCTAAGGTATTAAGAATTTAAGCTTAAAAATGTTAAAATGGAACTTTAACATAACTTAAATCATACTAATAATATTATACGTTAATCCGGTGTTTTAGGTCACTTTTGATTCCCGACGCGTTCCGCTCCATCCGTGCTATTTCGTATCTTTCTCCGCAACCCGTGAGTTACAACCCCAATATGTTTTTACTATTTTAAATTACTTATTTGGGGGAAACATAAGATTGTATGTTATGTAACTTGTTGAAACTTTTGAAACTTATGAAACGTGAAACATGTGAAACTCGTATGAAACTTTGAACCTTTTGAAACATGTGAAACTCGTATGAAACCTTGGAACTTTTGAAATGTTGGAAACTTTGGAAACCTTTGGAAACTTGTGAAACTTGGAAACTATGGAAACTTGTTAAACTTTGAAACTATTATGCGTATTATGTGTTAATGCCAAAAGTATCAAGTTCCAATTGTTCAATAGTTTGCAAATAGTGTAAAAGTTACGAAACATGTAATCTTATGCTTCCCCCAAATAATGTTTAAAATGTACAAAAAGTAAAACAAGTGGGGTTGTAACTCACGGTTTGCGGAGATAAAAGATATGAACTAGCACAAAGAGAGGCGGAACGCGTCGGGAATCACAAATGACCTAGAACACCGGAAAGTTGTATAAGTTATATTAGTATAATTTGAGTTATGTTAAGTTCCAATTTAACATTTTTAAGTCTCAATTGTCTTATACTTAGATTCTGTCCCAAAAGATTATTACGGAAGGTTTATAAGGTTTATGTGATCGTATACGTTTTATAGTCCGTTATGTACAATTTAAGTCCAAAGTGTATAAGTCTCCAAGTTATTATGTTACTGAATTTGAAATGTAATTTATGGTGAAATTTGGGTAGCGCTTCCGCGTTATAAAAATTATGTCCAAAATTTCCTATCCACTTTCCCGCTTAATGCAATTCATAAAATATCGTTATATATTGTTATGATGAATTAGTTATTTAAACACCTCATCTTATCCTTCAAAATACAAATGTGTACTCTGTTATATCATGTTTATAAACTGTGAAAAGTATTTGTTTCTCGATTTCTCCGTTAACGTTTTAAAAATTAAAATTTTTGTGAACAGAACCATTCAGCCGGCGGCTGAATTATTTCAGCCCGCGGCTGAATTGCCGAGACAGATTTTCTTGTTTTGCCATTTTTGCGTTTTTAAGCGTTTTTGAGCTAGATTTCGACATGCAACTGAATATTCATCAAGATTACTTATATATATGCTCAAATATCAGTTTCTTTTGGATTTTTAGCCCCAAATATATAGATCTAAGTCACCTTTTTGTTTAAACCCGTTTTTGTAATAAAATGGTTATAAAACTTTATAAAAACTTATTTTTATATGTTAGATCATACATGCAAGCCAAGATATGTATAAAAATAGTAAAAAGAAAGTGTTTTACCGAAGGAGAAAGTAAAGTGACGGTTTGGATGAGCTTTAGCTTCAAAAACGACTTGGAAACCCGATTTAAACCTTTTCCTTGTTACCCCTTTGATCTTAGGACGATTTGTGTATGATTTTTGTGGTGTTTATGGACTGATTTTGGTGTTTAAGTTTCTGTTTTCTTTGAGTTTATGTTCTTGAGAAAATGAAGAAAAGTTTGAGAGAGATTAGAGATGTGTGTGTTTTGTTTTCAAAAATGAAATGAAAAAGTGAAGTAAGGGAAAGAAGGAGGTGTTTACTGGCCTAGGGAACTGATCTAGGCAGTAAGTATGGTCCAATCCCGAGTAAAAATCGTTGCCCAATCGTGAGACATGCAAAAATGAGTCATCGTCCAGTTGGACAGCAGGATTCAGCCGCCGGCTGAATTGAAAAATCCAGCTTTTGACGTTTTAAGTTTTCCGTTATAATTAGTTAAGGACTAGAACCTTTTTGGTTTGCGTTATGAACTTAGTCAAGTTCTTGTGTTGTTTGTTTGGTGTTAGGGTTTATAGTTTGATTCCGACTTTGGTTCCGACAATAAAAGACACAATAAGTATGAACCCGAACAATATGAACACGATAAAGAGTAACTAGAGATTTGAACCGATATAGCGACTGAGAAACACCTGAATTTTGAACGGTTGTCACAGCTAAAAATCGAAAAAATAACGAAATCTAGAAACTGGCCGAAGGCCTCTGGCCGGCGGCTGAAGACACTCAGTCGGCGGCTAAGGTCCAGCCGGCGGCTGAGTATCTCCAGCCGCTGTCTGGATCTCGCTGTTCGTAAAAATTTTCCTTTTGAGAACTCTAAACGTAAAAATAAGCTCAAATAACTTTATTACAAATTATATATTCTGGGAACTTTCTGATTTTGTAAATAAAATAGTTTGGATGAGTTTGAGAACTTAAAACATTAGTATTATTGTTTGTATTTGTTAAATTGTTCGTTTAAAGCGGGAAAGTGTTTTGAAAAATGGATTTAATTTTTATAGCGCGGAAGCGCTGCCCAAATTTCACCGTAAAATATATTCAAACTCAGTAACTTAACCTTTTTGTAACTTAAACATATTGATCTCGGACGTTGACTCTTTTTGGACTTAAATGGACTTATCGGACTTTAAAACGTACACGAACACGTTTAATCATATAACTTTTCCATAATAATCTTTTGGGACAGAATCTAAAGTATTAAGAATTTAAGCTTAAAAATGTTAAAATGGAACTTTAACATAACTTAAATCATACTAATAATATTATACGTTAATCCGGTGTTTTAGGTCACTTTTGATTCCCGACACGTTCCGCTCCATCCGTGCTATTTCGTATCTTTCTCCGCAACCCGTGAGTTACAACCCCACTATGTTTTTACTATTTTAAATTACTTATTTGGGGGAAACATAAGATTGTATGTTATGTAACTTGTTGAAACTTTTGAAACTTATGAAACTTGAAACATGTGAAACTCGTATGAAACTTTGAACCTTTTGAAACATGTGAAACTCGTATGAAACCTTGGAACTTTTGAAACGTTGGAAACTTTGGAAACCTTTGGAAACTTGTGAAACTTGGAAACTATGGAAACTTGTTAAACTTTGAAACTATTATGCGTATTATGTGTTAATGCCCCTTAATTGGCTAAACTAAATTTAGGATACTTGTAGGAGACATATCCTTGATGAAAATATATACCGTAAGTGCTTACTACTATTTTTAGAAACATTACTCAATTGCCCCGTTTTTGGTTCGAAACTTTACACACTATTAGGAATAGCCGTTAGTATTATGGGTGTCGATAGTTAGGAGAGGTCACTCCTTGCTCAGGGTTCGCGACCCAAGCACATATTACTAGATTCAGGTGGAAACTCAATGAAACATTTGGGGCTAGATCTAACCAGACAATCGGTTTAGTGTAGACTTACCTTATATTATGCCAAGTGATTGTTACGAGTTACTAATTTAGTTAAGCACATATTACCTACGCATATACTTTATTTTAGCGACGGATTCCGCTTCAACTTTTATTATACGAGTTCTATTTTTACTTACGTGTGTACGAAACTCTTTAATGTATATATGTATATATGATCTAGCGTCGCTCCGTTCCTTTTTACTTACGACGTGTATATATATATATTTCTATTTTTGGAAACTTTTATCGAGAAACTCAAAACTGTAACTTACTCACTACTCAATGTAGTTGACACTTTATCTTATGTTTCAGGAAACTAGTGTAAGTGTAGAAGTGCATGGCAAGGAAGGGTCGGTATGGTCACGTGAGGCGAAGTTTGGGAAAGACCCCCTTTATTTTGGGAATTTATTTTGGAAACTTTGTAATTGTACTTGGATTAAATTACTAAACTGCTTGGTTGATTTCGGATTGTGAACTATTTTTATTTTGAATGAAATTACTTGAATCGTTTAATTTGCTTATAACCGTGTAATGATATTCCAGCTCTCACATTCCGTGTTTCCGCTATAGCGGGGTGTGACAATGAGAATGTCGTCTATGAATACGATAACGAATTTGTCTAGGTATGGCCTACACACTCTGTTCATTAGGTCCATGAACATTTCTTGTGCGTTGGTCAGACCAAAAGGCATGACAAGAATTCGTAATGACCGTAACGATTTCGAAATGCGGTTTTAGGAATGTCGGTCTCGCTGACACGAATCTGGTGATAACCCGAACGGAGGTCGATTTTGGAGAAGTAAGTTGCACCCTACAACTGGTCGAACAGGTCATCGATCCTCGGAAGTGGGTATCGGTTCTTGACGGTCAGTTTGTTCAGCTCGCGATAATCGATGCACATATGGAAGGATCCGCCTTTCTTTTTGACGAAGAGGATTGGGACTCCCCAGGGGGACGAACTCGGGCGAATAAGACCATGATCTAAGAGTTCCTGTAACTGTTTTGACGAAGAGGTATGATGTTTTGGCAACCGGTGTTGCGCCAGGAACGAGGTCTATTCGGAATTCCACTTGTCGATGCGGCGGTAGCCCAGGTAAATCCTTGGGAAAGACTTCTGGATGATCCTTGACTACGGGAATGTCTTGGATTCGGCTTTCTGTGGGTTTACGTTCGACGACATGAGCGAGGAATGCGTCATAGTTCTTTTCGAGGTACCTGCGCATTTTTATGGAAGATACGATGCGAAGTTGTCGTCCAGGCTTGTCTCCCTGAACAACGAGAGTCTCTTTTTCCAAAAGAGGGATACGAATGAGTTTGTCGAAACAGACAATCTCAGCCCGAAAGCGAGATAACCAGTCCATTCCAACGATCACGTCGAAGCTTGACAGTTCGATAGTAATTAGATCGATGGGGAAAATTTTGTCAGATAAGCATAGTGAACACCCTAAGATTATATCCTTAGCTTCAAACTCTTAGCCGTTAGCATATTCGACGGTAAAGCTATCCTTAAGAACTTTAGATCCTAGGTTAATGAGGGGTCTAAATTGTAAGGAAATAAAGCTTCTTTCAGCTCCCGAGTCGAAAAGTACGGAAGAAAAATGATCATTGATAAGAAACGTACCCGTAACTGCGTTGGGGTCCTGACGTGCTTCTTCAGCTGTTAGTGCAAAGGCCCGGCCCCTACCTTGTCCACCCTGGTTCTGCGGAGTTCTATGCAGCTTAGGGCAGGTGTTTCAGAGGTGTTGGTCCCTCCCACATTCGAAGCACGCCGACTTCTGAACCGGGATGGTTGTCTTGTCTGGGCAGTACTTGGCGAAGTGGCCTACCTTTTGGCATCTTAAGCATACCGGGCAGTTCCCGTGGTGATGAAAGTTTCACTTTTTGCACTTCGGGTTCGGTCCAGAGTAAGGCCTGGGTCCAGTATGTGGTGTCGGTGTAGGTGCAGGTGCAGGTGAGGCAGTCACAACGAAATTGCGGGTGCTACGGGCCTTGTTGTTTCGGTCGCTTCTCCTTGGGGTTGTCTTGTCTGGACATTACTTGGCGAAGTGGCCTACCTTTTGGCATCTTAAGCATACCGGGCAGTTCTCGTGGTGATGAAAGTTTCACTTGTTGCACTTCGGGTTCGGTCCAGAGTAAGGCCTGGGTCCAGTATGTGGTGTCGGTGTAGGTGCAGGTGCAGGTGCGGCAGTCACAACGAAATGACGGGTGCTACGGGCCTTCTTGTTTCGGTCGATTCTCCTTGGGGTCTGTTCAGCCTTCCTCTTCTCACCTGACTCCTTTTTGGAAGATGCTGGCGCGGTGAGGAGGTTGCTGGTGAGACGATGAGCTAAAATGATGGCGCTCTACAATGTATGGGGCTCGGATGAAATGACCATGCCACGGATTTCCGGAACAAGACCAGAGATGTAGAGGTCAATCCGGTTCTCCTCAGGGGTTACCAGCCTTGGAACTAGCCGGGCGAGCTCGTGGAACCGGGTGGTGTACTTCTCGATGTCGTTTCCGATCATCTTGTGGTCCCACAGCTCAGCCTCGAGCTTGTTGATTTCCCCTCTTGGGCAGTATTCTTCGATAAGTAGGTTCTTAAAGGCATTCCAGGAAAGAGCGTAGGCAGTCTCACGCCCTCGTGTTTGAACAACACTGTTCCACCATGATAAGGCTCGGCCATGGAATAGGCAAGAGGCGTATTCCACCTTGTTGGCTTCAGCACATCGGCCGATGTGTAGGACTGATTCGATACTCTAGAATCATTGGAGCAGTCCTACAGCACCAGTTGTGCCGTGAAACTCCTTTGGCTTACACGCCATGAAGCTCTTATAGTTGCACGGAGGAGGGTTTGGGTGTTGGTTCTGGTTCTTGTTGTTGTTGCCCTGATGCTGTTGCTGCTGCTGTTGTTGTTGCTGCTGATGGTTGTTGACATTGGCATTGATCCCTGCAGTGATCTGGGCGATCATGTTGGGCATAGCTGCGTTCAACTGTGCAACAACTTGCTCGGCAATGCGGTCAGTATTGGTGCTTCTAGGTGCCATGATTCTACAACAGCAAAAATAGATTCAGTTTAGGACGCACGAATGGAATACGATAAGAATATAACCCAATGAATAATGATAATGACCACGCAAGAGTATTATGAAAGAACAAATAGTACACGCACGACAATGATTCAAGAGATAGTAGTATATGATTGACAATAATAATGGATTCACACGATAAGACAAGTACAACTAATAAGAAGATAGAGCCTCCATTAATAGTAATAAGGTTCGATACATAGTACAAATCACTGAATAGAAAATACAATTACAATACATAGGAAAGATAATAAGATAAGTTGCCTAAGTCGTGTACAATGGAAAATTACGACTAAGCTAAGTTCAGTACAATACAAAGGAAATGACTAGTGACGCCTCTCGATAAACACCTTGGCCACCATGACCGCAATCAGCGTACCCATCACTAGACACACGCCAATGAGGTGTTGCACAGTCCGTGCCGTAGCTCGTGTCGATGCGATGACTTGCAACGACTGCTCCGACAACTGATGCGTAGCGTCGGTGACCTCACTGATAAGGAGCCCTTGCTGCTGGGTCTCCTGTGCAAGTCCCCGTACCTCGCGGTGCAGGTGGAGGAACGCGGCCGGTGGGGGAGGCTGAAGAGGAGGAGGCATCCTCTGCCTAGCTGCCTCAACGTCGCGAGTGCGCTGCATCTTTTCGCGCTCGATCTGCCTTTCCCATGTGTAATGGTCCATAAGAGGGTTATGTGGGGCCTCCTCTACAGGGTGACCAAATGGGAGGTGGGATGGTGTGGGTCGGGATTGACCGGCCTGGTGTCCGGCATCCGATCCGGTAGGCGGCCCGGGAGGATGACTTGCTTTCGCGCGGTCAACCTGGTACGTGGCCCCCGGTACTGGGGTGGTGCGGCAACGGGTACCGGTGGTGGGGGTGGTAGTACAGACCTCGGGCTGGACCCGCGACTGCTGGAAATGGCCATGGAGGTGTCCTCCGTGGGATCGGTGGTATGATGGCGTTAGCTTTCCGAGGCGGTGTGGCCCTCAGAAGCCTCGCGAGACGAGGCGGCTCTGGGTAGTGATCGGGACTGGGATCGTGACGGTGATCGCGAACGGGAGGAGTGAGACATGACGGATCTGTGAACAATGATTTTCGTAAGTACGTGGAGACACAAAAATAATAAAGGAAATGTGTAATGAAATGCATGCATGGGTCAGTCACGTGAGAATCGGGAAAAGACAGGACCGGGAATTTTTGACTCAAAAACCGTTAACAATAGTAATTACGTTCGGTCCTTGCATAATTCATTTTGAACTAGGCATGAGTGATCAGGTCATGCGTAATTGAAAATAATCATGCAATCGCGAAATTAATTCTCTAATGTTTGAACCCACAAATGATTTTCCGAAAAAGCCTTGGTTATAGTTTGGTTTCGAAAAATTTTGAAAATTTTTAAAACCATTTTCACTATAACCTGTGCTCTGATACCAAGTCTGTCACACCCCGCTAAAGCGGAAACACGAAGTGTGAAGAGCTGGAATACCATTACACGGGTTATACTAAGCATAACGGTTCAAGTCATTGATTTATAATAAAAGAGTTTACAATTTCAAAAGAGACAACCAATTCATTAGAGTTTCAACACAAATACATAAATAAAGTTTCAGTTAAAATCCCCCAAATTAAATAGACAAGTCTTTTCCCAATACAAATCTCACGCAACCGTCCTGACCCGTCCATGCCATGCACGTCATCCTTACACTTAATTTCCTGAAACATAAGATAAAGTGTCAACTACAAAAGTAGTGAGTAAGTTACAATTTAGGTTTCTCGACAAAAGTTTAGGTTAACTATATAAAAGTAAGGAGTTTCATAAAAGAAAGATAGCGGGTATGGTCGCTTAAAATTTATATACTCTTAACAGTTTCGAAGCAGCGGGCATAACAATACCCTAAAGTTTGTACGGATACAAGTGTAACCATACTTACTAAAATAATAGTTGTGGCATCAATCGCTAAAAGAATGTATATGCGTAGATAAGTAACTAATTAGAATCTTGTATCAACCTCTTGGCATTCTATAACATAGTGTACACACTAAACCGATTATTCAACCGTGAGGCCCCTTACCCCGCACTATCTACGAGGAGTATAAATGATCATAGTAACATGTACTTAGACTGCCATCTAAGTAAGGAACGGTTCTTTCCTAAGTATCAATACCCATTATTACTAAACGGCTCAAAAGCTAATAGTGTGAAGAGTTTCCAAAAGGTGGGCACTAATGTAATTTTGTTTCAAAAATGATAGTTGGCACTTAAGAATCGCGTTATAATCTCATCAAGGGTTGGTCTCGCATACAAGTAATCAATAAACTAGTTTAGCCAATTAGGGGGCAAGCCGATAAGTTTAAAATAAGCCAATAGGGGCTATAATGTGTTTTACGCATAAGAGTTTCACAAAGTTTCCAAAATAGATCAATAGTTTCATAATAGTTTCCAAAAGTTCACAATAGTTGCATCAGTTCGTAATAGTTTCCAAAGGTTCACAATAGTTGCAAATGTTCATAAAAGTTTCCAAAATCACAATTATATCTTATGTTTCCCCCAAAAGTTGTGCAAAAATACATTAAATAAAGGGGTTGTAACTCACGGGTTGCGAAGAGTAAGAATGCGGAAATCGGTCGGAAACAGGAGACGGGAATCACGGAACGCCTATTAATACCAAGATAGTTCAATAGTTATTATTTTATTATGTTAATTTATATAATATAATAGATAAATTTTTTATTAAACTTTAAGTGTCAAGGTCCAAATTGTCCCAAAATAGTCCGAAACGGTAAATGTTACGTTTTTGTCCAAAAGTTCGATTTAACGTTTATTATTGTCATGTTACAAGTGATTTTGCTCGCTGAAGTGGTTTGGATTTTTCTAACGAAATTTGGGCAGCGCTTCCGCGTCCAAATTTCATATCCAAAAATCCAAGTTTCACTTCCGCTCACAAAGCACACATATAACAATTACGTATTTAATCAAATCCATTTTAAGTCCAAATAGTCCATACAAGTCACAAATCTTATTATTTTAATCAAACTCAGTCCCAAAATAATAGTTACGAAAAGTCACCGGTGCAAACGAGTTCAAAACGTCCAAATAACTATATTTCGGGAAAAATGGCAGCGTTGTGCGTCGTCTTGGTCCTTAGGAACGACGCACAGAAGGCAAAAGTGCCCGCTGCGTCGTCCTGGTATCTTGGGACGGCGCACAGGTTGTGATTTTTGGATTTTTCGAGCAAAACGTTGTTTTAGCCACGGATTTCGACATGCAATAAGTCTAAACTTAATAACACTTCATTTTTACAGTTTCTAAAGTATTTTTAACCATAAATTTATGGATCTAAAGATTATTTCGGTTAAAAATCGTTTTTGTCCATAAAAAGTTACAAAACTTTGTAAAAACTTATTTTCATGCTTTAGATCTTACATGCAAGTGTTTATTTATGCAAAAACAGTAAAATAAAGGAAATCTACCGGATGAAATCGTGTGGATGATGTTTTGGCCGGATTTGAGTTCCAAAAGTGTTAGAAAAGCTTGAAAACCGAAATAGTTTAGTCCTCCTTGGTTGCCTTGATGTTTCAAACGATTTTGATGGTTAAAACATGGGTTTTTGTGGCTGTAATCTTCTGGAATGAGGGTGGTTTTTGGAGAGAGTTTGAAAGAAAACTTAGTGTGTGTGTGTGTTTTGTGTTTTAGAAAATGAAAAATGAAATGAAAATAAAGAAAATAATAATGAAAAGAGTTGGGACTGCCAAAAATGCAGTTATGATGGCCTAGAAACGAGTTGGATTGGTTTAATTGTTGTAGGAATCGAGACATGCAAAAATTCAAATAATTTGCGGATTTGGTCCTTCCAGGACGGCGCACAAGGCCTTTTCGTTAACTAAAGTTCTTTAATATGATACGTTATGAACTTAGGAAAGTTCATTAGGTGTTATCTTGGTATTAGGACTTATATAAATTGATTTCGGGTGTGATTCCGACACTGACACGTTTCCGGTTAATGGACAGTTAAAGACAACGGCAGACAATAAGAGAGACATAGAGTATGAAATGCACCTGAAATTGGACGGTTGCCACACGATGACCGAACCGAAATCTCTCGGGCCGGGTTGGGCCAGTTTTCCGGGTTTGAATTGGGCCGGCCCGTTTCTCCACAGGCCTATATTTGACTTTGTGTTGGGAAAAACCAATGATTAAAACCCAACTTATAAATCTGATGAGTCATAATCTAAGTCTAGGTGACTTCTAAGACTAAGTGTGTTCTGAGTCTTAGTGATTATGAGTCTTAGTAATTATGAGTCATAATCTGAGTCTAGGTGACTTCTAAGACTAAATGTGTTCTGAGTCTTAGTGATTATGAGTCTTAGTAAGACTCAAAGATGAGACTTAGTTACTTGGAGCTTTATTTTAGGTAAGTTGTTATGCATATCTCCTATTTGTTAGAGAGATTTGCACTTATCTTATTTTCCAAGTTTATCAAGAACTCTATTTATAGAGTTCTTAGGGTTTATTAACACCCATGTATTCTGTGTGAATTCCTCCGGTTTTCTAAGTGAATTCCGTTATTTGTCGATGAATAAAACCTATCTATTTCATTGATTTCTTTGTGTTCTTCGTAATATTCATCGTTATATCTTTTGTTTGAATGAAACGGGACTAACAATTGGTATCAAGAGCGTGTCAGATCTATTCCAGATCTGTAAAGATCCATTCAAGATAAAAGATATCGTATTCAAAGAAGATTGTTGAAAATTCGTGTTTAAGTTCGTCATATTCTGGGCAGCGGTGATAAAAAGGGCATATCTCATTCGTTAGCCGTCGGATTTTCATGAAATGTTTACTGAAGATGATTTACACATTGGCGCACATTTGGACAGAAGGAATTTTCAATCGGAGTTTCTAATCAAGAGATATTTATTTTTGAAGTCTGCTGCAGAAAGTTTATTGTTATTGTGTATAACAATATTAAAACGATCACCATTTATTCGTTACACATTAGATCTTGGTGATTTTTTGATATAATCTTCAAGGTCTACAGATCTAAGTTTTGTCAAAGGTTCGGTCTCATCAGATGTTTCGAAAAATAGATATATAATTTCAAAGATGAATGTTGAATGTTTGCTGATTTTTATGCGAAGCTGTGGTAAAACGACTACTGTGTGTTCATTAACCGTTGTATTTTCTTGAATTTTGGATATGTATTTAACAAGAAATAGATCTACCTTGTGTTGAAAGTTGAGCTTGATCAGACCTGTCATCTAGGAGATATTCAATGTTGAATCTGCTGCAAATTTTCAGTCTGACCAAGTCAGTCTCAGAGTAAGACGTGAGTTAGTCTCACCAAAGGTCAGTCTGAGCGGGTCAGCCCTAAAACTCAGACTGAGTAGGTCAGCCCCAGAGGTCAGATTGAGCAACTCAGCCCCACGAGCAACTCAGCCCCACGCAAATCAGTTTTTACATGAAATCAGTCTCACACGAATCCAGAATTCAAAATAAAGGCTAGCTCAAGGGTAATTAACATCTATGAAGCCGAAAATAAAGTTTTTACATGTGTTCAAACTTTATTTATTAAAGAAGGATGATAACAAAAAGTGGGAGAAAAGTTTAAAAGATTAACAAGAAAAAGAGTTGCGATGTTAAGGGGGAGATTCAAGCTACAAAGTAAACAACTCAAACAATACATTTCTTGTAATCAGTTTATTTGTTTTGTCATCATCAAATAGGAGGAGCTAAAAGAAAGATTGAAAGAAGTGTTCTAAAGTGTCTACAACTGCGTTATCCGTCTGATCAAGAATTAAAAATGATTAATTACATGGAAGAAGGACAGATTGGAATGGATGAAGATAAGAAGAATTATTTTTCTGTTTCAGACTTACGTTTTATATTATCTGCTTTTATAGTCTGAGTCAATTTTTATACTTAGTGTATGTTTGTGAAAAGATTTTGACATCATCAGATAGGGGGAGATTGTTGGGAAAAACCAATGATTAAAGCCCAACTTATAAATCTGATGAGTCATAATCTAAGTTTAGGTGACTTCTAAGACTAAGTGTGTTCTGAGTCTTAGTGATTATGAGTCTTAGTAATTATGAGTCATAATCTGAGTCTAGGTGACTTCTAAGACTAAATGTGTTCTGAGTCTTAGTGATTATGAGTCTTAGTAAGACTCAAAGATGAGACTTAGTTACTTGGAGCTTTATTTTAGGTAAGTTGTTATGCATATCTCCTATTTGTTAGAGAGATTTGCACTTATCTTATTTTCCAAAGAGTTCTTAGGGTTTATTAACACCCATGTATTCTGTGTGAATTCCTCCGGTTTTCTAAGTGAATTCTGTTATTTGTCGATGAATAAAACCTATCTATTTCATTGATTTCTTTGTGTTCTTCGTAATATTCATCGTTATATCTTTTGTTTGAATGAAACGGGACTAACACTTTGACTAAAGTCAACTCTCATTAAACTCTTTATAAAACCATAACTATATTTACGTAAAGATTATTCAAATCGTCGGACGTTGACTTTTAGTTGACTTTAATTTCTCTCGAAATCGTTGACTTTGACCAAGTCAACTACCGTTGACGTTGACTTGAGTTGACTTCAACCAAACCTTGGTAACCATATTCTATGCAACCGACGCTCCTGCTAGTCATCTCCGACTCGGGAAAATCATTCATCTTTGATCGTCATTATTGACTTATATAAATGATGCCTTCCATTAGTCGTTATCGACTCGAGGTATCATCGTCTTTCATTGGACAATATTTGCATCATTTATTGATATCTTTTATTAGTCGTCCTCGACGAGAAATATCGTTAACTCTTATCTGTCACATTGAATCATAATATTATGATCTTACAAACGTATCTTTAACTCGAAACATATTAACCTTCGAACACTTCATATAAACTATACAATATAACAGTAATCAATTATAAGGCAAAACCCTACTAGACTTATCGAGATGCTTAGTCTTATCTGATATCTTTATGCTAGGGCACTTAGGCGGTGGAGCGTATTCTCCCATTTGTGTCTACCCGACGTAGTATTTGTTGATCTGTGAGTTATTCGTTGCCCTTTTTACTATTTTTAAACCTTGGGCATGTTAAGCGTTATTTTAAAGTATGATGGTATATATGTATCTTGATTATGTTATGATAGGGTGCCTTTAGAAGAGTATTGTTGTATGACTTATGCGGCCGTATGGTAGTATGAGGCCATCCCACCTGTTAACGTATTTACTCGACGGTGCATATATATAGATCTATATGGGCTTTACAAACCCCCATCTGTCACGTTGTGAGGGGATGTTATGGCCGACCACATATTAGGTATTACACTGTAGCTTGACACGCTGCGTATTGAGGGTTGTATTGGGTATTATTGTGAGGGTCAGGTGTATTGGAGTATCTAAAGTATTGAACTATCTAAAGCTGAGCACATATCGTATTATGGTTACTATTCAAATTATTATTTTATTGACAATATTTACATTGGTCTTATGCATTTCAACAGGGTCAAAACTTATTCAACTATCAAGTACACTTATTGTTTTATAAAATACGAATAATTCACCAACTTTATGTTGACGTCGTATTATTTTAACGCTTTTCAGTAGATTGAGATTTTACATCGGTTATGGAGTACATATTTGATATTGGATTTTGAGGATTTTCGGAGAGACTTGACTAGACGTAGTTCGGTTTCTCTATTATTTGTGTGGACTTAGAGGAGACTTCGATAGACGTAGTTTAGTTTCTATTTAAGCCACAAACTTGTATTTACATTGTATTTATTGTAATCCTAAACTTTATTTATGTAAACTTAATGTTGTAGTTTCTATTCGATGTAATCTTTGTCTTCTGATACCTATGTTACTGTACACCTTGGGTTTCCGCCTGAGTGGGGTGTGACAATTTTAACCTGTTGTTCTTCTGGAATACCCATGATGTCAAAGAATTTATCAACCTCATATAGCCAATCCAACACCGTTTAAGATCAAGATTCCCCTGAAAATTAGGGATGTCAACTTTAAGGCGATAACCCTACGCGTTCCCATATTGATTCCCATGTTGTTCCCTACCTCCGAACCTTAGATCATCACTCCTAGGGTTTCGTGTCACACCCCGCTAAAGCGGAAACACGAGGTGCGAAGAGCGAGAATATCATTACACGAGTCATAATAAAATGCAACGGTTTCAAGTCATTAAATAG
This sequence comes from Senecio squalidus, assembly GCA_910822075.1. Lineage (NCBI taxonomy): Eukaryota > Viridiplantae > Streptophyta > Magnoliopsida > Asterales > Asteraceae > Senecio > Senecio squalidus. Next base: position 21,004,069 of record CAJVGC010000065.1, on the reverse strand, counting down.
AATTTAGAAGTTTACAAGTTCAAGAAAAATAACCAAGTGTACTTCAATTCATAACAACAATTTAAAAATTTTGATAAAAATTCCCAAAATAATTAGACAATGAACATGGTCTTCTCCCGATTCATATCTCACACAACTTTCCTGACCCGTCCACGCTATACACTTCAATGCTTACACTTGATTTCCTGAAACATGAGATAAAGTGTCAATTACATAAAGTAGTGAGTGAGTTACAGTTTTCTAGTCCACGACTAAAAAGGTTTACGTCAAGTATATATGTATAAAAGATTTCTCAAAAGAAAAGAAGCGGAACGACGCTTAAAATATATATACTTATAAAAAGATCACATGGCAACAAGGTATAGCAATACCTTAACGACTGTACATAGACAAGTAGAACAAGAACTTGTAAAAATAGTTGCGGAAGTCGTATATCTCAAACTATATACGCGCAACAATATGCGTAAAATAAAGTAACTAATGATTGGAACTATTGTATCAAACTCTTTTCATAATATAACGTAAGTGTTCACACTAAACCGATTAATCTTGATCGTGAACAGCCCCCACCACGCACTATCTACGAAGTGTATGTCTGAACTTAGTAATATGTACTTAGACAGCTATCTAAGTAAGGAGCGATCCTCTCCTAAGTAACGATACCCATAAATACTAATGGCTTAAAGCTAATAGTGTGTACGAACTGAAAACGGCGCACTTATGCAATTTCTAAAAATTATAGTAGTCACTTACGAAGCATGTTATATTCTCATCAAGGGTTGGAAGCATATACAATCAATCATAGTTTCTAACAAGTGCCGATCGGGGGCAAGCCATAAAGTCAAATAGTGTCGAACAGGGGCAATTAAAACAGTTTACGCATATAAGTTCATAAAGTGTTCAAAAGTTCATAAATGTTCAGAAGTTCATGAAGCATTTAGATCTCATATTTCCCCCAAAAAGATTTAAGTAAAAACATTAAACAATAGGGGATGTAACTCACCGATTGCTACGAAACGAGACAAATTCGAAAAGCGGTCAAAACGTGTCGGAATCACGGAAGTCCTATAAGAATACCAAGACTAAATAAGTAGGATTATTACTTTATGTTAATATGTCATTTAATATCTTATAAGTTGAAATCTTTGGTTAACTTTTAGTGTCAACGGTTAATAAGTCCGAATATTGCCCATATCGTTTATCGTTACGCTTAGTCCAAAATGTGTCCAACGTCAATATTATTATGATAAGTTATATGTTCGTTACCGAAGTGTTATGATATGGTCTAACAGAATTTGGGCAGCGCTTCGGCGCCATAATTTTTATGTCCAAAATGTCCACACTTTCCCGCTCACAAAATACATACGTTTAATTAACATGATTCAACAAGTTCAATTTTAAATGTAATAAGTCTACTAAATCACCCCAAACCTAAGTATTTTATTTATCTCAGTCCAAATATTCAGATTCGAAAAACCAGATTGCGGAGATAAGTTTTTACGGCAAAACGAAGATTTTCCGGAATCTGCCAGCAGCCACGGTGCGCCGTTCTGGGGGCCCTAGGACGGCGCCCTGGTCGCTCCAGTTTTTCCGAAAATCGTTTTTTTTTAGCAAAAATGGTTATTTTAAACTGTAGATTTCGACATGCAACTGGTATAAACTTTATTATACATCATTTTCTCAGTTTATATGAAAATTTTAACCACAAAAACGAAGATCTAAGTAACACTTTATATAAACCCGTTTTTGTATAAAAATGGTTATAAAACTTTATAAAAACTTGTTTTTATGTGTTAGATCATCCATGCAGTGACTTATTTCAGTAATAAAAGTAAAAAGAGAAGTTTCTACCGGATGAAAAGCTTTGATGGTGATTTGGAGGAGATTTAAGCTTTAAAAGTGTAGAAAGCGTCTTTTGACCGAAATGAGTGAATCCTTCTTGCTTCCTTTGCTATTTGGAACGATTTGTGTATGTTTTTAGGTGATTTTGTTGTTGTTCTTAGGTGAGAAATCATTGGATTTTTTAGGGTGTTTGTGAGTCTAGAGAGAGAGAGAGACTAGAGAGATGTAAGAGGAGTGTGTGTTTTTGGTTTGTAAAAATGAAAGGAAATGAAAATAGGGGGTATTAGTGGTCTAGGGACTCACAAATTACTGCCAAAGGAGGTCCAATCCCGAGCTAGGTGGTTGAGTAAGTTGTAGCAATCGAGATTGAGCCTTAAAAGCTCCAAAATTTCGAATTTGGCCTGCCAGGGCGTCGTCCTTGTTTCCCAAGGGCGGCGTCCTGACACTTTTTCAACATTTTTCGTTTTTTTGTTATCGTTAAGCCTTTTCTTTAATTGAAAGTTTCCGATTTTTATACGAAATGAACTTAGGAATGTTCCTTATGTGTTTTCTTTGTATTTGAACTTATTTATAGATTCCGAATTTTGATTCCGACACAGACAAGTTTTCGGTAAAAGTACGGTTAAAAACAATAACAAACATTTCAAAGATATGGAGTACGAATTTCACCTGAAATTTAGACGGTTGTCACATTTCGATCACGTCTATGTGGTCGTTCTTCACTCGGTATCTCATTCCATTATTCATTAGAAGACTCATCAAAATCAACTTGTCTCCTTAAGTTGAACGGAGGTTGGTGGCGTTGACGACTGACAGCAAATCCATCAATAGGAGGAAGAATTGGCCTAACTTCGTGAAAACCACCCTCACGGTTTACGTGGTTGACTCCTTCACCTACGATCGTGGTACGTTGTTCTTGAAAAGCAGTTGATAACTGATCGAACTTGGTCGTGAGTTCAGTTAAATCACGACCCATGTTTTCAGCATATCGTATCAGCAGTACGGGTTTTTGGTGAATTTTCTCCAACTTCTAACATCTTAGGATGCTAACGAGCTTTAGATACAACCTGACGTAGAATGGAAACCGTACACAAACCCTAATTGAAAGGTTTAAGAACGAAAAGAATAACAAACCCTAATCCATGGATTTAAACCTTGAAAATTCGAATTTCAACATACAAATAATAATAATTTTGCATCATAATAAAACTTAAACCTAATCCTCTATTTATAGACTACAAAACAAAATTCTAGATATTTGATTCGTTAGACGCTGAGAACGGGCATAAGGCCCAAGTGACGGGCGTTAACGTCTTCATTTTCTGTGTAATGGTCGTTAGGTACACTTAACGACTGTTAGGCCATAGTAACCCTGTTGAACAGGCGTTACAGGGGCTCTTTTTTTGTTCGTTTCGTCCTTTCCTTCCGCCATTCACGTGCTCTACTTGTTTCACGCGTGCTTCCACGAACTTATTAATCTTATCCTCATCATTAGTACCAATGCATTTTGGTTTTGATTACCATCAATATACTTTCATAATACCCGAGACCAACCTTTCGATACCGCTCCAATACATCACACTTTTACCGAATGTAGTTAAAAGTTAGTCAATGGTGAACCTAACGAATCAATATAATTATGATTATGATAATAATAGAATATATGTGATAAATGAAATGATAAAATAAGAATACTAAATGTTGTGAGAACGTGAGAACACATCTAAAATTAACTTTTAAGTGTTAAAAACATTTTTTTTTCAAAATGCTTTTCGAAGCTTCTCGTTTAAAAAACTTTTGTACCTTTTAACCAAACCTTTTTTTTTTTTTTTTTTTTTACAGTGGTGAAAAATAATCTCATTTTTTAAAGTACATATTCACATACACTTTTTTTTTTTTAATTATGACTCTATATTTTGAGATTATAAAAAAAAAGAAAAAAAAATAAAATCACAAAATTTAACTTAATAATCACAAAAAATTTCATGTGATTATTGATTTATATTTTGAGATTATCTTCATTATTATAACCAAAAAAAAATAAAAACTTTAAAAAAACATATAAAAATTCCAGAAGGTTAAAAATATTATTTAAATAAGATTCTTTCTAAAACATATAAAAGAAAAACATAGTTTTGATGCTTAAAAAGTGATTTCAGTGCCGTTAAGACGTTCTCACAACGTTAATGTTGTTATTTTAACCTAACTCTAATACAATACATAATATATCATAAAAAGAAATATGTATTTCTGTTTTTATCAAAAATACGTAAATATTTACCTTTGACAATATATCATAATTACTGAATAGTATATAAAATATGCTTAAATATGTTAAGAATTTAGACAAAAAATAAAAAGATACATGCACTGAAATAGAAGAAAATAAAAGTAGGTGATTATACAGCAGAAATAAAATACCCATTCAGTCGTTTTATAAATAAAAACTTAACAAAAAAAAACCTCTCTAATGTCAACAATACATATCTAGCAATACGAAAACATAGGAAAAAGTATAATGATATAAAAATATTATTGGAGGAATGAAACAATTATAAATCTCCTCAAAGGCCAATGGGTGTGGTAGTTTCCTAGCAACAGCCACCACCTCTCTCAACCCTTTAATCTTAATCAACACCTTAAACCCACTCACCATTTTCAATTCTCTTTTCTCTCATACCTACTAAGCTCAAACTCCAACTCCAACTCTATCGCCGCCACGATATTACATGAGATGAAAGTAATACCGCTGGCGAAACTCCTTGTATTTCTCTTCTTCTTTTCTTTAGCCACTGCTCAACGCGAAAGATTCATTAAATCCTACCATACCTTCAACAGGTCATTAGAAGATCAAGCTAACTCCGAGTTAGAATTTGAAAACGAAGCCAAGGTAAGCCAGGATGCCTTGCAAGTTACTCCTGACACTGGTAACAACGATGCGGTATTCAACCTTAGGAACCGGGCTGGTCGAGTCATGTTCCGTCAAAAGTTTCGACTATGGGACGGAGATGTTAACTCCAACTCAACCGTAGCCTCATTCAACACTTCTTTTCTTGTTAATATGTTCCCTTGGCCTTCCGTCAATAGTACCCCTGGAGAAGGGTTAGCCTTTTTAATCGCACCTACTCTCGGCATACCTGATGTTAGTTTCGGTCAGTATCTCGGTTTAACTAACGAAGCTACGGATAACCAAACAAGCAATGGTATCGTAGCTGTTGAACTTGATACGGTTAAACAATCTTTCGATATTGATGACAATCATATCGGCCTTAACATCCATTCTATCAGATCTGTAGTTTCGGAGTCGTTAACGCCGTTAAACATTACTCTAGCCCCAGCAGGTCCGGCTTTCCACAATATCTGGGTTCAGTATAATGGTGTCGAGAAGGTCATTCGTATTTATATAGCTGATCAACCCGAAAAAGAGTCCCCGACTCCACCCATGCCGAGAACACCCATCATTCAACACAGTCTCGATCTACGTACAACCGTTCACAAGGATTCTTACTTCGGTTTTGCGGCTTCGACGGGGAGTTTCGCCGAGCTCAACTGTGTTCTACGATGGAACATAACGGTAATCTTAATAAATTTTACTACCTTTTTTTTGGTTGTTTTTTTCACTAAACATATGTTTGATATGTTTTAAAAGTTATGATCGTCCTTATTTCTGAATCTGTTAATTTAAAATTATTTTGGATCTTGGTAACACATAAACGTTACAATAAACCCGTATACTATCTAGGAAGTTATATATATACATTTTTTTGTGAACCAATAATTAAAATGACGAGTATGTAATTAACTTAACAGGTAGAATACTTTAAACAGCCCAAGGGTCCATTACAGTCCATCTTGCTTGGTGTCGGGATTCCATTGGTGGTGGGATTGTTGGCATTGGCCGCGTATTTTGGTTACGTTTTATACAAGAAAAGAATGTTGAATCGTTCTCAGTCAAACATTCTGAGCCGGTTGAGGACATTACCAGGAATGCCCAAGGAATTTCTATTCCGTGAACTAAAGAAAGCCACTAATAATTTCGACGAGAAGAGAAAGTTGGGGCAAGGGGGATACGGGGTGGTATACCGCGGGTTGTTGCCCGAAGATAATGAAGAAGTGGCGGTGAAATGTTTTTCAAGGGAAAGTCTCAAGGGTGAAGATGATTTCTTGGCCGAACTTACAATTATCAATCGTCTAAGACATAAACATCTTGTTCGATTATTGGGTAAATTTTCTTCTCTCATTTACCTTTTTTTTCTTCCTAATTTTAACTTAAAACTTCTAAAAAATCCACTCTTAATCGTAACATCTTTTGCTTTATACATACATAAGATAAAATGTTAAATTAATTGCACGTTGTTCATATTTCAAAAGTCGTATTTCGTTATGACTTTTTTTTAGGGTAAATTTTTTTGAAAATAAGAATTATTTTGCTTAATAAAGATATAAAACTTTTTAATTAGACTAACAAATCTATTACAATATATAGATTTAAAAATATTCTATCTTAAAATATAAATTATTTTAATTGCGGCATTATATAAATGCTTATATCTTACGTATCATTATTATTATTATTATATTTTTTTAGGATGGCAGAATATGTCGGGAAAAAAAATGATATTCTTTAAAAAAGGAAATAGGTGGGTGGGGTTGGAAAAAAAAAGAAATGGTTTTATTAGTTTAAGGAATATAAATTTAAACTTTACAACCAAAAGAAGAGTGTACCATAACGCGTACTTTATGCTTTATGGATTGTAAATTAGTCTGAACATGTTAGTTATGAGTCTGGATAAAGGATAATCATAGTGGTAGCAAATAGGCCTACTTATCTTTTTTCTTTCTTGTTTTCATATCGGTAATGGCAGGCTGTGTAGATTATTATATAACCAGTTGTGACCCTGTGTATTACACGGGGTTGTATATAAGGGTCGTATTAAAATCTTTCGATAAAAAAAAGTATATTATCAAAAGCGAAGTGTTTTATATTTTAGTTCAAAATCTTTTAACTTAAATTGATTAATCTTGTTTTAAATTAATAAAGTATAAGCCTTGACAAAGCCCAATCAGTTTATTAGAAGAAGTAATTATTTAAAATTTATTTATAATAAAGGTTATGACATCATCAAAGTTAAATACAATCCTATGTAGACAATCTTAGAGCCCACCATATCGGCCTTATGACATCACATATAACTCCATTTTATTAGATAAAAAGATAGTGTAATTTTTTGGACATATTAACATTGAGCTGTTTGCTAAATGGGTTTTAATTTTTATTTATTTTAAAATAAATAATCAAATTTATTAGTTTTATTAATATTGTTATTCCTTTTCAACAAACTCTTAATTCCATTTTATTTGTTTACTCTAAAGACCGATTTTTTATAATTAATCATTCATTAGAGACTTAAGTTGTTCTACCAATTGTTAGTAATATTTTATTTCAATATATATAGATTATAAAATTATAATATATATATATATATATATATATATATATATAGCCGAACATAGCCGGTCTATGATAAGAGAATATGTTTTATTACTTGTATTTTAATTTTAATTTAAGATTTTATTACAAAGAAAGAAGAGAATTAGTCTAAATGTTTATCGCCTACGCCTCTTAAGATGCTTCCGAACCCATTTTATATTGCTTTTCTTGTCAAACAATTTAGGATATATTCATTTTAGACTTGTCAATTATGAACTCTGATTTCACCTACAAAAGGTCAGACACAACATATGTTCGAACATTGTTTTTTAACAAGGATTAATTTGTCTGGGTTTCACCCCGAGACTTTAGTGAAATTGTCGAAACAATCACATAAACATAATTTTCATCTTTAGTAAGTTTTGTTCGTTATAATAGTAAAGAAAACACAAACATAATATAGATGGACCTCGCATCTTCAGTAAAACGATGTCGATATGTAGTCCAATCTAGTGAAAACTTTTAATAATAACGAAAAAGTCAAATAAACATTTTATGATAACTTGTAGATTTATAAGGGTTAATCTATAGTTGAAAAAATCAAAAACAAGATATACATTATCTCTGAATTGGTAAATTCATTTAAATTACTAAATGTCAACAAACTTGTAATGACAAAATTGTAATAGCGACATTTTTTGAGTCAATTATCGGATACATGATTTTAAATAATGAGCGGATGAAAAATATCGTATTCATGCTTGGCCTACAAATATTGTTTTTATTAGTGGAGACAATATTTTATTTTGTGTACTTTGAACCTTAATTCGATGGACCACATGCCAACTTATATTCTCCTCGTGCTTTTTTTGACCACTTTAAACATTGCTAAAAATAAAATGATGTTGTTTATATGGGTCAGTTTTCAGATGATAGATTTGATGATGTATCTAATGAATGTGTCATTGCAGGATGGTGTCACAAGAATGGGAAGCTCTTGTTAGTGTACGAGTACATGCGAAAAGGAAGTTTGGACCAGCACCTTTTCACAGTGACGGGTGAGCCACTCAGCTGGCCCTTGCGACAGAAGATTCTAGCCGGTGTGGCCTCTGCCCTCCACTACCTCCATTACGAATACGACCAAAAAGTTGTTCATCGTGACGTCAAAGCAAGCAACATCATGCTCGATTCTAACTTTAATGCCCGTCTTGGTGATTTTGGACTTGCACGTGCCCTTGACAATGAAAAAACGTCCTATGCTGAGGCTGAAGGTGTACTCGGAACTGTTGGTTATATCGCTCCAGAATGCTTCCACACTGGAAAAGCCACTCAACATTCTGACATTTACGCTTTTGGAGCATTAATAATCGAGATTGTTTCTGGTCAACGTCCCGGGACAAAAATCAACGGGTTCCAGTTTATGGTTGACTATGTGTGGTCATTGTATCGTGAAGGACGTATCTTGGATGTGGTCGACAAACGCCTTGCTGAGGATTATGACAAAGAGGAAGCCCAGCGGCTCTTGATGTTAGGGCTAGCTTGCTCACACCCTATAGCTAGTGAGAGGCCCAAAACACACGCCATTGTGCAAATATTATCCGGTGCGATGCCTGCACCACCCGTCCCACCTTTCAGACCAGCTTTCGTTTGGCCAGCAATGATGCCTATGGATGATCTTTCATTAGCTACCTCTATCGACACAACCCCATTGTCAATAAGTCAATATGAAACCGATTGGAGTCCAATAAGTCGAGAAAATTACTCGGGTTATACAGACAGATCAATGGTTTAGTTTCTTTTGCTACAACTATAACCTATAAGGGGGTGCATTCTTTATGGTTCGTTATTTCTGTTTTTTAATTTCGGTTTTTTTCTACTTTTTGGTGGTGGTGATGATGCAGGAGAAAATTATTCTGCTTGTGATAATATTTGAATCTTGTGTTTCATAGTTTATAACACTAAAAGTTGATTGTTAATATCGTCAGGGACAAGTGTTTGCTCTTGTACAAATTTTATGGGCTATATTTTCTACATGTTTTTGTTCTTCGTTCAATCTGATAGTGAGACTGTTTTATATTGACATCGTATAACTAAAACTAGAAACAATGCATATTCTCCTCCAAGAAGGAGGACCAATCGAGAGACACGAAGCAAGGAAATTACTTGAAAATATCACTGCCACCAAATGCTTCTTTTACTTATCGACTATGCTACGCGGATTCACCACCCAATAACTCCAATTAAGCTCCGTTTTTGGACATCTATTTGCAAGCTAAAGTAGTGACGACTTCTGCACCTCATGAAAAATGACAAATGTTTTGTATTTTAACAATCTCTTCCATGTGTGCATAAACAATTCGATTCCACCATTTCTATTTCTATATCGACTAAAATTAAAATATAACAAACTTCGTTAAAAGCTTTGTCAATGCACTTATTTCCCAGTGAAAACGATTTGCCTAGTTAAACATGAATAATTTATATGCCACCATTCCCATAACTTTCGCCAAATTAGTCGGTTTTAGAGCAATTAAATATTCAGTGTGCCAACCGATTTCTCAACTCTATTGACTGTGATCATTTGTCCACTTTATGCTTGGCTGTGATCATCGGTTTGTATTAGATCGAGCGGTTTAATTTAGGGGGAAGCGAAATAAATATCATCTTATTGAAATGCTTTCTCATGTACATAATCATTCAACATATTAAAGATATTAAAACATGAGTGTCAGTCATGGAGATCTAGGCTCGATTCCCAGCAGCCACGAGTAATTCCTTAGTTAGCGTTGGTTGTATGTGTTTGGCTGCGTTTTATACGTGGTTTAGGCTCATTGCACGTTTCTGGATGTGGGTATCTTTCGAGCCTTTTTGGGTTTAGGTTTAAGTCCCACTTTTCTGTATCATTGTTCTAAAAGAACTCTTTTCTCTTTTCTTTAATTGAATTGGCTGAAACTTCTGAATGCATCAGATTGGAAAGCAAAGGAAACATAAACGTCGAATGTGAAAAAAAGATTAACCCATAAGATATATTACTTAAAAGTCCAGAAAAAAGTAGATGTACCATAACTTAAAAACAATATTCCTGCCTAATTAAAGCATGAAACAATTCCAAGTATTAGTAGAAAAATATATAATCATTTACGTGCACATAATGCAAATTGACTAACGTTCAATAAGTTGTCCGTTTGCAACAGTTATTCCTGCAGCAGAAGAAACAAAGAACAAATTAAACAAACGATAAAGAGTTATTAATGGATTAATTAGAGAGCTTATAGTAAAGTGTGAAACTCCCAAATTGTTGCAACTCAGATTGTCTTACTCACCACCTGAAAAGGACATATCAAAGAGTATAAAGTTATTGAACATTACATATTTAAAATGCAAAATAATGAATATTCATACGCACCTGCAGCGGAGCAGTTTAGTCAGTGTCTGAATCGACGGTGTATCCAAGGTTCTGTAAAGACTCAGGAAAAGAAAAAGAAATCACTACGAGGGTAAAAGAAATATGTGCATCAAGTTAAACCAACCTGAATACGGCACACGACAACATCACCCTTCCTCACCAAGTCCAATCTCTTTTTCTTTATTGGTTCCAAAGTGTGTTGGGACATAATTCTCTAAGTATGCTGTGCTACTGATTAGTAGATAGTCTTTGTCTACTGATCAGCAGTGAAACATGTATTTTGGTCCCAAGGTACTGATTAGTATCTAGCCTATAAAAACTGATCAGTACCTAGACTTTTTGAAGAACTGATAAGTAGCCACATACTGATCAGCAGAAACCCATCGTCCTCAACTGATCAGTAGAGGTGGGTAATCACCGGCGATGACTGCTGATGAAGATCCTCAACTACTAAAGCTTCTCAACCACTAAAGTACACTTCACGTGCTGTTGCAGAGCACTTTACTGGGAGTTGTTATTCAGTTGATTGGACAGGTTGATGATTAACCATGTTTATAGAGTATGACTATAGATTAAAGTATTAGTTTTACAAAAAGTGTAATTGTACTTGATCGTAGCTTAGTAGCCTCAAGGATTTGTATTTAGGAATCCCTTTATCACATTGAGATGATAACCTTGACTGTGTAATTTTGTAATGCTCTCGAAATTAATACAAGTCAATTGAGGTGTTGTTGATAATTGTGTTATTTGTTCTTATCGTTTATTCTTACAAATTAACTCAATTAATCATAACCTTGTTCAATACAAATTGTGTTTATCCGCTGCAACACATTTGTGTTTGTTAGATCTTAATCATTAAATCAATTAATCTCATTTTCTAATTGATTCGATCCTCTCAATTGGTATCAGAGCATTCAGGTGCTCTAGATCTAATTTGAAACAAGGGTTAAACAACTGTGTCTTAAATCTTCAAAAACTTTAAAAAAAAAAAAATTTTAAAAATGGCAGACTTGAATGATGGTGTTCAAGCAAACAGAGTCCTAGTTCTATCTTCCTCAAATTATAGACTATGGAAAATCAAGATTCATCAATATATGCTGCAAACCAACTATCTTCTGTGGGATGTGGTTCAAAATGGTAACAAAACCATAGCCACTGCAACTGGAAGTACAGAACCTGCTCCTCCCACAGATCAAGAAAAGAAACAAAGACACATAGAGAGTCAAGCTTTAAGCAGCTTGCTGTTGGCTATTCCAAATGACTACCAACACAAGTTTTGCAAGTACACAGATGCAAAGACTCTCTGGGAGGCACTAGAGAAAAGGTTTGGTGGAAATGCAAGCACTAGAAGAAACTATACAGGAAGAGGAGAGACACTAACCCAAATCTTTGACAGATTTAACAGACTGTCAAGTGAAATGGAAATAGTGGGTATTACCATCTCCAAAGACACTCTGAACAGAAAGTTCCTAAGGTCTCTTCCTGAAGCATGGATTCCTTACACCATCAACTATAGGCAAGGAGATGCCTTGGAAGAAATGGAATTAGATGATGTTTTCAATGAGTTGAGAGTGTTTGAAGGGGAAATTGACTCTAAGAAAGGTCAAACAAGCACCAGTCCACATAACATTGCTTTTGTGTCAACAAAAGCACCTGAAGTAAATGCAACTCCTAGTGACCAAGGTTTTGTAGCTGGTGGAAGTGGCACTTCAAAAGGGTCACGACATGAAAACATAGATGACACAGCTAGAGAAGCTTTTTTCACTAGCCATGTCAACTCAGGATTGATACTTGATGACCTGGAACAACTCAATGAAGATGATCTTGAAGAAATGGATCTTAAATGGCAAATGGCCATGTTAAGTGTTAGGACAAGAAGATTCATTCAAAGGAGTGGAAGAAGGAATTTTGCTTTCAAAAGGAATGACAATGCTGGTTTTGACAAAAGCAAAGTAAAATGTTATGAATGTCAAGAACCAGGTCATTTTGCAAGAGAATGTCCAAACAAGGATAACTCTCAAAAACGTGCAAAAAATTCCCATCATGAAGGAAGACATGGAGGATTCAACAGAAATCAAAGTAACCAAGAGAAGACTTCCACAGCTCTTACAACAACTGATGAAGAAGGAGAGTATGATTGGAGATTTGAAGCTGGTGATGCTATGACTAATCAAGCCTTGATGGATGATGTGAATGACTCCATTCCAAATGAGGTACTTTCAAAACTTTGTACTCCAAACTGCATTAAACAACTGAAAGAGTACAGGGATCACAACCAAACGGTTTGTGATGAACTGAAACTGGCCAATCAAAGCAGAAATGAGTATAGACACATCATAATTAGTTTTGAAAACCAAGTCAAGGCATACCAACAAAATGAACTAAAATATGAAGAAAAAATTGAGTTTTTGACATGGGAAAGAAATAGTGCATTAAAAAAGGTTGATGCCATAGAAATCAAAATGGCTGAGACCAAGCTAGAATGTGATCAAATCAAGTTTTCAATAACTAAATTTGAAAAATCTTCAAAAACAATGGATGAAATCCTAAAGAGTCAAATCCATGGCAAGTCAAAACAAGGAATTGGTTACAACAATGTGTCACCACCATTTAACCAAAATTACATTCCTCCAACCCCTGATTATAACATTAAGAAGGAGAATGAAAATGTGAAAGACATGATGAACCCCGACCCTGTCAAAATCGATGTTGAAAAGGATGTAAAAGAATTATTTCCAAAATTATTTGAAAAACCAATTACTCCTATCAAAATCATCTTAAGCAAACCAGTCATTCAAGCGTCTCAAACTGTAAAGAAAACAAAAGTTCAGACTGCTAAGAAAAATGAAGCTTCAACGTCAAAGAATTTTAACAAATCAAAACCTGTGACAATTAAAATTGCACAAAAACCTTTGACGATTGAAAAATCGAAAGTGTCAAATCAAGTCAAACATTGTTCTTGTAACTGCGCTAAAACTCCACCACGTGGCAATAAAAGAAACTTGAACAATTTAATGACACAACGAAATCCAAAATTCATCAAATCAGAAACTAGATGTTGTTACATTTGTGGTAAAATTGGACACATAACGAAAAACTGCTATTACAATCAAGTGTTCAACGGAAAAAAAGATTTCAAACAAAGTTAATACTGATATCAGTAGAAACTCTGCAAAAGCTAAGGTAGCTACTGGCAACAGTAACAAACAGGCAAAGGCAAAGGTATCTACTGACATTAGTAGAAACACTGTGAAAAGAAAAACTGTAAAGACCAAGTGTACTGACAACAGTAGGATCAAAACAAAAACTATTGTCAGTAGCAAAAAGAGTCAAAAGGGTGTGAGTACTGACGTCCGTAGTACCAAAACAAAAACTGACATCAGTAGCAACAAAGTGTGGGTTGTCAGTAGCAACACAAACATTAACAAAATCACTACTGATTCCACCCCTGACACTACAATTTCTAAGACCACAACACTGCATGCATCATCTCTTTACTTAAAACAATTTAATTACAATGATGCTAAAGGTCAACCCAAGACAACAATGGCTTGGGTTCCTAAAAGGAATTAACCCGTTTTCATGTGCAGAGCAAGCCAACAGTCGAAAGAGGAGAACTTTGGAAATTATGGCATGTTGATAGTGGCTGCTCAAGGCACATGACTGGCAACAAAGACTTCCTTCAAAACTTTGTTGAATATGATGGAGGCTATGTTGCATTTGGGGGAAATTCCAGAGGAGGAAGGATAACTGGCAAAGGAACAGTTACTTGTGGTAGAATGAGATTTGACAATGTTGTATGTCAAGGAGCTGAAATACAACCTGGTAAGTGTATCTCAGGTATGTGACAACAAGAACCTTGTCCTCTTCACTACAAAAGAATGTATAATTCTTGATCCTAAGTTCAAAATTGATGAAAGCATGATCATTTTGAGAACACCAAGGAGAGAGAATGTATACTGTTTGGATATGGCCAATGCACAGTTGGAAAAGGAACACTGTTTTATGTCAAAAGCATCTTTAGATGAGTCTTCATTGTGGCACAGAAGAATGTGTCACATGAATTTCAAAATCATGAATAAACTTGTCAAAAATGATCTTGTAAGAGGTCTACCTCAAAAGGAATTTACATGTTTTAAAGGCAAGCAACACAAAGTGTCACATAAATCTAAAGAAGTTAATTCAAATGATTCCATTTTACAACTGTTGCATATGGATCTCTTTGGCCCAACCCATATCCAAAGCATGGGTAAGAAGTCATATTGTTTGGTAATTACTGATGATTACTCACGTTTTACTTGGGTTTTCTTTCTTAACACTAAAGATGAAACAGGAGAAATTCTTAGATCTTTTATTGTTAAGATAGAAAACACAACAAATCAAAAGGTGAAAACCATTAGATGTGAAAATGGGACAGAATTTAAGAATCATGACATGAATGTGTTCTGTGAGAAGAAAGGCATAGAAAGACAATTTAGTGCCCCTAGGACTCCTCAACAAAATGGTGTTGTTGAAAGGAGGAATAGGACTCTCATAGAAGCTGCACGTTCCATGTTAGTAGATGCTAAGTTTCCCATCACTTTCTGGGCAGAGGCTGTCAATACTGCCTGTTATGTTCAAATAGAGTGTCAATTGTAAAATCATGTACAAAGACCCCATATGAGCTCTTTCACAAGAGAAAGCCACTCATAAGCTTCTTGAAACCATTTGGGTGTCCTTGTACAATTTTAAACACAAAAGAACATTTAGGAAAGTTTGATAGCAAAGTAATTGAAGGATTCTTTGTAGGTTACTCATCACAAAGTAAGGCATTTAGAGTTTATAACATCAAATCTAAACTTGTAGAAGAAAGTGCCAATGTTACTTTTAATGAGAAAACTTTGAATGCTAATGGTAGTGGTCCTGATTGGCTATTTGATATTTAACCAAATCTTTAGGATATCATTTTGTAGTCAGTAATGATGCAGGAACAGGTACAAAATCAGCTGAAGCTTCAAGTTCAAAGGATCCTACTGATCAGTATCAACCAGGCGCAAATACTGATCAGTACCTATCTACTGAAGTGTCTACTGATCAGCACATTCAGAGACCATCTACTGATCAGTACCTAAACAAAGAAAATGAAGAATTTGTGTACTTCCCTGTCTACACTGCTGATCCTCCAAGCATTGCTCAATCTCAAGCAGTTGTAGAAGATCAAGAAGAAACTGAACCACAATCATCTCAAGAAGAAGAAGGTCCACAAGCTGAAGATGTTCCTTCACCTGAGCTAATTTCAAGCACTGATGGTGATGCTCAGTATGATGAATCTCTACCATCTGACAATGCGGGGGAGATTCCAGAATCAAATGACACCAATCTGGGATCAACCATTGTAGAAGACATTCATCCTTCACAAAGAATCAATAGGGAACATCCAATTGATCAACTCTTAAGTGACTTAAATTCATCAGTCCAAACAAGGGGAAGATTGCACAGAAGTCTCAATGAATGCTTGTTTGCATGCTTCATTTCACAAATGGTGCCAAAGAAAGTAACACAAGCATTGAGAGAACCAAGTTGGGTTGAAGCTATGCAGGAAGAATTGCTTCAATTCAAACTTCAAGAGGTGTGGACATTGGTGATATTGCCTAGTGGAAAAAGGGTAATAGGAACCAAATGGATCTTCAAGAACAAGACTGATGAGAGAGGGATTGTTATTAAGAACAAGGCAAGACTGGTTGCCCAAGGATACACTCAAGAGGAGGGCATTGACTATGATGAAGTCTTTGCTCCAGTAGCTAGAATGGAGGCAATTAGGATCTTTCTTGCTTTTGCATCATTCAAGGGGTTTACAGTCTACCAAATGGATGTCAAGAGTGCTTTTCTGTATGGAAAGATTGAGGAAGAGGTTTATGTGTGTCAACCTCCTGGTTTTGAAGATCCAGACCACCCTGATATGGTATATAGGCTTGACAAAGCTCTATATGGTATTCATCAAGCTCCAAGAGCATGGTATGACACTCTATCATTCTATCTGCCGGAGAATGGATTCAAGAGAGGAGCTATTGATAAGACATTGTTTATCAAGACTGTGAAGAAGGACATCTTATTGGTGCAAATTTATGTAGATGACATCATTTTTGGCTCTACCAACACAAGCTTATGTAAAGACTTTGAGAAGATGATGCACAAGAAATTTCAAATGAGTTCTATGGGAGAATTAAACTTCTTCCTTGGTCTTCAAGTCAAGCAAATTCCTACTGGGATCTTCATTCACCAAACCAAATATGTGAATGATATCTTGGTAAAATTTGGGTTTCAAGATAGCAAACCAGCAAGCACTCCATTTGAAACACACAAGCACTTGGAACCTGATCTTATGGGAGAAGAAGTAGATGAACATCTCTACAGATCTATGATAGGGTCCTTGATGTACTTAACTGCATCTAGGCCTGACATCATGTTCAGTGTTTGTGTGTGTGCAAGATACCAATGTCATCCAAAGGTCTCACATTTGACTGCTGTGAAAAGGATCTTCAGATACTTAAAGGGAAAGCAGAATATGGGTTTGTGGTATCCAAAGGAGTCTCCATTTGATCTCATTGCTTACACAGACAGTGATTATGGAAGGGAGAACATGGACAGGAAGTCAACATCTGGGGGATGTCAATTCTTTGGGTCCAGACTGGTTTCATGGCAATGCAAGAAGCAGACAAATGTGTCCACTTCTTCAACTGAAGCTGAATATGTTGCAGCTGCCAGTTGCTGTTCTCGAGTCCTTTGGATTCAGAATCAAATGATGGATTATGGTATGTTCATTCTTAAAACTCTTATTTTTGTTGACAATAAGAGTACAATTTGCATCATAAACAATCCAGTCAAACACAGCAAAACTAAGCACATTGAAATACGTTTTCATTTTATTAGAGATTGCAATGAAAAGAAATTAATTCAAGTTTTAAAAGTTCACACGGACAATCAATTTGCAGATCTCTTCACAAAAGCATTTGATGTGGGAAGATTTACATTTCTTGTGAACTCAATCGGAATGATCAATAAAAATTGATTTTAATTCTATTTCAAACAAATTAAACGTCTCTGTGCCTGGTCAATTCTGTAAAAAAAAATTTGAGTACACTGCTATACATTGCATATTATTGAACTGTGTACTAACCAACAAAAAAAAAAAAAAAAAAAAAAAAAGTACTTTGTTACTGATGATCAGTAGATGAAAGGAACTACTGATCAGATGTAACTTTCTAACTACTGATGGAATCCAAGTCTATGTGTCTACTAATCAGTTGTGAAAACAACTTCGAAAGTTTTGTCATGTTGCAAAGACTTTCCTACTGATCAGCTGACACATACAAGTCATCAAGTGACTACTGACGGAAGAAGCAGTGTAATACTGATCAGTACCAAAGATTCATCTAAATGATCAGTTCGAGAAGACTACACTACTGATGCAAAGGCAGGGATCTACTGATGGTTGACACTACTGATAAGTAGGATATCGACATACTGATGTGGGTCCCTACTGATCAGTACTTAGAATATGAAGGGGTGCTGACGTGTAAATTTTTCTTGTCATTTAGTGTTTCATTTAATACTGATGAGGGCATTTAAGTCCTTTTCCGGTATTATTTGAAAAACTATAAATGCTTCATCTTCAACCTTAATTCACTTCACCGTGACCTAAATTGCAAGAAAATCCTCTCCAGAAAACCCTCTTTAAGCAATCGAAAATTCTAAAGTCTGCAAATCAAGTCGAATATCATCAATGGATCTCGAATTTCATGATCAACACAATGCCGTGGCATATCTTATAAAAGGAAAAGAAACAGCGGGTTTTCATACACTCATAGACTTCTTAAATCGCTCGAAAATCAAATACGCCCTAACTGTCAACCCGACGATTAGAAGTCGACACATCAGAGAATTTTGGGCGACAGCCACCACGAGTGACATAAATGGTGTGCCAAGTATATCTGCCACAGTTGATGGAAAGCCAATCATCATCACCGAAGCCATCATTCGCACTCACCTTCAGCTGGATGATGAATCAGGTATCATTTCTATGCCTAAAGAAAACCTGCTTGCGATTGTGGGCCGTATGGGTTACCCTGTAACCCAACGCGTGACTTTTAACAAAGCCCAGTTTCCAAAAATCTGGAAACTGTTCGGCCACATAATCCAAACTTGTCTTTCCCCAAAACATAGTACCTGGAATGAAATAAACGTGCCTACTGCTACTGCAATGGCATGTTTAGCTATTCAATTTCTCAAAATTCATTTTCCAAGGGATGCAACAAACATCTCTGCCAAGGGTAAAATTTTAATGTACCCTAGATTCTTGGCAGAGATCTTTTCAAAGGAAATCCCAAATCTTACTCCTCATGAAAACCTTTTCTTATCATCCGTACATTCCTCCAAAACTTTTACATCAATGAGGAAGGTAGGTAAAACTTTTGATGGTGATGCATGATGTGCCTGAAATAATCTATATTTTGTAGCCACATTTATCGTATTTAAGCTCATTTTCTGCAACTTTTATTATGATTTGGTATATTTTTAGTGAGAATTGCAGATTAGAGTGATATTTGGATCATGGAGCGAAAAGGAGCTGAAATCGGCTTGAAACGGAGACAAACGAGCAAGAAATGTGAAGATGGAGAAACAGCCGACGGCTGATAGCCGACGGCTAAATTAAAGTTTTTCACAAATCGTTCAAAACGTGCCGCGGAAGCAACTTTTTAGCCCGCGTGTTCCAGCCGCCGGCTGAATTCAGCCAGCCGACGGCTAAAATGACGTTTTCAGTAATCTATAAATAGGGCTTCTAGGGTTCGGATTTAAGACACATTATTCATTATTTTCAACCTGCATCCATCCTGGAAAGTTGTAAGGAGAGTCCTAGAAGCCGTTAAACACTTGGAAGCTTTGGTTAATCATCATTAATCATTCCTGAAGTTAGCAATTTGTTTGGTTTGCACTTTTACGCATTATTATCTTGATACAATGTTTTGTTTTAAGACTATTATTGTTATTTGCTTACAATCCAACATGAGCTAAATTCATTAAGCGATTGCTTGGATTGTTGAACCTGGATTTATGTTTTAATCAAGTTTATGTTTGAACTAATTGATTTTTCCATTATTGTTTACGTTTTATCGAAATCCATGTTTATTCAAAGTTATTAAATCTACTACTTAGCGTGATTGATAGATCTATAACATAACTAACGTTCTTATAAATTTATCAGTTATTTACAATTATATGATTTATTAGATAATTGTAGCTTGAGACTTAATTGAGATAGGTTAAGATATTAGTGATTTAATGAATTGAATGAACATGACAGTTATATCAGGATTGAATAATTGAGACTTTTGTTAATTCGTAGTCGACAGATTAAATTGTAAACAATAGTGAACTTAAAGCACAATTTAGAGTGGATAAATCTAAGATAGCTCTTGATGTACGAACAATCGTATGATCTTTCTCTAAAATTGTAGAATTAGATAACTCTAGCGGGAAATCTAGTTATCATAGGAATCACAGTTAAATCAATCAAACATATTCTTGTTAATCATAATCCAGGTGAAACGTAATTCCAAGTAATCGTTGCTTTCTAAATATTGATTAAATCTATAAGACTTTTCAAAACAGTTTTTCATCCATAAATTCACTTAGTTAATTAAATTGTTATTTTACTTTAATTATTTGTTTTCTGAAATATGTTCTCACAGAACTAAAACGCCCCCCATATTTACTTGCTTTAATTAGTTTAATTATATAATTTGAGATAACGGATATAAATACACGTTCCCTGAGTTCGATCCGGACTTACTGATTCTATATTTGCGTACGATCAGGTACACTGCCTGTTTTGTGTGTTGATATACGTTGGTAAAAATCCTTTTCTAAACTTTAATTAATTTTATGTTATAAAATACACATCAAGTTTTTGGCGCCGCTGCCGGGGAACGGTAGCTATTTTTATTCGTAATTTTGAATTTGTAATTATTCGATCCTTTTGGAAAGATTTATCTTTCTGGAAGTTGCATTCTTTTTTGTATTACGTGATAATTGTTAATTGGACTAATCGGATTTTTGAACCTAGGTGCATCCCAACCCACACCTCCCATTTCTTCTCCACCCATTCCTCCCATTGTGGAGCCTGAGGTTCTTGAACCTACTACTGATATTCCAGCCACTGAACCAACTGTTCAAGCTGATGAACCAGCTGATCATTCTCTTGATCAGGTTGAAGCTCCCATTCTGGAACCACCTGTTGTACCAGGCTCAAGTACACCACCTGTTGAGGTTGGCACACACACCCAAACATCCATGCTTGAGACCATGGATGATGCAGAGTTGCATGCACAGTCTCAAGGGGGTCCTTCAACCCTTGTTACTGATGACCCAATCCTTGAAACCTATCCTGACACTTCCCTCTTTGTTGGAAGTGATAGTGAGGATAACATTGAAACTGATGCTCTTATCAATCCCTTCTCTTATGAAGCATATAGAAACCTTAATCTTTCAGTCTCAATGGGTACACATGAGGTCTCACCCAACCTTACAGAGGTGGTCACTAAGGAGATGCATGACCATGCAGAAAGGGCTCACCCTACTGATGCCACACCTAGTGTGACACAGGACAGGGTGACAGGCATTAAGACCCAATCTGTGGCAACTTCATATCTTGGAGGATCTTTTGATCCTTCATGGGAAGGTTCCTGGTGCCAAGAAACCAAGGGGGTTCAGCTGGTCAAGCTAGGCTTGATACTGTTCCTTTGTTCCAAGATCTGCCTCATGTTGGTACTCAACATGAGAGTGGGGAGAACAGTGTACACATCCAGGAATTGACGAATAAATGTACCACTCTGGAGGTTAAGGTGACAAAGCAAGGTCAGGAGATCAAAATGCTAAAGAGAAAATTGACCAAGCTTGCTAAATCTGTCCAAATCTCACACTTCTCCATGCTCAAAAGATTGAAATATGCCAAGGCTCTAAAGAAGGTTGTCAAGATCAATCAAGCAGTGTAGACAGAAGAGGAGGTACATATGGTTGTGTTAGAGAAGGATGTGCTTGTTATGGTGGATAGTGGTGTGCAGACAGATGATGCAACCACTAAGGGGGAGAAAATGGTGATAGATTTGGAGGATGATGAAACAATTGAGAAGGAAATGGAGAAGCCAACTACTGATGAAGAGGTTACAGTAGAAAAAGAGTCTGAAAAAGAGGAAACTCCAAAAGGTGGTGAAGCTACAGTGAATGATCAGCCATCAGTAGATACTCCACCTACTGATGCTTTAGCTGCTGATGTGCCACCTTCTACTGATGTACCAACAGCTGATCCTTCATCTACTAATATCTCAGCTACTGATGCTGCATCTACTGAGCCATCAGCAGCTGACAAACAAGAAAATTGGAAGATGGTTGTGTTTGAGGATGAAGAGGGGGAGAAGCCTGCTGATCAATCTACTGATGCACCTCCATCAGCATCTGAAGCTCCTAAGGATGCTACAACTACTGATGATCAAACTCTAGCTAATGTGTTCTGTCCAGACCCTCTGAAAGTGGACACATTAACTCAAAATCTCAGTATGTTTGTGGACCCTGAATTGGTTACAAGGGAAAATCTGCTGAAATGTAAAGCAGCCTTTGCAAAGATGGATGCTCAAGATCAAAAGGAAGAAGAAAGGGCTAAGAAGAAAGCTGAGTCCAAGTCTCTAAAGATTAAAGATCCTCAAGGCAAAAGAAAAGTACAAGATCAAGAGCCTGAGAAGGAACAGAGAAAGGAAAAGAAGAAGGTCAGAACCAGCTCCCTTAAATTCAAAGAACCTCAGCATGAAGCAGATCAACTGATCACATCTGAGAAAGAGAAGGAAGTTGCCACAGATGCTGAACTTAAAAGAAAAATATAGCAAGTGGAGGAAGATGAAGAGCTGAGCAGAAAATTGCAAAAAGAAGAGCAAAGGTTGGCTGAAGAAGAAAGAAAGAAAAAGCAGACTGCACAGACTATTGAGTAGAAAAGAAAGGATGACAAGAAGAAGCTTGTTGACTATCTAGTAAGGAAAGGATACAATCCAAAGTCTGTGAAGTCAATGAAGCTTGAAAACCTTGCAAATCTCTACAAGGATGTCAAAAAGCAAGCTCAAGAGAAGGAAAAGGCTCAGTACATTCTTGAAAGGAACATTAAAGCAGCACATGACCCATCAATGAAACCACCTACTGGTCTTCTCAAGAGAAACACAAGTGGAGAAATAAGGTCAAAGGTAACTCAAAACCTTTCTCAAGTGCCTGCAAATAGGGAAATTGAAGAAAAGAGGAGGAGAGAAGCTGAAACTGATAGTCCTGAGCAGCCCCTCAAAGAAAGAAGTCAAATGCTGAAGGATCTTCATCAGCTAGAGGACCATCATCAGCTGGAGGACCATCATCAGCTGGAGGACGTCCAGTTGCTGGAGAATATGTCTCTGCTAAGGGTCCATCAAATGCTGAGTTGAGGCAAGAGTATGAAGCTGCAAGAAAAAGAACCTTTCATGACTTGGCACAACTTGTCAAATATAAAGTATATGAGGAAGCTAAGCCTCTCAACAAGATTGTGTCAATCACTGACTGGTTCAATGTGGTGGATGAAGGTAGATATAAAAAATCAAGATCATCAGAGCTGACAACTCTACACAAGTCATCTCCTCACACAAGACTCTATTCTCCTCCTTGACAAGAGATGAGCTTCAACAGATGCTAACAATAGGAAGGGCTAAGTATGTGAGGAAGCATCCTCTGGATTTCAATCTGAACATCCTTCTTCTTGACCTACTGTTGATATGTTTTGAACCAGAGTTTATGGATGAAAGGATTCATAGGTTTTCTGAGGTAGTGTCATGGTTTCTGTATGAAAAGAGTAACATCTACTGCATTCAGATGAAGGATGGCACCTCAGAGTTCTATCTTGTTGAGAAAGAATACAACCATAATCCTGGAGTGATGGGCATATTGATGAAAAGAAGACTGCGAGCAGCTCTTAACTCAAAGAAGGCAAGTGAACTGATTTGGAAGATTAATAACCAAATCAAAGAAAATTTGAGTCACTTGTCCAAGGATCAAATGCCAAATCAATAATCATCAAGTAAACAACTCTGTCTTTTGAAAGAATTTTTGGGTTTTTGGTATATAGTGATAAGCATGGATATGCTATCACTAAGGGGGAGATTGTTGGGACATAATTCTCTAAGTATGTTGTGCTACTGATCAGTAGATAGTCTTTGTCTACTGATCAGCAGTGAAACATATATTTTGGTCCCAAGGTACTGATCAGTATCTAGCCTATAAGAACTGATCAGTACCTAGACTTTTTGAAGAACTGATCAGTAGCCACATACTGATCAGCAGAAACCCATCGTCCTCAACTGATCAGTAGAGGTGGGTAATCACCGGCGATGACTGCTGATGAAGATCCTCAACTACTAAAGCTTCTCAACCACTAAAGTCCACTTCACGTGCTGTTGCAAAGCGCTTTACTAGGAGTTGTTATTCAGTTGATTGGACAGGTTGATTAGAGATTAACCATGTTTATAGAGTATGGCTATAGATTAAAGTATTAGTTTTACAAAAAGTGTAATTGTACTTGATCGTAGCTTAGTAGCCTCAAGAATTTGTATTTAGGAATCCCTTTATCACATTGAGATGATAACGTTGACTGTGTAATTTTGTAATGCTCTCGAAATTAATACAAGTCAACTGAGGTGTTGTTGATAATTGTGTTATTTGTTCTTATCGTTTATTCTTACAAATTAACTCAATTAATCATTACCTTGTTCAATACAAATTGTGTTTATCCGCTGCAACACATTTGTGTTTGTTTGATCTTAATCATTAAATCAATTAATCTCATTTTCTAATTGATTCGATCCTCTCAAAGTGTTTGGATCAATCTTTTGCATGAGCTCACGAATCTCGCATGTGCAATGTGGCGCGGTACCCTTGATAGAAGAAACATTCAAAAAATTATATAACTAGCCAAAACAATATGATTTTAAAAGAAAACAATTAGTTAAAATGTTGTTTACAAGATCCAAAGAATCAAGAATACGCAAATGAGCAATGAACTATGACTTTCTTGAAACTGAGTTCTTTTATCAGACCCATCTTCATGGTCAGGGGGAAAAAGACATTGGCGCATTAAGATGGATAAGTTGGGCACCACATGTGCATGATGCTTGTACTGATACACCCACTCCGGAGATAGAAAGTCCTGAAGACAGTACCACTGCCACCAATAATGATCCTCCTCAACTGATATCCGAGGTAAGTGGCTCTGAATCTCCAGATATTCCCAATAACTCTGATGTGTGTAATGATGAACAACAGGTTGAGATGGAAACTACGAGTGTGACTGAACCAGCTAGGTATGATCTTCCTCCTAGATCAACTAGGGGAATTCCACCTAACAGATACTCACCTGAAAGAAGTTCAAGAGGATCAAGATATCCAGTTGCAAATATTGCAAGAAGGAACTTAGCCCCTGAAGCCAGGTCCTTCGCAAATGCCATCTGTCCTGAAAAAATACCAACAAGTGTTGAAGAAGCACTGAAGTATAAGGAATGGAGGGAAGCAATTGGTACTGAACTTGAAGCCCTGAAAAGAAGTGAAACTTGGGAAGAATGTGAATTGCCCCCAGGAAATAAACCAGTTAAATGTCGTTGGGTGTTCACGATCAAGTATAAACCCGATGGATCAATCGAAAGGTATAAAGCTCGATTAGTCGCAAAGGGGTACACTCAGACTTATGGATTGACTACTGTGAAACTTTCTCACTAGTAGCTAAGATTGATACTATTAGAGTTCTATTCTCAGTTGCAGCAAACAAGGATTGACCATTACACCAATTCGATGTCAAGAATGCCTTCTTACATGGAGAATTGAAGGAAGAAATCTACATGGAAACTCCACCTGGAATTCATGATAGTTCCAAGTCCAGAAAAGTTTGCCGACTAAAGAAATCTCTGTATGGTTTAAAGCAATCTCCACGAGCTTGGTTTGGTCGGTTTACCACAGTAATGAAAAAATATGGTTACAATCAAGCAACTCTGATCACACCTTATTCTTGAAACGGAGAGGTAAACTCATAACCTGCTTAATAATCTACGTCGACGACATGATTATTACAGGAGATGATTCGGAGGAAATGACAAAATTGAAAGCCAATCTCTTCAAAGAATTCGAAATGAAAGATCTGGGAAGACTAAACTATTTTCTCGGAATCGAAGTTCTCAGATCAAAGTCAGGGATTTTCATTTGTCAGCAAAAGTATGTCCTTGATCTATTAGCAGAAACGAGAATGCTGGATTGCAAACCTGCAGATACTCCCATGATTGCTAACCAAAAACTGTTCATGGAAGATGAAGTTGAACTGGCAGACAAAGAAAGATACCAGCGAACGGTGGGAAAGCTCATTTACTTAGCTCATACTCGGCCAGATATTGCATACGCAGTGGGAGTCATAAGTCAATTCATGCACCAACCTCAAGTTCAACACATGGAAGCTGCCTTCCGGATTATCAGGTACGTAAAGGGAACAACTGGTCACGGAGTTCTGTTTAGACCAAATGGGCACCTGAAGATTGATGCTTACACTGATGTTGAATGGGCAGGCGACAAAGGTAATAGGAGATCTACATCAGGGTATTTTACTCTAGTGGGAGGAAATCTCGTTACCTAGAGAAGTAAAAAGCAAAAGGTAGTCGCTCTCTCAAGTGCCGAAGCTGAATTTCGAGGAATAGCACGAGGTTTAGCAGAAGTCTTGTGGCTGCGAAAACTACTGTCAGAAATTGGATATCCCTCACTGGAAGCCAGTAAGATTATGTGTGACAACAAAGCTGCTATCCAGATCTCAGGAAATCCAGTCCAACATGATCGCACAAAACATGTTGAAGTTGATAGTCACTTCATTAAAGAAAAACTTGAAGATGAGATTATCGAGCTCCCGTTTGTTTCATCAAAAGATCAGCTTGCAGATATTCTTACAAAGGCGGTTACCGGAAAGATCTTCGCTCACTGTCTTGACAAGTTGAGCATTGAAAATCCCACTACTCAGCTTGAGGGGAATGTTAGATTATAGGAACCCAAATGAAATGTAAGCCCAAGTCCGTATGTGGGCTTGGGCCCGTTAGATTAATTTATCCTATAAATAGACGTCTAATGTAACCTTTTCTAGTTGATGAAATACAAATATTCTTCCACAAAACCCGATTCTTAATTTCTACATTGTCCACCTTGAGACGAGAACACATCATACGAGTATAAACTTTGTGCGAAAAAGAATAGCGAAGAGTATGAATGTATGATACATAGAGCACAAGACAATGGATCAAATTACAATGCCACAAATAGTCGATAAATTTTGTCAAGATTGGTTCCATACATGTTGTAAGTTTTAGTAATCACGTCTACTACTTGATTGTGAGCACAAGTATTCATGATATAATAACAAAATGGGGTAGAAAGAGACTAAAAAACACCCGATAAACAGTTCAAGATCACCAGAAATTGACTTTCTTGGTCAAAAATCACGTGAGCCCATGGATGGAGGAAGACCAGAAAGGTCTTTGTGGATTCTTTCACCCGGGTTTTGGCCTAAGGATTCAACCTCATGCTTCCCGAGTTGATGCACATCCTCGGGAGAAAGTATCTTGATATACCAGACACTATTTACAAATGCCCTGCACCGACCATCAACAAATTAAATTAAAGAATCAACAAAATAATGTTTAGGTAAAATATACGTATCATTCGTCAATTATTCAAAATACCCTTTTAAAACTAGCAAAGCTTGACTTGATAAATAACTGAAGTAACTAAATATGGACTAAATTATGTACATTTAACAATAATAAAACTTTGCAGACCTACATCAATGTCATAATTTCAAACCGCTCCAAAGTGTATTTTAATGCATACAACCATCCGAAATCAGTTTATTTAAGAATATCATATTATTATTCGACACAATTACTTTAATGAGTACCAAAATATGACAGGTTTTGATCCATACCAAAAAATGACATGTTATGACCCATTACCCGACCTAGCTATTTTGCCACATTGACATGCAAAAGTGAGGTGTAGATAGACTTACTCCCAAGGGTCGTCTCCAAGGAGAAGAACATCATCCTCCCTGTCGACGAATACAAGCTGCCAGCCTGATCTTTGAGGGTCTTCAAGCAAACCCTCGATCCCAAACATTTGACCAACCTCCTCCCTCAGCTCATGGTAGCTGTGGAACCGGCTGATGTCCAATGACCTCCCAACACACCCTGATTTGTAAACCTTCACAAATATCTTGTTATGGTTGGACTGTAGTAATTCACAAGAGTCTTGCATGTAGCCCATACCAAAAGGACCGTTTTGTAACCCTGAACTTGGTGAAGATGGTATTGCAGTGTCTAGTCCCGGAGGAAAAAGAAGCTCAGATGAGTCGTTATTAAATAAGCCATGGTTTTGAGCTTCTAAGCTTGAAGATTCATGCTCAATGGATGGTGATGTTGATGATGTATTCACTTGTGATTGACCAAACTTCGATTTCCACATTTGCTGATTCGATTGATTCTCTGGAATCACCGGTTGTTGACCGGTTCTGGAGAAATTTAAAAGGTTACTAGTCCCTTCTGAGCATAGTGAACCCAACATATTTTGTATGGTGGGGGTGATATTGGAATTAAACTTGGTACTTGAGTCCATGAAGTCGGTCTTTGGAAACGACTGATGCTGGTTTTGCCTCAGATACGTCTCTGGATACGACCTTTCTTGACCCTCTTGGTTATTGACTTGTTGCTGCATAGTCCTCGAAAAGTCGTTCACCATCTGGGTTTGACCATGCCCAAACGGATGCTGAGTTATCGAGGCTCCCGGATGCTGAAGATATTGAAGAGGCTGTTCCTGCTGTTGTTGCTGAAATTGCAACAGTTGTTGTTTCAAAGGGTCTCCACTTCCTACACTCTGCATACCCGATGCCAGTGCTGCCTGGTACTGCTGACTGAGGTTACTTTGGAGAAATGACGGATCAACCCTTTGCTGCATCCACGGAAACATGCCACCTGATTGAAAATTTTGAGAATGGAGTGCTTGCTCATTAGTTTCCTGACTTAACCATGCCATCCCGTTAACTGCATCATCTCTGCTGTCTGCAAGCATGTAACAAAAAATGGGAAATAAAGATTAACTCAATTATCAGACTAAAATTCACCAAACTGATCAAGTCACAGACTAAGAGATTTAGTGATCAAAAGCGGGTATACCTTGAAAAGATGAAGCTCCTGGATACCAAGGACGTTTTAAACGAAGGGGAAACAAAGATGGATACATAGGAAATGTTGTCAAAGGTTCAATTTCCCATAAGGAAACACATGGCTGCCTCTCGCCGCCTGCAGTTGACTCGTCCCAACCAACCTACAACAATATGAACATCTCATAAACATGTCCATGAAGCAACTTGTAAGATATTACATTTATTCCATATCTCGGATATCAGTACTTGGAAAATGGCATACAGTTTTGGGGATATCAGTATCCCTTTCTACTTCTTAAAAGATTCGGATCATAATTTATATCACTTTCCTCACATTCGCTAACACGAAATGTAAAATTGCCAAAATCATACGGCTTTAACCTTTTTCATGAACACAAAAATGAATATATTGCCAACACGGTTAAATCTATTGTAACTTACTGGAACTAGTTAAGCTTTACCTCAAAATCCTTAGCTTGTAGGATATACGTGTATCTTTACATTTACTTACTCAATTATTCAATGTGTTAACATCATATAAGCAGAAGAATAAAAAACAACTCTTATGATCTCTAGTAGACTAGAGAATCATAATACAACGGTAAAGCTGATATAAATAGGTGAATTTTGATGATTTACCTTAACAGATCGCCAGTGAGAATTTGGCCATCGTGCAGGATCTAAATCACCAATGCCAGTAATTGTGCCCATGTATCTGAATATATATTGATAATATGTAAGAGTATCGAGCAATGCTTATTTGATGTAATCACATGTAATTATCTATGATACCTGCGAACACTTGATTCTTCAGTTTCAAACAGCATACGGAAACGCATCCCCACTGAAATACGAGTGTGATACACAGCTTTGACATATTTTGAAAGGGGTATGAGAAATTCGGATGGACTAGCCCTGAATGCGATTACATTTGTAAGAAGAAGCTAAAAAGCATTCTTAATAACATAATTATATAGTATAATTCAATTTCCACCTTGGATTAAAGAATATAGTGAAACAACTATTAGTAGCAGCTGCATGAGCTGCAGCAGCAAGAAGGCCAATATGCATACTATCACTTGATAGAACAGATGATGGCATTACGGTTTGTGTGCGACTCGCACGCCGGATTCCCAAAAGAAGCTGATTCTTCTCGTTCCTATGAAACCCACGACAAAAATCTCAAGAATAAATTACATTAAACTATCTCAAGGTGGCAAGATTGGTCTATTGTGAACATGTCAAAACACATTTGAGCCGAAACAGGTCAACCCGAGTGTGGATCGGGTCTGGTTGGCTTGACACACAAACACTTTTTGTCCATATTTTTACAAAATAATGAATGCATTAAATACAATTACATGTCAAAACACCTTTGGGCCAAAACAGGTCAATCTGAGTGTGGGTCGGGTCTGGTTGGCTTGACACACAAACACTTTTTGTCCATATTTTTACAAAATAATGAATGCATTAAATACAATTACATAAACAACATTAAAGATTACCAGATAAAAATAACAGAATCTCCAGCAACAAGTCTCTTGGCACTAACAAACACACTCCACCCCGTAGTAAGAAGATGACGTTTGGGCTGCCCTGCATGTGAAGAAGAGAACTTGTAATGTTGTAACCTGAAGAAAACAACAAAGTTCCAACCTTTAACCAAGAGATAAAGTCTCACGCCTGGTTTATTTTTTCCATATACCCTATGCTTTAATGAATGCTCATGCTGTCAAAGAATGATTATATGTGGGTTATCAGACCGAATCCAACACTTTTCCTTTTTACTATGTAACAAAAAAAGTACTATTAGGAGGTGTTTGGATCATTTACATTTTGAAAATGATTAAGGTTTGGATAAACCAATTTCTATCGACCAAATTTAAGAGACATTTACTCCCTTCTCACATACCGACTCTTTTTTTTCAGAAAAATAATATAATTTGGTAGTTTTCTCTATCAGTTCTTTTATTAATCAGAACTTATCAAAACACTCCAACATCTGATACTCAAATTACTCAACTTCATGTGACAGAAGCACATCCGAACACCATTTTCTTCAAAACATCACCTTAATAAATTAGCATAGTAAGGAAGTATGAACCTACCTCGGAAAATATGCCTAAACTTCCATTCATTATCATGGAGATCCCTTGCAATAAGTTCCTGAGCAGGCGGCTGCAGAGAGAAATCCTGAAGAAACAAAGAAAAAGCAGACTCGGTGTTAGTACTCACTTCAAATTCCATGTATTTAAGGTTTATTCAAATTAAAAAAGTGATGCATTAATAGAAGTGGCAATTACCAGAGGAGGGAAAACTTTCTCAGCAGCACGGCGAGGAACCGAGAACCCACCATGTGTACTCGTGTCACTAGCTGTTAATGTCTTGCAGAAGTAATTTGTTGGCTGTCTATTAGGAATACCTAACTCAACAGGAAGAAATGCATCCTTCTGCTCTTGCTGACAATACAATTACACAAAACAATAAACCTTTTAAATTTATTCTTCTTATAGTATATAAAATCCACATTGCAACTTATAATTACCGGTGTCAATGGTTGCAATGTCATTTGGGCATACACTTCATCCGTTTCAACATCCGCCTAAAATTTGGAAAAATAATTAGTCATTTGGTCTTTCTTTGATTTATACATTATATACATACATGCATTGTGACATTGTGAAGTTGGCAAATCAATTGGGGAGGCAGGTTTGGATAATTCGGTATTCGAGTATCTATTTCTTTATTTGTAGTAGCAGAAACCTGTTTCAAATTTTCATTTCGGAGACAATCAGGCGGTAATACAAACTGTAATATTATAATTTATTATTAATGATGATAAATGAATTAAGGACCTGCTCACTATGACCCTGAGGGAAATAAATGACACGAGAGGCAAGTGTCGGCAGCGAAACAAGAGGGCCAGCGCAAGCATGCCATAGCTCTGAATTCAAACACTTATTTTCTCCTTATCATAAAAACAAACAATTAACGGGATTGAGTATCGTTGTTGTTGTTTTATGAAGAAAAAAAAAAAAAAGGATTTGGAAGGGGAGATAGTACCTTGTTGAAGCTGCATATTAATATTAACATGCATTATTATTCCACAACATATTAAAAATGAAGGGAGTTGAGAAAACAATGAATAAAATAGATGAAGCCGTACAGAGTGAGAGTTAGATTGACAGAAAGGCAAGGCATGTGTTTGAGTGGTCCATGTCAGAGTACGGACAATTATCTAGATTCTAGCCTGCCTCTGATTATTGGCATGCTTAAATAGTGCATATCTAATGTACATTTTATATTATACTGTCGCCTTTTTTCATCTTCTAATTATAAACATAGATGTACACTTGGATTATATCTTTCCATAATCTAGAGTTCTAGACAAATCGGAATTGTAATTCACTAACAATTGTATATAATCTTTTCTTTTTATTCTTTACCTTGTTTTGTAAATCGTTATATTCTTTGTCACGTCAACCATTCCTATCAATATTTTTCCATCAAATCCTTTAAGGGTTGATAAATGTAACTGTTGGGGTAGGGTATTTATTACCCAAAGGATAAAGCCCCTCATCCAGAGCACCGAAGGTCCTAGCACTTAAGGAGCAACGGGACTACTTATTGCTCACAAGTGACGATGCCCTTCATCCAGAGCACCGAAGGTCCTAGCACTTAAGGAGCAACGGGACTGTTTATTGCTCATGAGTGATGAAGTCCTTCATCCGATACGCCGAAGGTCCTAGTACTGAAGGAGCAACGGCCTGAAGATCTTACGCCACGGCAGTGATTGGACAGATGTGTCGCCGTTTATGTCAGGGAGTGGAAACACCTAAAGAAGTATGACATTAATGAGAGACAAGACAGAGTGGGTGGCACCATTTAATGCAAGAGCACGTGAGGGACAAAGCGCCGTCACGCGTCTTGCAATAAATGCCTAAGACTGAGACAGTGTACTTAAAAGCATGGAGAAAAGTGAGTCACATCACTGCAGGACATGGACCGCCTGACAGATAGGAATAATCCGGTCCTTCGGCCTATTATCTTCCGGACAAGGACCGGATATTTATTATATATAAGGAATCATTCTCTTTGTAATAAGCAGGTTTTTCACAAGATCATTTATTACACCATTTATATCATTTTACGCATTAACTCTCCAATCATTCGAGTATTTAATACCAAAGTAAATCTATTGGATCCATTGTTAGTGCATATCGTTATTATACCCTTCGTCAGCCACCAGACGAAGGGCCTAAGCTTCGGAAATTTACTTTAACATTGGCGCCATCCGTGGGACACTGTTGTTAATCAGTGATAGATCGAGGGAAAACATGGAAAAAGTACTCGTAAATCAGCAAGAAGAAGGAGTAGTCCAGTCCATTACCCAAGAGTCTGCTGAGGACGCATGGCCGTCCCCGATATTTACCCCAGGAGTGAACGAGCAAGCAAGTCCGATCACACCGGAATTTGTAAGCAAAAACTTCAATAGTCTAAGAGCTATGATGAACAGACATGCCCAGCAGGAGCGCAGGAGAGGAAATCCTCTCGAACTCTCGTACGGAGATGCAGAAGAAATAGAGCAGGAGGAAAGCTCCACTCGGAATGATCACTCTGGCCAAAGCAGGACGTTGCGGTCCAGAAGAGTGTCTGAAAGAGAGCCGAGGGTGGCAGGGCTAGACAATAGGCCAGCAGGGACGTGTGTCAACCTCCTTAACGCCCAGCTTCCAAATGGAAGCAATCGACCAGAGGCAGGAGTTTTTAACTTCGGCATGTCACGCCCTCAAACTCCGTTTCTTCAATACCAGCCTGTTCAACCTCCTCAGTTCGGACAACCGTTGTATGGACCTCAGCCAAATATGGGAGTTCCCCCTTACTTGTGGCAACCATCCCCCATCATCCCTCAAACAGTTCCTGAGGCAGATGACCTGGCTAAGCCGTACCAAAGGTCGAGAAGTACCAAATTCACAAAGCGTATAGCTAACTTTAAATTCCCTCCGAGGATAAAGATGCCTACCAACTTCAAGATGTATGATGGTTCGCAAGATCCGGACGACCATCTGAGTATCTTCTCCGGAGCTGTGGAAGTGGAACAGTGGTCTATGCCCGTGTGGTGCCATATGTTCGTCCAAACTCTTTTAGGATCAGCGCGACTCTGGTATGATAGCTTGCCCACGGAAAGTGTGGACAACTTTGAGGATTTACAACATAAATTTAAAAACAACTTTATGCAGCAACGGAGGTGCGAGAGGAAATCAGTAGAAATGCATAACATCAAGCAGAAAGAACAAGAGAGCCTTAGGGCCTTTGTAGAACGTTTCAATAAGGAAAGTTTAGAGATCAAAGGAGCTACGGAAGACATGCGAGTTTCCGGATTTATGCATGCCATACTCAGCTCATTGAAACCCTGAATAACAAAGTCCCGGATACCGTGGAAGAGATGATGACAAGGGTAAGAGATTTTATCAGGGGAAAAGAAGCAGCTAACCTTAGCCGAGAAACGAGTTCTAGCAAGACATACAGGGAGGACAGAAACTGGAAATCTGGGAATAACGCCAGACCGGAGGGTCCGGGACCACAGAGAAATGAGGGGAAACAATCGGAGCAACGTAGTCGGGGTCCATACTCAAATCCCCATACAGCCGCTACCTCCGGAACTGATTACCGACGAAAGGAAGTATTCACCGCGCTTACAAAGACCCCCTGTGAGATCTTGTCAACGGAGCCTGCGGGAAAGAATTTCCCAGCTCCCCATCCAATGTTGGAAAATAAGGAGAGGAAATTATCAGATAAATTCTGTGAATTTCACTTAGATCATGGACACAATACTAATGATTGCTACCACCTAAAAAGAAGGATTGAAGAGGCAGTCAAATCAGGAGAGCTTGCACACCTGATCAAAGATATTAAGAAGGGAGTACCTCAGGGAAACAGGAATAACCGGAGGGGGAAAGATGATCGGTCTCCCGGAACCAAGACACAGACCATCAATATGATTAACAAGGATTTGTTGCCTTTAAAGAGGAAGGAGCCAGACCCCGCTTGGATGAATCAAGAGATAGCATTCCCTCCCCGGAGTGAATGTTGTCCCACCGTAGACCCTATCATAGTGGAAGGACGGATGGGAAACGCCATCGTTCCTAGGGTATACATAGATACGGGAAGTTCCACAGAAGTCATTTATGAACATTTTTTCCGACAACTTAGAAAGTCGGTCCAAGCGCGGATAAGAAGGCCAGAATCAGCAGTTCAAGGGTTTAACAACGAGATGATGTGGCCCCTAGGAGAAATAACTCTCCCTCTGACGTTAGGAGAGTATCCACGCATGAGGACTGAATGGATGAATTTTGCGGTAATCCAGGCACCGGCCCCTTTCGACATTATCCTAGGGAGACCAGGGTTGTACCAGTTAGGAGCAGTACCGTCCACTTTTCACGGGTTGATGAAGTTCCCCACCCCCCACGGTATAGCGACGATTCGTACCAAGAGGCGAAAAGAGAAGTGGTGTGCCTCTACGGAAAGGTCTGATAACTCGCCGGAGGTAAGTCCCGATCCGGAGGAAAAGCTAGTCATTAATCCAAAGTTCCCGGAACAAACTATCGCCATAGGATCACATTTGTCCAGATCTTGTAAAGAGAAGTTGTTCACGTTACTTAGTAGTAACATGGATGTATTCGCATGGACACCGTCGGACATGACAGGAGTGCCTAGGAACATAGCCGAGCATCGACTGAAAACGTACCCTAGTATAGAGCCGATTAGACAAAAGAAAAGAGGAATGGCGCCGGAACGTAGCCAGGCCATCAAGGAAGAAGGTTAGTAAGTTATTGGATGCCGGAATTCTCCGGGAGGCAAGGTATCAAACGTGGGTAGCCAACCCAGTTCTGGTAGTGATCATTCTTGGAGAATGTGTGTAGACTTCAAGAATATAAACAAGGCCTGCCCGAAAAGACAACTACCCATTACCTGAAATAGATTGGAAGATCGACTCCTTGATGGGTTACAAGTACAAGTGCTTCCTGGATGCTACAAGGGTTATCATCAAATCCAAATGGCGCCAGAAGACGAAGACAAAACAGCATTTTACACCGATTTCGGCATATTTTGCTATAAGAAAATGCCCTTCGGACTAAAGAATGCCGGAGCCACTTACCAAAGGATGATCGATAGGACCTTTGAAGCGCAAATCGGACGAAATCTGGAAGCTTATGTAGACGATCTTGTTATTAAAAGCCACAAGGAGGAAGACATGATCTATGATATTGACGAAACCTTCCGGAAATTAAGAAGTATCAATATGAAGTTAAATCCCAAGAAATGTACATTCGGCGTGGTGGAAGGGAAGTTCCTCGGTCACGTTATAACTGAAAGAGGTATCAAGGCTTGCCCCACAAGGTTAAGGCAATTACTGAGATGAAATCCCCCGGGACATTGGGCGAGGTCCAGAGTCTAAACGGGAGGTTAGCAGGGCTTGAGCCGATATCTTTCGAGATCCGCCGAACGCTCATTACCTTTCTTCAAAGCACTGAAAAAGAGTATTAATGCGACCGACTTCGTGTGGACAGCCGAAGCCGAAGATGCTTTCCAGGAATTGAAACGGTACTTAACACAGCTACCGGCCTTGGTGGCCCCGACTGAAGGAAAGGAACTGTTCGTATACCTAGCGGCCTCCCTTAACACCGTAAGCGCAGTGTTGATATCGGAAGAAAATGGGAAGCAAACGCCTGTCTACTTTGTAAGTAAAGCTCTACGAGCAGCGGAGTTAAATTCCCCCCCGATGGAGAAGCTAACATTGGCTCTCATACACACGGCAAGACGGCTGCCTCGGTACTTTCAAGCTTACCCAATTGTAGTCATGACGGAACTACCCATCAAGGACATATTAGCAACCCCGGAAAGGTCAGGAAGATTGGCAAAGTGGGCCATAGAATTGGGGGCTTATTCGATAGAGTATAGGCCTAGACAGCCATGAAAGGTCAAGTCCTGGCAGACTTCATAGCCGAAGTACCAATGCCCCCGCCCCCCACCTATAAACCGGCAAGAGGAGAAAAAGACAACGTTGCCTTCCCCACCATCGGAGGATGAGGTATGGTTCCTATATACCGATGGGGCCTCTAGCAATTCGGGATCCGGAGCAGGTATGGTTCTTATCAGCCCTACGGGGGAAGAATTCACATATGCGGTAAAATTATCCTTTGAAAGCACGAACAATGAGGCAGAATATGAAGCTTTGCTGGCTGGTCTACGGATAGCAGTTAAAATGAAGATACAAGATCTTGAAGTTAGAGTAGACTCAGCTCTAGTAGCTAATCAGGTGAAGGGAGACTTCGTAGCCAAGGATGAAAACATGGCAAAGTATAAGGGGCTAGTGATCGCCCTCATAGAGAGCTTCAGATACTTCAACATCCGACAAATTCCAAGAGGAGAGAACGCCAAGGCCGATGCGGCCAGCAAGGTGGCATCACTAGCGCACCCGGAGGGAAAAAAGAAAATTTTGATAGAAGTTTTGAATCGCAGAAGTACGGAGGTAGAAGTGGTAGGTGCAGTGATAGAAGACACCAACCCTAACTGGATGACTCCTATCACCCACTATCTCAGAACAGGGGAAGAGCCTAGCGATAAGAAAGAAGCGAGGAAGTTGAGAATGAAACTCCCCATGTATACGCTCGTGGAGGGAACGCTATACAAAAAAGCCTTCCTCATGCCCTTGTTGAGATGCGTAGGCCCAAGGGAGGCTAATTACGTGATCAGGGAAGTCCACGAAGGGGCCTGCGGCATGCACTCAGGACCGCGAGCCGTGGTAGCAAAGATAATCAATCTGGGATATTACTGGCCTTCCATGCATCGAGATGCTACCGAAGAGATCCAAAAATGCCAAAGCTGCCAGAGGTACGCCCCGGTGCCCAAGCAACCTAAAAATGATATGATTTCAGTCACATCTGCATGGCCGTTTCATCAGTGGGGCATAGATATCGTCGGACCCTTCCCAGTCTCCAGCGGAGGAGTCAAGTTCTTGTTAGTAGCCATTGATTACTTCACCAAGTGGGTAGAAGCGAAACCCCTAGCCTCTATCTCAGGCTCCCAGGTAAAGAAATTTGTTTGGGAAAACATAGTATGTCGCTTCGGCTTGCCAGGGATCATCATCTCAGATAATGGGAAGCAATTTGCTGATAACCCATTTAAAGCATGGTGCCAAGAAATGAGGATCCAACAGAATTTCACCTCCGTAGCTCACCCACAGGCAAATGGCCAGGTGGAACGAGCAAATAGAAGCTTGGTGGAGGGGATAAAAATGAGGTTGGACAAAGAAGAAGGTAAATGGTTGGACCAAGTGTCACACGTCCTATGGGCGCACCGGACCATGGTAAAAACCAGCAATGGCGAGACTCCCTTTAGTTGCGTATGGAACGGAAGCTGTTATACCTGCAGAGATAGGGATGCCAACGGCGAGAACAAGCTCAGGAGCGATTGAAGGAAACGACGAGGAACTACGCCTCAATCTTGACATAGCTGAAGAGAGAAGAGAAATCGCCGCTATACGGGAGGAGAAGTATAAAAGGCAGATAGAAGGATATTACAACAAGAGAGTGAATCCAAAGACGTTCAGGAGGGGAGAGTTGGTTTTAAGAAAGAACGAAGCGAGCAGGCAGAAGGATGTAGGGAAGCTAGGCCCGACTTGGGAGGGCCCTTATAGGATCTGAGAGGTCCTAGGGAACGGATCTTACGAATTGGAAGAAGTGGGAGGAAAATCCATTCGCGCACATGGCACGGAAACCTACTACGAAAATGTTACGTCTAGTAATGATAAAAGAAATACTTCTGTACGATGTAACGGATGTAATTTTTATTATATGAAAAATATACATGTCTATCCCTCGAATAGGGATAGAAGTTTTCACATCCACTAGTCTGAACGTATATCCTGGTGT
Organism: Senecio squalidus; assembly: GCA_910822075.1. Taxonomy (NCBI): domain Eukaryota; kingdom Viridiplantae; phylum Streptophyta; class Magnoliopsida; order Asterales; family Asteraceae; genus Senecio; species Senecio squalidus. The sequence continues at coordinate 20,965,184 of CAJVGC010000065.1, read as the reverse complement.
AGATAAATAAATAAATAAAAAAGAGTCGATGCACTCTTCTGGGAGGGACGCTTCCCAGCTTAACAAGTACAGATATATACATACATACACTTATATGATAGATAAAAAAGGAAAGAAAGAAAGAAGCAATAAAACAGAAACATGAGGAAAAATGCGTACCTTGACGCTATTATACTAAAAATACGTTACACAAAGTCACGAAAACAAGTACCCAAGAGTCATACAGATTTTAAAGAAAGATTACATATAACAACAAAGCATAAAGGGAAATCATTCGACAACCGGAGCAGAGGGTTCTATCTTTACCAACTCTTCCACAGAGAGCTCCGAGCTCTGGCTAAGTGTCTCCAAATACGGAAAGGAAAGGTGGCGCATACGTTCGAGAGCTTCATCCAACTTGGTTTCGGAATCAGGGTCGAAATTTGGGGTGGCCAAAAGAGGGAGATTCCGCTGTGCCTGACGAAAGCCATTGCGCACTCCAAGAGTATACCCAGTGGCGGTAAACAGAGTGGCAATTTCTCCGTAAGGAGCACTGAACTCATGGCTCTGATGAAATTTTTCCACAAAAAACCTGATACCATCTTTAACCAGCCATGTAGCCTTTTCCCTCAAGGCGGCGTTCTCAACCAGAAGCCTTTGATTCTCACCCTCAAGTATTATTGACCCACCCGACGCGTCACCAGCTTCGACCTTTTCACTTTCCATCGCTACACCTGCTGCAGCCTTCTTATCACCAACTTCCAAAAGCTTCACCTTCTCAACCAAGTTTTCCCACTCAGAAACGGAGACCAACTTCATCCCCGGATCTACAGTCGCAGGGGATTGCGCTTTCACAAGTTCACTATTCGTGTCCTGCAGATCACGGATAAAATCCTCCAGATCCCTGATCCTGCGTTGGAACTTAGCATGTTCTTTCAATCCATGTACAACCCTTCGGAAGTGGACCTTGGTGCGCCTCCGGAGCTTCACATTCTCCTTCTCCAAATTTTTAACTTTAGCTTTCACGGCCGTCAGACGACCTTTCTTCTGGGTAAGAGACTTCTCAAACTTCACAACACTACCCTGAGAGGCCATAAAACGGCCACGGACTTCAGTACCGGCTACTGCCAACTGGGCCAGTAGCACGTTAAAATTGTCAACCAGGATTTCCTCAGGAAATCTCCTCCAACGCAGAGCTTCGGCAGGAGTAGCAAAATAATTCAACATATCTTGACAAACATTGGGATCACTCATCCCACTGTCACAACTAACCTCCCAACCCGGCACATATCGAGACGAAGAGGGACCTTCCCTGTCACTCGGCGAGTGAGGTGTAAAAGAACCTCCAGCTTCAGCAGCAAAGGGTTTCGCGGGTGTACTATCCCCTTCGTTAATGTTTTTACCTTGGTCGTCAGAAGGAACAGGTTTCCCAATGTCTGGCTCACCGGAGGAAGAAAGAGATAGAGGATGGGAACTAGTGGCCCGCAGGGCAGGAGGGACATTCATCTTGAGACCAGCGCTGTGGAAAGAGGGATCTGCCATACACAAATGGTACATTAAGATCTACATAAGAAAGGAACACAAAAAGCAAGACACAAGATGGAAGCCTACCACTAGCGAGAGAAAGTCTTCTTCGTTTAACTCTGGTACAAGGACCTCCGGACAGCTGTCCTGGCAGTGGCGAGGAAAAAATAGAGGCAAGGGGAAAATCAACCACCAAGGCTGCTACACCGGGTATCAAGGAGTATACCTTAGCGGAGGGAAAGACAAAGTCCCCAACCCCCTGCTCCAGAATACTGGTGATGTTCTCCTCCAAAGAAACCATGGGAAACGTGACTCCGACCAAAGTATCAAGCTTTAAGTAATCCAGCAAAGATATGGCTATAAAAAATATATACATAACAAAAAGTTATAGCACGGAAGGACGGTAAAATCACAACTCTCCAAAAAAAAAAAAAAAAAAAAAAACAGACAAATAGGGGGAAATAACGTACGAACACCATTCCGTTGGATGGAGGGATTCAGGTTTAAGGAAGCCCAATGACGGCTCACACCTCCCAATACCAGCACAGCCTCGCAATGAGTCCGAGCAGAAATCTTGTTCCGAGAAATCAGTCGACAACGCTCTGCTTCTTCCTCGGTAAGAACAGGAGGTGGATCAAATATTGCACCTGGCAGGATAGGTCTCCAATGCATCGGTATGGGTGCCACCGAAGCATCCAACCAAATGAATTTATCCTTCCACTGCTTCACACTAATGGGTGCTGGGCGAAAACATTCCCACCCTTCATTCTCTATCTTTGGTCGACGTTCAAGGGTGAACCAATCCCCTGAACGGATCAACCTAAAAAAGCTTCTCCACAAGTTCAGGGTAGCGGGAAAACCCAAGGCACGACACAGCAACTCAAAATTGGTTATCCTTAAAGCCCCCATGGGATTCATCTGGATTGGACACATCTGGTAATATTCAATAACAGAGAGGAAAAAACGAGTGAAGGGGATTCGAACATTAGAAGCATCAAAAAAGCGAGTATACATCGCTATGGAACCTTCAGGGCAGTCGGTAACATTCGAATCGGTTGTGGGGTTGCGAACCCGCTACTCCACCTTCAACCCATACTCGGTAATAAGATCAGAAAAAGGATTGTGAAGAAGAGTACAGCGAGAGGATAGCATGTCGTTCTTACCCATATTGACAAAATCAAAGTAGGAAAAGCAGCGAACAAGTATAATACGCTGAACAAGAAAATGAAGAAAAGAAAAGGATTAAGGAAATCGGAATATCTAGAGGGTATTTATAGAGAAATCAGAGAAGTTAAAGAGGCCATCAAATCAGGGGTATTTAAAACAAAGAGCCAATAATTTTCCCTCCAAAAATTAATTGCAGTGTCTGGCAAATATGCAGTCTAGTGAAGATTCGACTGGAAGTGGGCCCCCACTTCTTTACTCACTTCTCTAGGTCTAGGGGGGGAGATGTTGGGGTAGGGTATTTATTACCCAAAGGATAAAGCCCCTCATCCAGAGCACCGAAGGTCCTAGCACTTAAGGAGCAACGGGACTACTTATTGCTCACAAGTGACGATGCCCTTCATCCAGAGCACCGAAGGTCCTAGCACTTAAGGAGCAACGGGACTGTTTATTGCTCATGAGTGATGAAGTCCTTCATCCGATACGCCGAAGGTCCTAGTACTGAAGGAGCAACGGCCTGAAGATCTTACGCCACGACAGTGATTGGACAGATGTGTCGCCGTTTATGTCAGGGAGTGGAAACACCTAAAGAAGTATGGCATTAATGAGAGACAAGACAGAGTGGGTGGCACCATTTAATGCAAGAGCACGTGAGGGACAAAGCGCCGTCACGCGTCTTGCAATAAATGCCTAAGACTGAGACAGTGTACTTAAAAGCATGGAGAAAAGTGAGTCACATCACTGCAGGACATGGAACGCCTGACAGATAGGAATAATCCGGTCCTTCGGCCTATTATCTTCCGGACAAGGACCGGATATTTATTATATATACGGAATCATTCTCTTTGTAATAAGCAGGTTTTTCACAAGATCATTTATTACACCATTTATATCATTTTACGCATTAACTCTCCAATCATTCGAGTATTTAATACCAAAGTAAATCTATTGGATCCATTGTTAGTGCATATCGTTATTATACCCTTCGTCAGCCACCAGACGAAGGGCCTAAGCTTCGGAAATTTACTTTAACAGTAACAATTATTATCTTCGTATATTTCTTGATTTTCGGCCTTCATTCTTTATTGCAAAATGGTAGTTTATTTCTAGAAAAAAAAAAAAGTTCTATCAGATACAATCAATGACCACTCTACATATTCAATTATATATGTCTACGGTACCCGCATACAATGATATTTTTTATTTATTTTTGAGATTTATAGAAAAAAATTTTTGTAGTTTATTAAATTAACTCGTGTATGTTAGATTATAGAGGCCCAACCAAATGTAAGCCCAAGCCCGTATGTGGGCTTGCGCCCGATAGGTTTATATTTCCTATAAATAGGCTTCATATGTAATCGTTGTAAGTTGATGAAATACGATTAATTCTTCCACAAAACCGATTCTTAATTTCTACATGGTATCAGAGCAGGTTACGTTTAAACGTACCTGTTCGACCTAGTCTATTCGACTAGGAAATCAACAAAAAAAGTCTAGTTATTCGACTAGCAAAGAAAACTAGCCATTCGACTAGTGAAGCCTAGAACACGACCAGTACACGGATAGAAAAGCAAAAGAAACGAACTAGTTCACACGGATAGCAAAACTAAAGGCACGGACTGAATCACACGGATAGGGATCTAGTTGCTCGGATAGACTGGTTTGCTAGGACAAGCCTATACGAATAGCCACACACGATCTGAAAACAAACACACGGGAACTCCCTTATTCGACTGGATACTTGTTCGATCAGCAATTCACACGCCTCAGAACTTTGCTTGGTAATCCTGGATATTGGTCTAAGTATTGGCACGATTAGAAGATTACTAGGCACGACTCGGACAAGATTATCGGACAAAGAAATCTATTCGACTAGGACGTCTAGCCTACACGACTAGAAAATCTAGAAATCTATTCGCCTAGAAATTTAGCCGCCTAGAAATCTGTTCGACTAGAGAATCTAGAAATCTATTCGCCTAGATATCTGAAGATGACGCCTAGAACTCTAAGGGTTGTACACGGTTAGATCTAGTACACGACTAGATATCTTCGACTAGAAATACTAAAGGTGGTACACGACTAGACTAGACTACACGACTAGATCTAGTACACGACTAGACTACACGACTAGACCTAGTACACGAATTCATCATTTGATCAAACATGGCGAAGCAAACAATAACAATCTCGCAATGGAACTAATGAATTTGCTATGTAATGGAGCACCGAACCAGTTTCAGAACCCAAAACCAAACCCGTCCGATCAACTCAAGATTAGTTTGATGTTGACAAGCAGCAACTATCCGTTATGGGCTCGTATGATTCGAGTAGCGATTGGGGGCAAATCGAAAGTGTACCTCAACCACCTCACCGAAAACCCTCCCGCCATCAGTGATGAAAAATACGATGAGTGGGAACAGGCTGATCTTGTGGTTTTCTCGTGGTTAAATCAGAACATTGAACCTAGCATTGCAAGTAATCTTACTGAATTTCCCACAGCGAAGTCACTATGGGAAGCCCTGGCGGTTACTTACAGCAGCGGGAAGGATAAGTTACAAACTTTCGATCTTCATGTTAAAGCAAACGAGTTTAAACAACAGCAGCTACCACTGGAGGATTTTTGGATAGGGATGCAGGGAATTTGGGGAGAAATTGATCGTCGTGATCCCAACCCGATGACTTGCACAACTGACATAGCCACATATAATCGAGTTCGATCTGAAACAAAGTTGTTCCAGTTTCTGAACGGACTTGAACGGAGGTATAACCCAATTAAACGGGAAATTCTCCGTTCTGATCCGCTTCCATCTCCTGAAACCGCCTATGCTACGGTCCGAAAATAAAAAGCTCACCAAGCTATTATTAATGGGAACCATGAGGCAGATATGGGTGTGGCAGCTGGGCTCAATACCACTGGCGACGGAGCAGGGCTTGTCTCGAAGAATTATCGATCAGAAAAACCGGGACTCCGACCCCAATCAAAGGTCGACAAAAGCAAGCTCAAATGTGAAGAGTGGGGTATGACAAAACACACCAAAGAGCAATGCTTTAAAATTGTTGGCTATCCCGACTGGTGGAATGAAAATCACAAGACCTCCAAGACTGGAAAAGCTGCGGCTGCTGTAGGAAGCAGTGAAACTAGAGGCGGAGGAGAGACAAGTACCGTTGGAGCACCTGAACCAGGTATAGGGTTTGGTTGTTCTATACCAAACCCTCCGGGTAATGAATCCTTTTTAAATCCAAAAAGCTTTAATAAAAACTTACTCAAAAAGTTAAATGAGTACGATTTAAAAAAGGAACAATGTGAGTCTCTTTCTGGCAAAGCTCATGTTGCAACCAAAGATTCTAAGTGTACTTCTTGGATCTTTGATTGTGGTGCTACCGATACGATGACGTTTGATATCACCGATCTAACGTCAAAATCTAAAGTTGATAAAACCAGAATTCACACGGCAAATGGGGAAACTCTCCCAGTTAAAGGAGGGGGAACCATTGAAATTTCAAAAACATTACGACTCTCTAGATGTCTTTATGTATCATCACGGTCAAACAAGTTATTATCTGTTAGTCATGTTACGAAAGAGTTAAACTGTGTGGTATTAATGCACCCCACTTTTTGCCTTTTGCAGGTTATCAGAACGGGGAAGATCATTGGGCGTGGTACTGAAAGACAAGGACTCTACTATGTTGATGAAGTTACTCACCACGGTTCTGTTCTGTTAACTCATGGGTCCAACGATAGGAAAGCTTGGTTATGGCACAGTAGATTAGGCCATCCGCCTGCTGGTTATTTGAGACAATTATTTCCGCACTTATTTCCCAATAATAAAAATTTCCAGTGCGACACTTGTATTTTGGCTAAGAGTTATAGACAATCGTTTAAACCTAATGATACTAGAGTTTATTCTCCTTTTTCGTTAATTCATTATGATGTTTGGGGTCCCGCAAAAATTGAAGGGGGACAAAATTTTCGTTATTTCCTGTTATTTATAGATGATTGTACTCGTTTGACATGGACTTATCTTTTAAAAACTAAGTCTGAAGTGTTTACTAAGTTCACATCATTTTGTAACATGGTAAAAACTCAATTCAAACAGGACATACAAATTCTCCGATCCGATAATGGGGGAGAATTTTGTAATACTTCCATGAAAAACTTCTGTCAAGAGCGGGGAATCATTCATCAAACCTCGTGTGCTCACACCCCTGAACAAAATGGGGTTTCAGAACGCAAAAATCGATTCTTGTTGGAAATCACTCGTGCTCTAATGATCGAATCACAAGTCCCAAAGTCTTTCTGTCCAGAAGCAGTTGTCACTGCCACGTACTTGGTTAATCGTCTCCCAACCCGAGCTCTCGCTCTCAAAACTCCTCTCCAAACACTGTCACACTTCCATAAACTGCCTTCAAATCTAACTCTTGAACCTCGAGTATTTGGATGTTCTGTTTTTGTCCATATACCAAAAATAGAGCGTTCAAAACTTGATCCTTGTGCAGAGAAATGGGTGTTTCTGGGGTATGGTGTCAATCAACACGGGTATCGGTGTTACAGCCCGAGTCGGTGTCACATGTTCACAACAATGAACTGTGACTTTCTTGAAACTGAGTTCTTTTACCAGACCCATCTTCATGGTCAGGGGGAAAAAGAAAATGACGCATTTAGATGGATAAGTTGGGCACCACCTGTGAATGGTACTTCTACTGATACATCCACTCCGGAGACTAATAGTCCTGAAGAACCTGAAGACAGTATCACTCCCACCAACAATGATCCTCCTCAACTGATATCCGAGGTAAGTGGTTCTGAATCTCCGGATACTTCAAATAACGATGATATGTGTGATGATGAACAACAGGTCGAAACGGAAACTCCGAGTGTGACTGAACCAGCTCGGTATGATCTTCCACCTAGATCAACCAGGGGAATTCCGCCTAACAGATACTCACCTGAAAGAAGTTCAAGAGGGTCGAGATATCCAGTTGCAAATATCGCGAGAAGGAATCTAGTTCCGGAAGCCAAGTCCTTCGCAAACGCGATTTGTTCTGAAAAAATACCAACAAGTGTTGAAGAAGCACTCAAGTATAAAGAATGGAAAGAAGCAATTGAAACTGAACTTGAAGCCCTGAGAAGAAGTGAAACATGGGAAGAATGTGAATTGCCTCCAGGAAAGAAACCCGTTAAATGGCGGTGGGTGTTCACTATCAAGTATAAACCCGATGGATCAATCGAAAGGTATAAAGCTCGATTAGTCGCAAAGGGGTATACTCAGACTTACAGGATTGACTACTGTGAGACCTTTTCTCCAGTAGCCAAGATTGATACTATTAGAGTTCTGTTCTCAGTTGCAGCAAACAAGGATTGACCATTACACCAATTCGATGTCAAGAATGCCTTCCTACATGGAGAATTGAAAGAAGAAATCTACATGGAAGCCCCACCTGGAATTCATGAGAGTTCCGACTCCAGGAAAGTTTGCCGACTAAAGAAATCTCTGTATGGTTTGAAGCAGTCCCCACGAGCGTGGTTTGGTCGGTTTACCCCAGTTATGAAGAAATATGGCTATAACCAAAGCAATTCCGATCACACTCTCTTCTTGAAACGAAGAGGTAAACTCATAACCTGTTTAATAATCTACGTTGATGACATGATCATTACAGGGGATGATTCAGAGGAAATGACAAAATTGAAAGCTAATCTTTTCAAAGAATTTGAAATGAAAGATCTGGGAAGACTCAAATATTTTCTCGGAATTGAAGTTCTAAGATCAAAATTAGGGATCTTCATTTGCCAGCAAAAATATGTCCTTGATTTATTAGCAGAGACGGGAATGCTAGATTGCAAACCTGTAGACACTCCCATGATAGCCAACCAAAAATTGTTCATGGAAGATGAAGCTGAACTGGCAGATAAAGAAAGATATCAGAGAACGGTGGGAAAGCTGATTTACTTAGCTCATACTCGGCCAGACATTGCATACGATGTGGGGGTTATAAGTCAATTCATGCACCAACCTCAAGTTCAGCACATGGAAGCAGCTTTACGGATTATCAGGTATCTCAAGGGAACTCCTGGACACGGTGTTCTATTCAAAGCAAATGGGCACCTGAAGATTGATGCTTATACCGATGCTGATTGGGCAGTCGACAAAGGTAATAGGAGGTCTACATCAGGGTATTTTACCCTAGTGGGAGGAAATCTTGTTACATGGAGGAGTAAAAAGCAAAAAGTTGTCTCTCTCTCAAGTGCTGAAGCTGAATTCCGAGGAATAGCACGAGGATTAGTTGAAGTCCTATGGTTGCGAAAACTAATGTCAGAAATTGGGTATCCCTCAGAAGAAGCCAGTAAGATCATGTGTGACAACAACGCGGCTATCCAGATCTCAGGAAATCCAGTTCAACATGATCGCACCAAACACGTTGAAGTTGATAGACACTTCATCAAAGAAAAACTTGAAGATGAGATTATCGAGCTTCCGTTCGTTTCATCGAAAGATCAGCTTGCAGATATTCTTACAAAGGCGGTTACCGGAAAAATCTTCGCTCACTGTCTTGACAAGTTAAGCATTGGAAATCCCACTACTTAGCTTGAGGGGGAATGTTAGATTATAGAGGCCCAACCAAATGTAAGCCCAAGCCCGTATGTGGGCTTGGGCCCGATAGGTTTATATTTTCTATAAATAGGCTTCATATGTAATCGTTGTAAGTTGATGAAATACAATTAATTCTTCCATAAAATCGATTCTTAATTTCTACAGTGTATTACACGGGTAAGGTTTTATTTGATGACACCCAATTATCATTGTACATATTTTAATCCATGCGCATACAATGATATTTTTATTGAATTTTTATTATTTATTTAAAAATACTTTTATAGTTTAAACATTTTTGGGGGTTTATTTAAAAAAACATTTTTATAAACGGAATTCATGATTATTATTTGGTGCAATTCAATTAAATTTTGTAAATCAAACGTGTTAGCGTATACAATAAATCATTGTATCAAATAATGCTTTCCTACATGTTACAAACTAATTATTTTTTCCGCGCATTGCGGTAGGACAAAATCTTTTCTAATGCACAATAAGTTGTAGGGATCAAATAAGAATCAAAACGTTGATTTTATACAATTGATAAAACTAAATATTTGAAACGTAACCCAAAAATAAAACTAAAATCAAAATCAACAAATAATTGTAATAAAGATGTAGCTCCCTTATTTAATAGCGTAACCTAAAAGAAAATATTGAAACCAAATATTTTAAAAGAAAACAAAAATAAGTCAAAAAGAGAAGACTTAAACAAAAAATCAACAATGAATCGAAATAAATAGGTACGCACCTTATTTGATAATGTAACTCAACGTATCTCAAAAAAAAACAAAGGAAAAAAAATTTAAATATTTTAAAAGAAAACAAAAATAAGCCAAAAAGAGAAGAGTTAAACAAAAAATCAACGATGAATCGAAATAAATAGGGACACACTTATTTGATATTGTAACTACACGCTCAACGTATCTCAAAAAAAAAAAAAAAAAAAAAAAAAAAAAAAAAAAAAAAAAAAAAAAAGTCGGGAGTAGGGATGTTAATTGGGTTGACCCGGACCTAATAAGCTTAATCGGGTCGGGTCTAATCGGGTTTTCAAACTTTTGGGATTGACCCTAACCCGACCCTAATAAGAGATCGGGTTATCGGGTTCAGGTCTAGTCGGGTCGGGTCTAATCGGGTTCGGGTCTAACTAAGAAAAATAATACATAAAAATAGACCATCTTATTAGTGTTTTTAACAACAAGATGACCATAACTTGTTACTTTTTAGGCTTATAAAAAGGCTCCACATTCTAGTGTTATGCTTGACAACAAATATCAAACAAAATAAAAATTAATGTAACTTGTAAATTTGGTCGATTAAATTATATGAATTGTTGATAGCAGCTAAAGAAAAAAGTTAGTATATAAATAAAGCAAGTTATAGAAAATGTTAAGCAATTATTATTTTATTTTTTTGTAGTGTTAAAGTTTACTGAGTTTTGAAATGTTAAAAGAATTGAATACATAAATTATAAACAGAATTGCATTAACAAATAAATCGTGCAAGAAAAAAAAAATTCTAGTTTAAATATATTTGTCTTTAATAAGTTAACATAGTAGGATTATAACACAATTGCATTACTAAAAGATTTCTAGTTTAAATATATTTGTCTTTAATAAGTTAACATAGTGGGATTATAACACAGTTGCATTACTAAAAAATTTCTAGTTTAAATATATTTGTCTTTAAATATATTTGTCTTTAATCGTGCAATTATAACACAATTGCATTACTAAAAGATATGTAGGTTATAAAAGATGACTTACTAAACATAACATAGTGGCTTCAAACTACACCTCAAAGAAAAAAAGAAAAAAATTATTAGACTAATTCGGGTTATTCGGGTCTAACCCGAACCCGATTAACACAAAAAATTTTCCTTTGAACCCGACCCTAATAAGACTCGAATCACATTGGGTCAACCCGTTTAAAATTTCCTTTGAACCCGACCCTATGTTATCCTTTGTCCAATATTTATGTTATCTTTTTTTAATCACACGGATTGTGATTAAAGAGGTTAAATTTCAGTTATTTTTAAAAGGGTATAATAGTCAAATTATAAATTGATTTAAGTGAAAATTTTAAAATTGGATAAATATGCAATTTAAATTATAAAAATGGGGAAATTTGTTATTTTAAAGTTTGGACGGATAAATATGTTATTATGAATATTTAAATGGGAAAATATGTAATTATGCTGATAATTAATTAGAGAGAGAAATTAAGATAACTTTATATTTTGTATATATTAAATAAGTGGTATATTAGTAACTATACTTTACTTAAAAACTCAACATTTAAGTAAAATAAAAATAAATGCTTTATATATTAGTAAAAATTATTATTTTTATCATTGATTTTACTTTTTTTATCTGAATATAACAAAAAAAACAAAACCAAATAAAATAATAATAATAATAATTCATATGATGTAAAAGATTTTGAAATGATACATTAATCATTTTCGCAGTCGAAACATTCACCGATACATTATTAATATTATCTACGTCCCTCATTTCGGTATCCTCAACAATCATAACATTATTGTTTAAGTTGTGTTTCAAATTCTCTATATGACGCTAAAACAAAAGAAATGTATATAAAAAACCAAAGTTATATGATAAACGATGCAAAATAGTTTATTTATTTTCCCTCCGTATCAAAGTAAATAAAAAGACTATGTAGAAATGAGATATAACATACAAAATGAAAAGTCTAAAGAAAATAAAAGAAAATATTTCTTTACAAAAATTTAATAGAACTCAAGTTGAAGAATTATTATGGAATGAAAATGGAACAACTATTATAAATTTGAATTAAAATTTACATGAATATTTAATTTGACTAAACTATTTTCTTTTTTTAAGATGGATGTATTAAATTTGAACATATAAATTATATTAATTGGATAAGAATATAAAAGTAATTATATTTTATTTGTAAAATTCAACAATTAAATAAAATTTAAAATATTTTATATATCAGTAAAAATTTATGGCATGTGGGCTCTGTTTAGCCAATGTGATCCAGTTTTATTTAATTATAGTCCTATAGATTGCTTTTCTATCTGTAAATAAACTTAACAAGTACACAAATGAATACTATATAATTTCATAAATTCGTAAATCTAGTTGTCTTCCATATACAGATCTACAACAAAATAATATTCAGATTAGTAATTTATTAATCAATTATTAATATCAAATTAGTGTCACTATCGTATTTGTTTCAGAAATCAAAAAATAGGGAATAATACAATTTAAGCCACACCAATCATACCTCTGAAGATAAATACGCAAACGTTGCAGACAAACGAAGAGAAATCAACAGAAGAATGAGAATCATGTGCACATATAAACACACATAAACACCTAACGCACATGCGAAACAAAATCAATCAAAGAAATTAGAGGAACAAACCTTGACAGAGCAAACGTAAGCAGAATCACCTGGACAGGTAGACAAAATAGAAACGAAGAAGAACGACACGTAGAAAGCAACGACGCACACCAAAGCGAAGCAGAAATCGAGCCCAAACAGAAAACCCGAGATAAAGCCCAAAAACAAAAAGCTCAAAGAAAACGGGTTAAAGCCCAATGTGGACACAAATTTTAAGAATTTGTTGAGATTTAAACTTAAGATTAATGTTATCTATCTTTGAATTTTTAAAAGACGACAAGATAATGTGAAGTTTCTTATTTAAAAAAAAGCATTTAACTTGCATTTCGTTCAAGCTTAATCAGATCTTTATTTAATGCATTTCATATTTATTTTGTTTTGGATTTTGATATCGTTTTGTTTTATTGAACATTATCGAAAAAGACCCCGTATTTTTAGGATCATCAATTCATTAATAACAAATATAATGCATAATTTCTTGTTCAACTTTTATGATAATTATCGGCATCAAAACCCTTTTATTTTATCAGGGACCCTAAAGATACATGTTTTATACAGTAATTTTTTAATTAGATTAGATTAGATTATATTGAATGAAAATATGAAAGAGAATGGAAAAAGTCACATGTGCATCTGTGACACTGCCCATTTTGAATTGCACTGTAACACAAAGGACTCTCTCATTCAATGTTTTACTGAAAATATCTCACCTATATTTATATTTAACATCATTTTTAAATATTAAAAGTACAATCAAAAGTATCAAAAGTTAAGAAATCAATAAAAAAATGGTACTTTTTGATACTTTTGATTGTACTTTTAATATTTAAAAATGGTGTTAACATGTGCCCCTAGGGCACAAGTTAGAAAAACCCTATTTATAAACGCATAGGTTATGCAAACCCCCTAAAGGGTTATGCAAACCCCCTAGCCCACTTTATGTCACATCTTTGACATACGTGTCATAGATGTGACATTTTTTTGTTTTTTTGTCTTTTTTTTGTCTTTTTGTTATCGTTCTTTTTAATTTTAAGTATCGTAAAATAACAAACATAATTTAACGAAAAAATAAATTGTGTATTAAAATGCAACATTCGTATTCTATTATTCACATATTCGGTATAATAAAAAACAGTACATATTGGTGTAAAAATCCCTATTAAGATATATAAGTTGCAACAAATCTTGTTGAATTTGTGTCCACCCTTTTCACAAAATATACTCGATCTTATGTGTATACCCGTTCTTTTATCTTGGTTCTTCGCTTAACAATAACAAAACCTAGGTTTTGAGCTATATTTTGAGCCCAATCAGTTAATTCATTGTGCGTATTGAACATCTATAAAAATTAAATAAACAAGGATCAAGACATTTTAATTAAACTATTAACACATTTAATTAAACCATTAACACATTTTATATAAATATTTTTATAAATACATTTTTATATAAATATTTTTATAAATACATTTTTAAATCCTAAATACTATTTTTATAAAAACATTTTTATAAATATTATTATTAAACATTTTTATATCCTAAATATTAATATTAATTAAAATATTTTTATAAAAACATGTGTGTAATTTTATAAAAACGTTTTTATAAATATATTATTAAACATTTTTATATCCTAAATATTAATATTAATTAAAATATTTTTATAAAAACATGTGTATCATGGATGTGAATAATACTGTTTTTTTATTAATACATAATTTATTTGTTCGTTACATCTGTTTTTTATTATACCGAATATGTGAATAATAGAATACGAATGTTGCATTTTAATATACAATTTATTTTTTTGTTAAATTATATATAATGTTTGTTATTTTACGATACTTGAAAAATAAAGAAAACGACAACAAAAACACATCAAAAGACAAAAAAGCAAAAAAAAGTCACATCTATGACACATTATGTGTCATAGATGGGACATAAAGTGGAAGGGGTGGAGACATGTAGGGTAGGGCAATAACACAACCCATTTATAAATTCTATTCCATTACGAATTATTTTTATACCTTTATGAAATGACCCCACTAAACTTACACATTTGGCACTGCCAACTTTGACTGTGTTTTGAACCATGATATACCAACACTTATCAAGGGTTTTGTTATATGGTTTTTCTAACTTGTGCCTTAGGGGCACATGTTAACACCATTTTTAAATATTAAAAGTACAATCAAAAGTATCAAAAGTTAAGAAATCAATAAAAAAAAATGATACTTTTTGATACTTTTGATTGTACTTTTAATATTTAAAAATGGTGTTAACATGTGCCCCTAGGGCACAAGTTAGAAAAACCCTTTGTTATATAGTGTATCTTCTTTTAGATAAATGAAAATTTTGTTCCAAATTTCTACTTAATTATATTTATAAACTTATGATAACTAAGCTATATGGTCATGGAAATACAAGAAATCCAGTAAGCTGCTACTCTTATTTTTAAGCAAAATAATACAATTTAATGTTATACACTGTCGTACAGACACCTAATCAAATCCTGCATAGCGAAAATAAATAGGCCTCTAAAAGGTAATTACTAACATTCGGATGAATGTAACAAAACTATTTCACAACTCTAATCTAAGTCCCCCCTTTTAACTTGAGTGTTTTTAATATCCCAAGGGCAAATTTTATGCGGATAATCGTCAAATTACAGACGTACCCTGTGACAATTTTAATTACCTTGCTAACTGAAGAAATATCCTTTCCAAAGCTTTGCTTAAACTTTTTTTAAAGACAAAATTACATGTTCACATTTAAAAAATTGATATCCCTTCCCCCAAGATTACTACCAACGAACACCTACAATTGTGTTTACTCCTAACATCGACGAAATCCAGCTTGAAAAAGTGTGGTTGTGGGTGCGTTGGTGGGGGCGTGGCGAGTCTGTTTTTCTTTTATTATATCAATTTCACTATTAATCCATTAAGTTAGCACATTGGTATCTTCTCTAGATCAGTTTAACAAGTATTTTACCTAGTTTTCAACATGACAAAAATTGAATACTTGCTTATTATGCTTTTTGACATGCCCTTCATAACCATACTGATTGTGCATAATATTATCACACTTGGAAATGAAACCCACATTTCATTGTCAATCTTTCTCAAGTAATTAACCATTTCACTTCTTTATAAGAAGAAGATAAAAAAAACAATTAAAGAAATTGGTCCATCATTTAACCAAAGAATAGAGCAACACAAGTGAAGCATACATATATTACAATGCTAAAACACCGAATGCATAAAAACATCAAACAAACTATATGTTTCATTAAGTATATATCAAGGCTTTTAGTAAAGAGTTTGCTCAAACATTATTAAGATTTTTACCATAAAGCAGCAAACTAATCACACTACAGGAAAGAGCATGCCACAACTATTGGCTAAAATAAGTTGAGAATTCACTTTCTCGTCTCAAATATATTAGGGAAATAAGGTAAAATCGACAAAACTCACCATGTAACTGTAATTTTAGGGAAAACAAAAATGACAAAATACCAGGCACCTATAAAGATGCATCATTAATTATCAAGTCATAATTTATATGCAGGTCTGATTGTACTTGAAATAGTAGGATTTGCATCTAAATTCCCAAACAATGGAACAAATATAACACAAGATTACCACGGCATGTTTTGCAATAGCTATTAAGACGATGGGATCATATGACCCAAGTGGTAGGACACGACCCTCAAACTAACTCCTGCTTTCATCATATTGAATATATCTTAAAACAATAAATGTAACATGAAAAAGTAAAACTATAAAGAAATGCAAGTATGCAAAAACTAACTCTAAAACAGAGCCCGAGTAACAAAAACAGAAGAACAAGAAAGAAGAAAATCACTAGATAACCGAAATCCTCATTTTGAGGAGTTGCATCCACCATACACAGGAATGACAAAAGTTGAGTAGGTTCATTACACCAATTTACACACATTCACACAATTTACAGAATTGAACAAGTCTAGGATGCATGCTTCATCACTCACCAGTCTAGGTCTGTCATACAAGTTTCAAAACACCATCAAGAATGTTGGACTGAACTGTGTAAGAGTCTAATACGATATCAGATTATTAGCCTATATTTCAATGTACCTAAATAATGAACGACGCATTAAATCCCTGCCCTCCCTATCCTTCCATTTCTCAAATTCAATAAAGTAATTCTCTTCTTCTCAAACATTTTCTCCTTCAAAATAGAGCTCAATATCACAATGTAACTTAACAGCCCTAGAGATGTAAATCTTGTAAAAAACAACTTATTAAAGAACCTATAACTAACGTAGTATAACTGAAAACTTTAAACTCTGTCCAACATGGAAGTGTTTTCCACTCTGAGATCTCAAGTAATTAACCATTTCATTTCTTTCAACATGGAAGGATTCTTTACCTAATCAAGGATTTTCTAAACTACTAATTAGAGCATCCAAAGAGAAACCCAACGGAATCACAACACGAACAGATCACCTAAGACGTAAAATAGACAGAACAAGAAAGTATCCCATACGGTAAACTGTAAACAACAGAAATCCTAACACGACACTAGTAAACCACGATACAGTCAGACGACACATGTTTGGTGAGAAGTTTGGGTTAAACACCAATTTATATATTCTAACAATTTACAAAGAATCCAATTCATACAACAAATTCCATATTCATCAGTCGAATATAACGTTTAACATCGAATCATAGATAGAAAGATAACATAAGATTGATTATTATTATTATAGAAGATAGTAAACTGAGAATTCACACATATCATCATCATCACATAAAAATCAGTAAATCGAAATACATCAAACATAACAAAGACAGATAATATAATACTTTGATTTCATTCAAATTCAAATCGAAAAACGACACACAAACAATTACTTACTTACTTATCCACTACGCCTTCATGGCATCAACTTCATCAGCAGAAGGCGGAACCTCTTTCGTAGCGCCATTAGGAATAACAGCATATCCACTTCCAGTCTCCTCATCATCATCCTCCTCATCTCCACCTCGTCTAGTAATCAAAAAAAGCGTAACAGCAGTAAGAGCACCACATCCAACACCAAACAGCAACGAACCGATAACGCTCAATATATCAAGTGTAATATCTCTAACCGAAGACGACGAAAAGGAAGATGAAGACGAGGTTGATGATTTTGATGAAACCGAAACGGCGTCGTCTGATGAATCGAGAGTGAAGGAAGTGGTGCGGTGGATTTCGGTGATGAAGAAGGTTAATTGAGGGTTTTGATTATGATAATCATTGGTGGTGGTGGTTGGGAAGGAGGAGGAGGTGATGAAGAAGATGGTTTTGCAAGGTCTGGCGGTGGCGGAGATGGCCATAACGCCGATGAAGAGGAGGAAAACGAGGGTTGTCTGAGATGCCATTTTTAAGATTGTAATCGGAAATGGTGGAATTAGGTATGAGGGTCTCAATTTTGGGGGAGAATTGGAATATAACGGGGAACGTTTTTGGAGATTGGGATCATCTACAGATTGTCTACGCTAAGTGGCCCATTATGTCAAATCTTTAACAAATTTGTTAAAATTGTTATAATTGTATTATAAATTAATAATAATGTCTTTTATTTACATAATTATTCGTATATTTATAGATAACCGCTAATTAGTATAATCTCATTATTATGTGTCTCTGAACTTTTTATTCATAACTCCGAGAATCTTTAATTTGTTTAGAGTAATTGCAATTTAGTCCCTCATGACTAACAAATTCGTCGATTTCGTCCTTACACCTTTTTTAGCAATTTTTGTTCATAACTTTTTATTTTTCCCTTTTTTTGCCCCTCCGTCAAATTATAGTTAGTTTTTACCGTTAAATGTTAACTGAACTGACAGAAAAGACCAAAAATTTAATTTAATTTTCTTTTATTTTTATTTTTTTATTATTTTATTTTTGTAAAAAGCATATGTGTTTTTACGCATACAACAATTATATTTAAAACCACATTTAATTTTTCACATATTTTTTCGATGACCATCCGTCACCGTCGATCATCATCGCTGCCACCACCTCCTCCGTTGAAAATCATATGTGATTTAAAAACTTAATTTTTGTACCGCCTCCATGGAAATCATATGTGATTTTTTTAATACGTAAATATAAATGTGACTTTTTTAAAACATAAATATAAATGTGATTTTTTAAAAACGCAAATATAAATGTAATTTTTTAAAAACGTAAATATAAATGTGATTTTTTAAATTTTGTACTGTCTCCGTTAAATTTTGTACTGTCACGGATGATCGTCGAAGAAATTTATGAAAAATTAAATTTGATTTTACATGTAATTTTTATATACAAAAAAGCACATGATTTTACATATATATATATATATATATATATATATATATATATATATATATATATATATATATATATATATTAAAATAAATTAAAAAAAATTAAAATTATGTTTTTGATTATTTCAGTTAGTTCAGTTAACATTCGGTAAAAACTAATTGTAACTTAAAGGAGGGACAAAAAAACGAAAAAACAACAAGTTGTGGACAAAAATTGCGAAAAATAAATTTTAGGACGAAATCGGCGAATTGACTAGTCACGAGGGACTAAAATTACAATTTAATCGTTTGTTTATTTTCTGTGAGTTAATTACAAAGATGGTCCTTATAGTTTTACCAATATAACACGTATAAATCATTTCAGTTTTTGAAAGTACATAAGACAACCATTACTATAAAACCTTATCACTCATAATCCTTTAATACGACATAAAATGTTAAAGTTAACTTAAATTATGTTAGTTATATCGATCATTTTACTCAGTTAACTAAGGGTTAGTGTCGAACTAGTCTCGTACCAACCTTGCTTAGTATTGAATATTGAACTGTATACAACTGTTATGTTACTATTACCATGCTACTATTGTTCATCTTTATACTTGTCACATATTGAACCTGTGCGTACCAGTTGGTACCAGTTTGCTTCTGTTTTTAAATATAGTGCTTATTAAAACCGGTACAGTACTAGTTGGTTTCGGTAAAGATACGATACCATTTCGGTTCCGATATTAAGGTACTTTTGCTCACCCCTACTATTAACATATTTCAAAGATAGTCTTTTACGGATTTTAATTATTTTTATTTATTAAAAAACCAAAAGTCTTAAAAATCTTATACCTTGTTAGGAAATAAACGTTCTGAAATTAACTAAGTATAGTTAAGACTGCAGAATAAAGATGCACGAAGACTTATGGTTAATACTGCATGAAGACTGATGGTTAATACTGCAAGTGTCGGCTACTACTACCTGACATGTGTTAATACTGCAATAAAGATTTATGTTTAAAGATAATTCTATAATAGATTTGCAATTATCTTTTCCTTAATTGTAGTTATCAAACAATTGTAATTCATTAATCGTTTCCTAGAAAAGTTAGGTTAGCCTCAAGGTACAAAAATATAGATCCTTGTATGTATAGAAACACGTATGTTAGTCATTTGATTTGTGATTGATATATTGAGACTTGTTGGTATTCGTTATTGTTTTTATTGTTCTTATACAATATTCATTGATCACAAAACTTGTAATATGAAAGTGTTATCCGCTACAAACTTCTTTGATAAATCTTGATCTACACGTATAAGCATGGTTGTGTTTTACATAAGCCGTATCAGTGGTGACATACCTTTTCTTATATTTTACAATACCACCAACTAACCATTGTCATGTCCTCCACCAAACACCACACGCAAACCTATAAACACAAACACATAGTCATGCATATAAACCTTAATAAAAGCCTTAAACCAAATAACCTTAATCAAAGCCTCAAACCAAATTCTAAAATCAAATAATTAATTCAATTTTAACACCAAACAAAGCTTCAATAAATATAAAATTCTAAACCCAAACAAAACCATTGGTAAGGGTGAAACGAGTCCCACCACCATTAGCCCATCTAAACAACCGTCACGAGAATAACACACATGAACAAGGATTGCAGAGTCTATAATCCATAGTTATATCCAATTCAGATTTAACATTAGAATACTTTTCGTCTTTTAACAACAAATGAAATTCTTGAGTTTCTTAACCTAACTTCTACTGTTGACGAGTTCAACAATATTGGTTTCAAAAACATTTGTTCAAGACAACTTTTCTTTTTTCAACAAAGTGCAAAAATGCTCATTTTTGTTTCTTTACGTGAAGTGTTAATTACCATTTGCATGGTAATGTTCACCCGTTGACTATTAGCCACAAGAATCTCGATGAGATGATTTTGATCAGTGATAACCGTGAAACAGAAGTTCCTAGTAATTACCATTTCATCATCACTGGATGAAACATCCTGAGTTACATAGTGATTGTTTTCTTCATCCATTAAACTATTCTTTTAGTTTGCAGTTTGCACCCTTCTTCACATACATGTAAAACTCCATGTAGTTACTGTTAAAGTATGCAACACCATACATAGCTTAATCACGAGGGTTCATTTTTATTATGTTTTTATTTATTATTTCCAGAAAATAATTAGTAGGGCTAGATGTTAGCTAGTCTTATGGGTTGTCTGATATCGCATATTTATACGGTTATTTATATGCAATATTTGGTCATTTTGGTATTTAATCATGATGGATAGGATAGGATTTTTACATTTAATTGTGTGAAAGTGTTTGATTCAAGTGATAGGTTGAATATGACGGTAAAGTGGGCTTTTAGACGAAGAAATGACGAATAATACGTTAAAGATGGTTTGGAACATGTACGGTACGGATTAAACAAGAAAACACGAAAAATGTTGAGGAGCTGATTTCGGTGCGGGGTACTGGATTCCAGTGCGACGCACCAGATGTCTGAGTTGGTTTACAATTGTGATTCAATCGCTGCGACGCCCTGCCTTCTGACTGCGGCGACGTTTCCAGCTTTTTAAGGACTTGTTTTTCACCTATAAATAGAGGACATAACCCCATATTAAAATACAACTTTTGGAGATCGAATTAAAGGTTAGAAAGTCGTCTGGAAGGCATCTTGGAGGCTGCAAGAAGAGTTTTGAAGGTGATTTCGGTTAACATTCGGTCACGAATCGAAGACGTTTGAAGTTTTCTTGTTTCTTTCTTTTCAAAGAACCTTTCTAGTATGTTTTCTTTATTATTTTCTGCTGTTTTGAACATAGTTATGAGTAGCTAAACATCTTTTATGCTCTTTTGACTTATGGATCTTGTTTAGTAATTTTGTTTCGTTATTGATTGTTAGGTTTTTATGTTTAATCGTAGATCCTTAATTGTTTATGTTTTGAAATATTATCATAAGTTGTTTATGTGCAATTTGTTAATCACTATTCTAGGTATTCGAGTGGAATCTAGATAGATTAATTAACTTGTATGAAATAATCAATCGGTCTTTAATTGGTTTAAAATTGTTAGGATTCAAGAGGACCTAGTAATTACAACTTAGGTAATAAAACGTAAACGAGTAAGTCTAATTTGTTAAGATTCGAGAGGACTTAGTAATTAGAGAAGTTATTCGAGAGGAAACTTCTTAAGATTAAATCATAAAATACCGGCTTGTTAATTAATGCTTAATTGTTGATAATTATAACTGTATTCGAGAGAACATTATAATTGGAAATAGTTAAAGTTAGTAAAATATTCGAGAGGAGTTTTGTTATAAATAAGAAGTTAAATATACTTTCAATTTTGTAAACATAATTAGAAAACAAGTGAAGTGTCAAACGAGTGTAATTTCTCCAATATTTGATAAATACAATTACTTTTCTCACTTTCATTTTTATAATCACTTTTCAGTTTTAAATAGTTAATCTTTCGTAATAACAAAAACCCCAAAAACAAACCAGTATTATTAATTCGTAATTTGAAAAACTAAATTAGTCCATGAGTTCGAACCTTTACTTACTATAACTATATTATATACGAATAGGTCCACTGCTTATAAGTGTGTAATTAAGTCTAATACTAGGTCGAGTTTTATAAACTAGATTTTTCACATCTAGTTTTTGGCGTCGCTGCCGGGGACTATTTTTAGTTTTATGTTTAGAATTTGTGATACGATCCTTTTGAGTATTAACATACTTAGAAGTTACTTTTAATTGTTATCACTCAGGTGCGCTGTACGGTTTTTCTTGTTTTTGTCTTTGTAGGTATTCAGGTAGTTGATGAACACGAGGGCTTCGGGATTACCACTCCTAAGTCCTAAATCCAATCCAGGAGTATCGAAGAAGCGAGGCAAGAAGAAAGGAAACATATTAATTCAGACGCCACCAGGTTTTGGACCGTTTTCACCGGTAAAGTTTGAAGATATTACGTCTTCAGAAGGAGGAGGAAGCGCTACAGAATCCGAAGTTGAAGAGTTAATTGTTGAAGACAAACCGGAACCGCAAACAGCTATGGATCCATTGGACGTGCCGATGCACCGACGGGCCGCAGCTGTAGCAGTGCCACCCACCTGAGGGTCGTCTATTACCACCCCGGACTTGGGTTAAGATTTCGTCGTCAAGGGTCATCATCTCAAACTGATCCAAGACAACACTTTTGATGGGCGATACCATGTCGATCCACATAAGCATGTAGCAAAATTCAACGAGCTATGCGAGATGTTCAAGTATGGAGAAGGAAAAAGCAATAGTGTCAAGTTGAGGTTGTTCCCTTCGTCTCTCACCGGAGATGCGAAGGTTTGGTTTGAAGAACTAGAAGAAAACAAAATTACAACATGGGCACAAATGCGCGAAGCCTTCATCAAAAGGTTTTTTCCACCCGCCTTGGGTAGGAAATTACTACGCGATATTCGAGGTTTTCGACAAGAAGATGGCGAGAATTCGACTGAAGCATGGGTAAGATTGAAAGAGATGCTTAGGAGTTTCTATGGTCATGGATTGGGAAAGGACAATATAATTGAGATTATCTTTTACGGTTTAACCAAGGAGTCACAAAATGAGCTGGATTTAGCCGGAGGGGGAGATTTTATGTATAAATCCACGAATCAAGCTTACAAATTGATGGAGGATAAGTTGGTAATCAATTTATCGAGACGATGGTAGAGGTCGAAGAGCAAGAGGACATGTTGCTCAAGTGGAAGGTAACAATGATACGTCCATTATTCTGAAAGAGATCAAGACGATGGCAGACAAGCTTGATAGAAGAATGACTTATCTGGAGAAAGAGGTACATGTGATCAAGCATGGGTGCGAGAATTGTGGAGGACCGCATTATGCGAGTGAGTGTCGAGTGGAGGATGCCAATTACGCAAATTATGGCTATCCTAATCGGGGAGCAACTTGGAAAAACCGCGGGGGTAACTACAACCGTGGTGAAAATCGAGAGAGTGGTTGGCAAAGAAACAACACGAGATCACCACCAAGACCACGATATGATCCACCGAAGAACGAAGACGAAGATCAAAGCTTGAAGGATTTAATGAAGACTTTCATTCACACTCAAAATGAAAAGAACGACGCGGTGACAAATCAATTGAAGGTATTAAACGATCACATCGAGCAAGGACAAAGGAATCAACAAGCAACGATGCAAGACTTGGAACGAAGATTTGATCGCATGAACGATCGGTTCTCGAGCAGGCCACCGAGCCAGTTACCGAGCAACACGCAACAAACCCGAGGCCGTAAAATGTTCAAAACAATCAGGGCCCGAAATATCAACCTCCTGGAATGAGAGAAGAACACGTTAGCGCAATCATGACACGTTCACAAACGAAGTTTGGGGGAGAAAACAGAGACAAAAACGAAGATTTTTCCGAAAAACTATCAGATAGGGCGCCGCACAGATCAACAGAACGACACCCCTCTTCTGATCAACAGCCCGATGCGTCGTTCCTCACTCCAGGGACGACGCCCTCCTCTGCAGAACCGGTTTCGGACGATTTCGAGTTCGAGGACGACGAGGAAGAGTCACCACCGGTTCACCCCAAAGCAAAAACACCATAACCAGTGGAGAAAGTCCCAACAAAGGCTTACAAGCCACGTATCCCTTATCCTCAACGTTTGAGGAAGGCAAAAATAAAGGAACAGTACGGTAAATTCTGTGATATGATTAAATCCGTAAATATTAAGGTTCCTCTTGTTGATCTAATTGCAGGGATGCCGAATTACGCAAAGTTCATCAAGGAGCTTGTAACGGAGAAAGGAAAGTCATCGGAGGTGCGGTTGTGACAACCGTCACTCTCTCCGTCCTTAGTTAGTCTAGTATGCATGTAGATCATTACCGTATTTTATAGAAAAATTTAAAACTTGATTATTACTATTGATACGGGATTAAAACATCTTTCTAATGTATGATGACTTCTATGTTATGTGTGTGTATTTTTTTTTGTAATGCTTTCGTATTAGTTAGGTTCACAATAGCTAGTTCCACTAGACGAGCTCCTAGATGACTTATCGATTATTTCCGCATTCTATATATTACCGTTTCACTTTGTTACGTGATCAATATTAAATTTATTAAGTGTCCGTGTTGACGCTTGTACATGATGTACTTAAAACACAATTCTTGATTCCGTTCATCTTATGATCTACGCTTGTGAGAAACTCAACGACTTTTACTAGTTAATACTAATTAATTAAACCTTAAACCATAAACCTTCTATTATATCTATTATTAATAATTTCAAGTTAAGTTGTTTGTGTTCGTTTATAATTCTCGAGATTTAGAATTGTTAACGGGACATCAATTTCGTTAAATTTAGCCTACTAAGCTCAGGCCTCATGTTAGTCACTGAAACTAGACATTTAAAAATAAAACAATGATCCAACCCGTTAACTAATTAAACATCACACCTTAAGCCAAAAAGATCATGAAACCGATTTCCCCAATATCCCAGTCGACTTCCTCTACTTCCTTTCCCATATTCGATCAAAATCAGGAGGAAACAAGCAGCATGGTGACCATCATCATTCAAATCAGAATTCTAGGTTTTAAGTGTAAAGCTCCATACTACTAGTAAGTCAAACTCAAACCCTAATCGTATATTCATATAATTCGATTTCTGATTTTGAGTACCCAATTTCGGTTTTGGAGCAGCCCCTTTGACCAATTCTTTCTTTTCATTTCGACATCAGCATCAACACCCACAAATCGTCATCATTCCGCACCTCTGTTTGTTCCAGTGAACAGCCTTCAAGCTCACGCTCACATCTTTTTACGTTACTCGTAATCTGTTATTTAATGAGTGTTATATACGTAAAGGATGTATTCATAGGTTAAAATTCGTTTTTCGAGTAAACCTTAGTCTTATGGAGTCTAAAACGAAGGAATAAACATGTTTGCAAAGTCGGGAATCTTAGTAAAATCTGGCAGATTATTTGTTCCGAGTTCAAGTGGTCATATCTTAGTCATAACAGGTCGAAATTACATCTTTCTTGGTTCTAAAATATAGTGCTGCGAGTCTATTCTTCGGACATATAAATTATATGGAAAATGGAGTTTGTTTGCTTAGTCAAAAGAGTTTTACAAAACTGTTGCGCCGTTCAGTAAGTTCCGAACAGTTTTAGTAGTTATATTTCAACGGGTTGTATCTTTGTCATAACATAATATTTTTAACTGAATCTTAGTTCCACGTTGTAGGCCTCGAAGTCTAGTTTTTAGAAATATAAGTCTCGTCGTCTAATTATTTTTAGAACGCTTAGAAACCGAAAATTAGTAAACGTGTTTGAAACTGAATATTTATTTTTAGTTGCTATTTTAAGCTGTTTTGTTCAATTAATATCTCTCGGGTTTTTTCGAATTGGCTTCTGTAATCTAAACTTAAAATGTAGCCCTTCCTTTCTATTTTTCAAAAATATAAGATTCGTATTCTGATTCATTGTAAATCTCCCAGAATCTGAAAAATAGTGTGCATCGGTCAAAACTGAAATTTGCTAAAACGATATTACTCATGATTCGTAATTGAATATTGGGTAACAATTTAGTAAACGAGAACGTAAATTAATATGTTTTGGGATGTTTATAATCTCGTCTAACGTTACACCTTTCGTATCTACAAGTTTTGATTTCCATTTCGTTAACAGTTACACTAAGTGTAACTAATAGTTACATTAGGTTAATAACAAGTCAAAAAGGTACTAAAAAGGTTCGTCTTGTCTATACCTAAATTATACGACACTTTGATATAATAAACACAACATTCATAAGTATGACGTTTTCGGACAGCTTCGGTAACCGACTTTGATTTTGTCGTATCTTACTCGTATTAAACTCTTTTATAATGATGTCTTAGTCTAAAAAGTAGCTCTCGGTGTCTAGTTTTCAAATATGTTTCCGTCAACGTATAATTCCTTCTAGAACAATAGTTATCTCAGTTTAAGGGAACCTATGTGTTCGCTGAAAAGTTTGTCGTTTGATTCAAAGTCGTTAACCGTTGAATTCTATTCTTACATTATACTTTTATCTAGGAGAGCTCTAGGACTAGTGAGGACACTACTTGTGATCGACATACTACGCATATTACACACATTTCCTATTTTACCGCTCATTCGATAAGGTGAGTTCATCGCCCATATTTACTGCTTTCTTATCTTAAACTAAACGGGGGAAAGTAAAACTCAACTAAATGATTTATGAGAAAACGAATACTATTTTTAAACTTACCATAAATAGATATTTCTATTTATGGAAATTTACTATTTTTGGAAACCTTCTATTTCGGGAAATTCACTACTTTCGATAAACTTCCTATAAATAGAACTTCCTATTTATAGAAACTTACTATTTTCGGAAACTTACCATTTTTGGAAACTTACTACGAACTGGATTTCATAAAACATGTAACAAAACCTAATGCATTTTCAAAAACTTATGAGATACAGGTATATTTGGATTCATGGTACTTACACACTACCTAGCTAACTTAGTACTGCCGAGGCGTACTAAGGATAGCGTTCGGACCTGACACAGCTGATGCGTGTCATACTGACTTGACGTTGCCGAGGCGTGTCAAGGACAGTGTTCAGATTTGATATTGCCGACGAGCGTATCACTTACAGGGCACTGCCGAGGTGTGTCACTCTGTTCGTTGGATATGATTACTACTTTTGATATGGTTACTATTTTACCTCTTATGCATTAGTTACACGGTTTTCTTATACTACTGTTGTGCTTGAGATAGAAAAACTGTATACTTACATTTTGTTACTTACTACTCGATGAATTCGCTCAACCTTTGTGTTGACTGTTAAGTTTTACTTTCAGGTATTGATCAGACATAGGATCTAGCTAGATTGGACTCCTAGAGACTTAGAGTATTACTGCATTGGGGCTTGAATTGATACAATTATTTACTTGTGTTTCGAGCTTGCATGCCTAAGTACTTTATTTTCATTTTTGAATTTATTTTGGATGTTGCTTCATTGTAGTGAATGACGTAATTGTGTACCAAGGGGCTTTACCTTGGGCATGGTGACATCATGACACACGAATATTATTTATTTCATATAGATTGTTTTTTTTCTACTATTGTGTTATGACGACCGCCAATCAGTTTCACCCTGCGTTTCTGCCATTGGAGGGGTGTGACAGATTGGTATCAGAGCACATGGTTATAGAGAACTAGGTGGTTTGGCCTAAACTATAACTAGGTGTCCTTCATATAGATTCTTTTAGGATCTTTTTCATTGATTTCATTACGTCTCACTACTCGTACGCGACGACTCATTCACCTAAGGAAGACGGAGACCAATATCGACTTTCGACATTGAAAGAATTTTGTTTTACGGATTTCTTCTTTTCATTTATGTTTCTTTGATCACATCTTTTGGATATTATTTTGGAACCTCGATTAAACTCTCATATTTCAATTTCTTGATTCGAATATGTTAATATTATGATAATGAACATGGGGAGCGAACATGTATATGAGGCGAGGTATATATAATTATGGGTGGCCAACGTAATTATATCCATGATGAGTCATATATATGTTTACATGAACATGTTTGTAGTCGTAATACCAAAAGTTCTTATGGTTGAATTATTGATCCTATCAATTCCTTGAAATTTACGAATTCCTTTATACTAGCATATGCTTATCTGACCGCCTACACGGATCGTTTTCATGAGCTTACACGACTATGTCCTCAGATGGTAATTCTGAAGTTGCGACGTATCGAGCGTTTCATCTATGGTTTGCATCCCAAAGTTCGTCGTTCGTTGAGGAGTAGTGAACCTTCCACCATTCAGAGTGCTATTCAGCGGAGTGCTATTCAGCGGGATGGAGCTATCGCCGATGATGTGGTTCGAGACGATGTATTGTTGGACGGGAATAGGAAGGACCGCAGTGAAGAGGATCAGGGAAAGTCCAAGGAGGTTAAACGAGATTCAGGTCAACCTAGCAGCAGTTCGAAATCGGAGTATACTCGTACACTTCCTCTATGTCAGAAGTGTAATCATCACCATGAGGAGCACATGATATGCAGTTGTTCACTAAGTCGTAGGAGAGGCCACTTGGCCAAGGATTTTACGTTCCAGGTCTGTTGTTGTCGTACCAGTGAATGCATTGAGACTTAATTCCAGTTTTGGTTGCAGAGTACCGGTCATTTTCTTCGAGATTGTCCTCACAAGCAGTGAACTGTGTTTCGGGCTTGCATGCCTAAGTACTTTATTTTCATTTTTGAATTTATTTTGGATGTTGTTTCATTGTAGTGAATGACGTAATTGTGTACCAAGGGGTTTTACCTTGGACATGGCGACGTCATGACACACGAATATTATTTATTTCATATAGATTGTTTCTTTATTTACTATTGTGTTATGACGATCTCCAATCAGTTGCACCCTGCGTTTCCGCCACTGGCGGGGTGTGACAGCAGTCCGCCTTCTTGAACGCGGAATGCTCAGATGTGGCGAAGAACACAACACCACCGAAATTGGACGATCCAGGGAGTTTTCTTAAAACTTGTAATTTTAGTAATACCTATATAGTAGTGCATTGGCCGACTTAGGAGCTAGCATAAATTTAATGCCACATTCATTATATGCAAAACTTTCTTTAGGAGAGTTAAAACCTACTACAATGGGTATCCGCCTAACCGACCGATCATTTCAATACCCAATAGGAATTGCCGAAAATATACTAGTTAATGTAAGGAAATTTACTTTCCCTGTTGATTTTGTAATTCTTGATATGGAGGAGGATTGTATTGTGCCACTTATCTTAGGTCGACCATTTTTAAACACCGCGGATGCTATCATTCGTGTCAAGGACAGGGAGATTTCATTGGAGGTTGGGATCGAGCGTATTAAATTTTCTTTTGATAAAGCTCATAAACATTCTTACTCAACTGATGAAACCTGTTTTCGTATTGATGTTATTGATGACATGTTTGACCTAGATGTGCAGGAAATACTTAAAGCGGAGGTTGCAGTTGACGATGAGGAAGATGAGGAGCTCTAGGATTTTGATCCCATCTTGAAAATGGAGTTGGAGGAATTTGAGAAGACTTGTTCGAGCTTGACAATGGAGAAATCCGACCCGGATTTAGACTTATTAAAGATAGAATGTTTAAGACATAATTCGGGTGCAACGCTATTGGAAGGAAGAATTCCATTTAAGGAAGAGTTCCAAGATTCTGGTGCAATTTCGAACAAGAAACTCGCGGAATTTGAGAAGCCAAACCCACACATGAAGCATGAGAAATCTAATTCGGGTTTGGGGGAAAATTGTCAAGGTATATCTCACAACCATTTTGATGTATTTTCTTTAACTTGTCGAGGAAAGGAAAATATTTTGCAGGAACTTGAGGATATCGGAAATGATACATCATGGATTAAATTTAAGAAGAAGGAATTCGATGTCTGAGGATGTGATGACCGAAGAGATGACGGTATACTATTTTCCGAGGCTCGAGAGTGGCATGATGCTTGGGTGAAGCGAAATAAGATTCTCGATGTTGGAGAAGCGGCATTAGAATTTGGCGATCATTTCGGATATAAGTCGATTAAACGATTCGTACGTTTTGGAAAAACCGTAGGAAAGAAAGGCGAGAGAAATCTCGACCTTTACGTGAAGTCGTAAGTCGAGGTATATCGAGTCAAGCTAAGGACTCATTCGGAAAAACAAGCGCTTCTTAGGAGGCATCCCGATTTTTATTTTTCCTTTTTCGTAGTTTAATTCTTTCATTTTGTTTTTATTTTTATTTGTTATTTAGAGTTAGGTATTTTTAACATTTCTTTTGCAGTTTCAGTTTTTAGATACCAAAAAACCAACGAAAAACCAAAAAAAAATATAAAAACAAAAAAATTAAAAAAAGATATCAAATACTGCAACGCACCGGTGAGTGGGTGCGCCGCAGTGAAGGATGCCACGGGATTTTGTGATTTTTTTTGTAATGTTATTGTTTACCATTTTTCTCTATTAGACTTTAAAAAATAGTAGACTATTTATTTTACTCATCGTAACTTGTTTATTTTTATTTTTTATTTTTCTTTTGTGATTTTAATATTTGTGTCTAGTTTTTTCTAATTTAGTTTTTCATAGCCTGGCATTCAGTTTAGAAACCCTTTTTCATGAGACATATTCGCTATCTACAACCGGGTTTTACTTTCTTCCTTTCTCTTTTTTATTTTACTTTTCTTTTTAGATTTTATTTTTTTAATTTCCCTTAGGTTTTAGGGACAATGTGTTACTGGGGTGGGGGGGGGGGGGGGGGGGGGGGGTCATCGGGAAATTCCAAGTTATATTTTCCGACCCTCAGCTTAGTTTCCATCGTGTTAGGTTTGTGTTATTTTATTTTTGAGTCAAAAAAATCGAAAAATACAAAAAATTGAAAGAATTAAAAAAAAAATATAACGTATCTAGTCGGTAATACCTTAAACTTTAAGCATAACCGAGCGCATTTAATACCCTACTCGTGTAAATAGTGAGAAATTTGAGCCTTTGAAAGCATTCATTTTTAATGCTACTTTTTCGATTCTTTGAGTGTGCCGATGGTTGATGACTTTAGAACTTGACACTGTTATACATTTCGAGACCACATATGAGTATTTGCATTAGGGCAACTTAGTGTAATTTGTACAACGATAGGGGCAAATTAGGATTAACCCATTTGTTAGCCATTTTTTCGTTTCTTTATTATATTTTGCATAGTTTATCACATTGATGTACTATTTTCCGCCTAACCATTGTAACACTCATTTTTAGTGTTAGAAACTCTAGTAAACCATTTTGCGCCTAAACCTTTTCGTTTCTTAAACACTACTATATATTTTGTACACTCGCTTATTTTGGTTTCATTATTAGATTAGATCCGAACTTAGATTTACGATTGCTATTATACATGAAGTGAAGATTAGAAGTTTATAAGGCATTAAAAGTTATATTATATCGAAGCCTTTGTATTATTTTTGTATCTAGTAAAAGAAATAGAAAAAAGTAGCCTTTTGAGCATGTTATCTTACCAAAAGAAATATATTATTGTAAGACATGTACTAGGCTAGAAAAAAAAAGTGTGAAAAAAAAATCGAAAAAACAAGAAAAGAAAAAAAAATTAGTTGTAGAATTAAAAGAGTTAGTGTATATTGAGTTTTGTAAAATATTTGAAGTTGAAGAAGAAGACAAGCAATTCAGTTCGTTAAAGAGTTTATGAGTTCGTATTTAATCTAAGTTTTTGAATACATTTTTTTATATTTACCCTTTTACACTCCATTATATATTTTTCACATTGTCACACCCCGCTAAATCGGAAACACGGGGCATGAAGAGCGAGGTTGTCATCACACAAGTGTATAGATATGTACCAAAGTTTTATGTAATTTAGAACAACGTTTAAGTTTTACAATCGATATAAATTTTATGTTTACAATATGATTTCAGAAAGTCTTCGAATCCAAACCACCCGAATCATTCCCTTCTTGAAGTCATCTAAAACGGCAATCCCAAAAGTCTACGAACATATCCAACTAGCTTACTCGTCTCCTGAAAACACGAGTAAAATGTCAACTACGTGAATAGTAGTTGGTGAGCTACAATGTGTAGTAAAAGCATATATAGTTTTTAACGCATAAAATGTTTGCGTAAAGTATAAGTTACAAGCTTTGCATATGCGCGTTGTACCAAACTAGGTAGCGTGGCATATGTTCCAAATAAGTATAAGCATATAAAGTTTTAAAGCACATAACGTTTGCGTAAAGAATAAGCATATAAGTTTTGTTTATGCGCGTTGTACCCAAACTAGGTAATGTGGCATAAAATATAAGTATATAAGTTTATATATGCACGTTGTACCAAAACAGGTAACGTGGCATATATTTCAAGTATGTAGGCATCGCCCACATAGTGAACGGCTATGTGACGATCCTAGTGTTACACAATGTTTCGTTGCTAAGCTTTAACGCCTACCCAAATAGTAATAGTGCACAATCGTTATTTGACGTTGTTGTGAGGGTCTCACTACCCTAATAGCGCTATCCACATATTACTAACGGTCCTTTCCAAAGGGATTAATAGCAACTAATGTCACTTGGAAATGTCGGGAATTTTAGTGGTATCACACGTACATGTTGTACAACGTCCGCAACATGACAATCGATGTTTAGTTCATTGACAAGTTGTCATTACCTCAGCGGTGGAATAATCCACATGTGTAAGACAATAAGTATATAAGTTTGAGTTTCAAGAATAAAAGTATAAGTTTCTAGAGTATTCACAGCATGTTGGCAAAACATTCAACAATGCTAAAATATGTTTTAGTTTAAGTGTTCATGCGTATACAATCCATGTATAAAGTATGAGTTTCAAGCATAAAAGTATCTCGTTATAAGTATGCAAACTAGCATATAACGCTTATAGAATAAGTTGACGATAACAATCGTAAAATAGCATTTAAACAATACGTTTGTGTACTCGTATTTCCCCCTAAAAATGTATAAAGCGTTTAAAAGAGGGGTTTGTAACTCACTGTTTGCGACGAATCTAAGGTATGCTCGGAAAACGCTCGGCAAGTGCTCGGAATCACCGGAATCCTAATTTATACCAAGTTTTGGCATAGGTTTCATTATTTATTAATTATTATACTCGTTAGTCAACGAGATGCTTATGTTATAAAGTGTTTGTATTTAGTTTTACTAAAATGGGCAACGCTTCCGAGCTATAGTTTTTAAATCCAATATTTTTCCAAACACTAACCAAACTCAAGAAAATTTATCCTAGTATCATAAAAATCGATATAACTTATAAATAAGCTTTTTAAACGAGTTTTACCTGAGCCTATAAAATACGGCTACGAATAACTCTGAAAAAACCACCGCGAAACTAACTTTCGCTTATACCGAAATGATCCCCTCGACACCAGGAGCACAAATATGCTTTCCGTTTATTTATCCGGCTTATAACGAACTCGTAATCCTAGTTTTTCGGTTTCGAAAACATATATATAACTTGTTTTCTATTTCTTTCCTTATCTTCTTCTTGTGGCGGTGAATATGAGCAGCAAACAATCGAACAACCAAAAGTCATCACTTAAATATGTGATTTAATTTTACAATTTACACTTTTAACCCTTGACTTTGCCTTAATGACACCTTTAGCTTAAAATACAAAATTCTTTACAAAGTTAGTCCTTTTTGACCACAAACTTATAATAACTTAAGTCCTTTACTTAAATCTTATTACAAATATAATTCTTTATATATTTTCGTTATCGTTACGTATATGTGTTTTTCCGATTTCCTTCTCGTTTGTTTGAGATGAACTTAGGCAAGTTCATTATGTTTTTCTTGGTATTAGAATTCATTTAATGATTTGATTCCGATTTCCGATTCCGATTCCGAGACACACACGTTTAATGTTTAAGTAACGTAAACTACGTTAAGAAGTTTGTATGAGTTACCACGAGCTTAGCTTATCAAATAGTTATATCTACGTGACCATGTATCACATAAAAGTTATATCACATATGATATCGAGGTCAGAAGTTAGCAAACTCGACCTACGCTTAAGACGGTTGTCACATTCTCCCCCCGCTAGAAAAATTTCGTCCCGAAATTTATTATATTAGTTGTGGGAGAAGTGAAGGGATGAGGATATGTACTCAGGGCCACGCCTTGCGTTCCAACGTACCCTTACAATGAAAATTCGGCTATGCTTAGCCTCTTAGTTTCGCGATATATGATTTCAATGAATTGGAGTTTATCATTTAAGTGCACTTCCTCTAAAGGAGTAATTTGTCCGATAGACATTACTTCATGTTTGAGTCATGAAAAGTATTACTTATGTTGCCAAGATTTTTGCGACATCTTTAAATAATAAGCTACAAGACCGATAACTCCGATGGTCCTTTCTATCTTGGACTTAACTTTATTTGGTTTCTTAGCAAACTACTTCCTTTCAAGGTGATACCTTAAGGAGTAATTTGTTGCCAGATTGAAAGTCTAAAGACTTTTTATGTGCATTTGCGCAGCCTTTCTGGCGAGTTCTCATAATGTTAGACCTTCTCTGATTGTGATGATCTTTGTCATTAGTTTCTTGCACTATTTTCATGCTAATTAGTTGTCGGTCACCTGATTTTAACCAACATATTGGCGATCGGCATATAAAGCCTTGCAGGTAACGTATTTGATGTTAGCATGGTTACTGCCGTAGTATAAGAATTCTGTCAGGGGTATGTAGCTATCCCAACTACTACCGAAACCAATAACGTGCGTTCAAAGCATATTTTCTAAAGTTTGAATTTGCTCTCACTTGATCGTTGGTTTACGAATGTTAAACGGTACTTATGTTTAACCGAGTGCCAAGTGAATCTTGAAGTGTTTTCTAGAACTTTTAAGGATTTTCCTATCAAGGCTCAAAATGATTGAAGTAAGGACTCCATAACATCTCATTACTTTATTGATATAAAATTTGCTCAAGTTTCCTATAGTTTACTTGGATGGAAATAAAGTGTACAGATTTCATTAGTCGATCTATGCTTATACAGATCATCTTATAGCGTACTGGCATATAAGATAGTTTAGTAATAAAGTCTATTGAAGTTTATTCCCATTTCCATACAGGAACCTTGGGTTGCTTAAGTAATTCTTACAACTTTTGATATTTTGCCTTAACTTTTGCTTATGTTAGGCATTTTTCTAAGTGTAAAGCTATATCCTTTTTCATACCGGATTACCAGTAACGCTCTCTGAGATATTTGTACATTTTGCTAGACCCTGGATGAATGGAATAATGTGTACAATATACTTCATTCATAATGGTCTTTCGCAAGTTACTAGTTATGAAAATCCATGCTCGTTCCTTAAAATGATAATTACTTTCGTTCTTTAATACAAATTCTTTGTCGTATCCATGTAAAGTTTCAGCCTTTATATCTTCTGCTTCCAATGATTGGCGTTGGGCATCAGCTATGCACCTTTGCTTACCAGGGTAATACTTAATATTGCAATTGAAGTTGCTAAGGAGTTCTAACTATCTCCTTTGTCTCATGTTGAGTAACTTTTGATCGAGAATATATCGTAAACTTCTATAATCCGTAAACACAGTGCATTCTTAATTCCGTAGAGATAATGTATCCAGATTCTTTTGAGAGCGAAGACTACTGCTCCCAAATTCAAATCATGAGTTTCATAGTTGACTTCATGCTTCTTTAATTGTCGAAATGCATATGCTATAACTTTGTTTCGCTGCATTAATACACAACCTAACCCTTGGTTAGATGCGTCACAGTATACAACGAAGTCTTTGTTTCCTTCGGGAAGAGATAGGATAGGAGTATTACATAGTTTTGTTTTTTTAGGACATCGAAAGCTTGTTCTTGTGCATCTCCCTAATTGAATTTCTTGTTCTATTGAGTTAATCTTGTCAATGGTTTGGCTATCGTAGAGAAATTTTGAGTGAATTGCCGATAATATGCAGCCAAATCCTAACAATTGGCAGATTTTTGTCGGACTTTTAGGAGTTTCCCATTTCTTTATAGCCTCGATTTTTGATGGATCAACGTAAATTCCGGATCCATTGACTACATGACCAAGAAATTTGACTTCACGCCATCAGATTTCGCACTTAGAAAGTTTTGTATATAGTTGTTGTTCTTTGAGTAATTCTAACAACAATTTCAAGTGTTCTGCGTGATCTTCTTTCGTACAAGAATATACTAAGATGTCGTCAATGAAATCAATATTGAATTTGTCTAAATATGGTCGGCACACTCTATTCATTAATTCCATGAATATAGCCGGTGCATTTGTGAGTCCAAAAGGCATTACCAGGAACTCAAAGTGTCCATATCTAGTACGGAATGCGGTTTTTGGAATCATCTTTGGAAACAAGAACTTGATGATATCCAGATCTTAAGTCGATTTATGAAAAGTAGGTTTCGCCTTGGAGTTGATCGAATAGATCATTGATTCGTAGAAGAGGGTATCGATTCTAAATGGTTAGTTTGTTCAACTCACGATAATCGATACACATACAAAATGACCCATCTTTCTTCTTAACGAGAAGAACTAGCGCACCCCAAGGTGATGAGATGGGTCTAATAAATCCTCTGTCCAACAACCCCTGAATTTGATTGGACAATTCTTGCATTTCCGTTGGAGCTAGACGATATGGCGCTCTTGCCACTGGTGCCGCTCCTGGAATTAATTCAATTCTAAATTCCAACTTGTCTCTGAGGTGGTAATCCTAGTAGTTCTTCGGGAAATACCTCCGGATAGTTTCTAACTATCGGTAGATACTTAAGGTCGGCTGCTTTTGTTTATTTGTCTTTTATGTTTACTAACAATGCAAAGCAGCCCTTATTCAGGTATTTGCGCATTTTCATCACCGATACAAGTTTTAAAATTTGTCCCGACTTATTTTCATCACCGATACAAGTTTTAAAATTTGTCCCGACTTATTGTTTTGTCTAAGCAAAAATTTTGCGCATCTTAGATGGTCAACCAATCCATTTCTATAACTGCGTCAAAACTGCAACTACTCGGGGGTCGTGTCTTGCTTCCTCAGCTTCTATCACGAAGGCTCCGATTTGTAAGATGCTCGGGCCACATGAGTTGTGCTAAGTATTGAGTTAATGTTTAACTTTATTGATGGCTAGTAATAGTTCGGGCAAGTTACCAGGAAATACTTCTGGGTACTCCCCTTACTACTAATCGATTTCTTTTGGCACTTTCTTGGTTAGATAGCAATGAGTCATAACTTCGGTTGTAAATGTTTTCGGATATAAGGTTTAGTATTGTCCTCCTTATGTTGCCTTGTATAAATAAGATCTCATCATAGAGCAGAGGAGTTTAGATGATTTCCTTGTAGAACACAACCTCAACACGTTTGACAAATAACTATTTCATGTTTACCACAACCTAAGAATGTGATCATATCTTCGTGATGATCCTTCGTTTTAGGATATACTTTCAAAACTTACCTTGTTTTGAAGTTACCTTAGATTCGTATTCAAGTCTAGGAATCCTCACTAGCCAACGATTCCCTAGATAAGTTTGTAGTATCCTTGCGATTTCATGAATGCTAGTCCCTTAATCGAGTACAATCAATTATTGTACATTATTTCTCATAATAATAATGTCAATAAATGAAAGTAAGGTATAAGGTATACATGTTTATGCTAGGGACATATCATGTATTTAAGATTAGAAGATGCGTGCGACGGAAGATTGCTATGTTGTGTAAACTCGACGTATTAATACGCACTTCTTGTCATAGAAAGAAAAGTGACTATATATAGCATAAGTGTATATATATATATATATAGTTGAGATTAGGTGAAGTAGTTATGTATTTGTTGTAACGTAGTACTATGTGTGTGTACATTGCACAATACTGTCACAATCACATGACTACATATTTGTCTAAAGCGAGCGTACGATAATAGCGAATATCAAACTCTTACTTGATGTAATTCTATAACTAGCATCGAGTTTTCCGAAGTGTCCTATGCACCAATTATTTGGTATAAAGTATGTCGAGTTATAGTTCGTGAATACGAATATCATAGTCCATCAACTCCTGGACTATTCCTCGGAGATCCGTAAACATGTCGCATGAACCCATCATGTCTTCCGGTGTAAATTATTAGCTACCGGGTATCTTGGGTGCATCACTTAGTTTGTCGAGTGGTAACTGCACTCATGTGTCTTATGTGAGAATACTTCTCATTTTCCATAAAAAGGCATAGCGTAAAGATCAGCGAAATAAAGTGTATACGGTGCTGATAGTCAAGAATGTTTTGTCTCCACATAATGAACTAGAGATATAGTCGGCATGGGACAGTATAAACCAGTCCGGATACGAGCCGCTATACGGTAATGTAATAGTACGTTTGTATATATAGGTTACGATAATTTTAGCTCAACGCTCCTATACTTCGATAATGTATCACTAATGTATATCGAGTTCGTAGGAAAATGTGAGTTCTCAAGAGTATACATCAGGTATCCACCTCGATGTCTAACGCTGTTATATTCGTCCTTTCATCGCATCATAGAAAGGTAAATGAGATTGAATCGATGTTACCGCTCATGTTAGCGTTAGTAATGAGCTAAGCATATAGAGTATCTTAAGTTTAGCATCTAAGTCTATACAGTCTGACTTCAAGAATACCCCAGGGAATGTTCGTTTAAATGTTTACCAATCCCGTTTCAGCATAATCTAGTTTAAATTATTCGTAGTTGATCAGGCTCCGAATAATTTAAGTTATACCATGCTTCCACGTTTTGGTTAAATAAAATCCTTTGTTTAGAAACTGGTTATAGTTTGATTTTTAAAAATCGGTATTCACTATAACCTTGAGCTCTGATACCAAGTCTGTCACACCCAGCTAAAGCGGAAACACGGGGCGTGAAGTGCGAGGCTGTCATCACACAAGTGTATAGATATGTACCAAAGTTTTATGTAATATAGAACAACGTTTAAGTTTTACAATCGATATAAATTTTATGTTTACAATATGATTTCAGAATGTCTTCGAATCCAAACCACCGGAATCATTCCCTTCTTGAAGTCATCTAAAACGGCAATCCCAAAAGTCTACGAACATATCCAACTAGCTTACTCGTCTCCTGAAAACACGAGTAAAATGTCAACTACGAGAATCATAGTTGGTGAGCTACAATGTGTAGTAAAAGCATATATAGTTTTTGACGCATAAAATGTTTGCGTAAAGTATAAGTTACAAGCTTTGCATATGCGCGTTGTACCAAACTAGGTAGCGTGGCATATGTTCCCAATAAGTATAAGCATATAAAGTTTTAACGCACATAACTTTTGCGTAAAGAATAAGCATATAAGTTTTGTTTATGCGCGTTGTACCCAAACTAGGTAACGTGGCATAAAGTATAAGTATATAAGTTTATATATGCACGTTGTACCAAAACAGGTAACGTGGCATATATTTCAAGTATGTAGGCATCGCCCACATAGTGTACGGCTATGTGACGATCCTAGTGTTACACAATGTTCCGTTGCTAAGCCTTAACGCCTACCCAAATAGTATTAGTGCACAATCGTTATTTGACATTGTTGTGAGGGTCTCACTACCCTAATTGCGCTATCCACATATTACTAACGGTCCTTTCCAAAGGGATTAATAGCAACTAATGTCACTTGGAAATGTCGGGAATTTTAGTGGTATCACACGTACATGTTGTACAACGTCCGCAACATGACGATCGATGTTTAGTTCATTGACAAGTTGTCATTACCTCAGCGGTGGAATAATCCACATGTGTAAGACAATAAGTATATAAGTTTGAGTTTCAAGAATAAAAGTATAAGTTTCTAGAGTATTCACAGCATGTTGGCAAAACATTCAACAATGCTAAAATATGTTTTAGTTTAAGTGTTCATGCGTATACAATCCATGTATAAAGTATGAGTTTCAAGCATAAAAGTATCTCGTTATAAGTATGCAAACTATCATATAACGCTTATAGAATAAGTTTACGATAACAATCGTAAAATAGCATTTAAACAATACGTTTGTGTACTCGTATTTCCCCCTAAAAATGTATAAAACGTTTAAAAGAGGGGTTTGTAACTCACTGTTTGCGACGAATCTAACGTATGCTCGGAAAACGCTCGGCAAGTGCTCGAAATCACCGAAATCCTAATTTATACCAAGTTTTGGCGTAAGTTTCATTATTTATTAATTATTATACTCGTTAGTCAACGAGATACTTATGTTATAAAGTGTTTGTATTTAGTTTTACTAAAATCGGGCAACGCTTCCGCGCTATAGTTTTTAAATCAAATATTTTTCCAAACACTTACCAAACTCAACATAATTTATCCTAGTATCATAAAAATCGATATAACTTATAAATAAGCTTTTTAAACGAGTTTTACCCGAGCCTATAAAATACGGCTACGAATAACTCTGAAATAAACCACCGCGAAACTAACTTTCGCTTATACCGAAATGATCCCCTCGACACCAGGAGCACAAATATGATTTCCGTTTATTTATCCGGCTAATAACGAACTCGTAATCTTAGTTTTTCGGTTTCGAAAACATATATATAACTTGTTTTCTATTTCTTTCCTTATCTTCTTCTTGTGGCGGTGAATATGAGCAGCAAACAATCGAACAACCAAAAGTCATCACTTAAATATGTGATTTAATTTCACAATTTACACTTTTAACCCTTGACTTTGCCTTAATGACACTTTTAGCTTAAAATACAAAATTCTTTACAAAGTTAGTCCTTTTTGACCACAAACTTATAATAACTTAAGTCCTTTACTTAAATCTTATTACAAATATAATTCTTTGAATATTTTCGTTATCGTTACGTATATGTGTTGTTCCGATTTCCTTATCGTTTGTTTTGTAATGAACTTAGGCAAGTTCATTATGTTTTTCTTGGTATTAGAATTCATTTAATGATTTGATTCCGATTTCCGATTCCGATTCCGAGACACACACGTTTATTGTTTAAGTAACGTAAACTACGTTAAGAAGTTTGTATGAGTTACCTCGAGCTTAGCTTATCAAATAGTTATGTCTACGTGACCATGTATCACATAAAAGTTATATCACATATGATATCGAGGTCAGAAGTTAGCAAACTCGACCTACGCTTAAGACGATTGTCACACACATGCTTGTGCCTGTATATTACATCCCGAATAAAAGTCCCCGTTTAGTTGTACCTAAACTCTAGTGGTGGAGATTTGATTCTTTATCAAGCCTATGATAGAATATTCACCACGTCTGAGCAGTTGAGCGATTCTACAGAATACGTTACACACCTTTTAGATTAGTTTGAGAGTTTGTGTGATTTACTTCCCATAAAATTCGTGAAATGTTTGGTTATGTAATTTAATTTGGCTTTGATATTTATTTTAAAACACTTTTTGCTTGAAGGCAAGCAATATGTTAAGTTTGGGGGGATTTGATATCGCATATTTATACGGTTATTTATATGCGAAATTTGGTCATTTTCGTATTTAATCATGATGGATAGGATATGATTTTTACATTTAATTGTGTGAAAGTGTTTGATTCAAGTGATAGGTTGAATATGACGGTAAAGTGGGCTTTTAGACGAAGAAATGACGAATAATACGTTAAAAGATGGTTTGGAACATGTACGGTACGGATTAAACAAGAAAACGCGAAAAATGTTGAGGAGCTGATTTCAGTGCGGGGCACTGGATTCCAGTGCGACGCACCGGATGTCTGAGTTAGTTTACAATTGTAATTCAATCGCTGCGACGCCCTGTCTTCTGACTACGATGCCCCGACGACGTTTCCAGCTTTTTAAGGACTTATTTTTCACCTATAAATAGAGGACATAACCCCATATTAAAATACAAATTTTGGAGATCGAATTAAAGGTTAGAAAGTCGACTGTAAGGCATCTTGGAGGCTGCAAGAAGAGTTTTGAAGGTGATTTCGGTTAACATTCGGTCACGAATCGAAGACGCTTGAAGTTTTCTTGTTTCTTTCTTTTCAAAGAACCTTTCTAGTATGTTTTCTTTATTATTTTCTGCTGTTTTGAAGATAATTATGAGTAGCTAAACATCTTTTATGCACGTTTGACTTATGGATCTTGTTTAATAATTTTGTTTCGTTATTGATTGTTAGGTTTTTATGTTTAATCGTAGATTCTTAATTGTTTATGTTTTGATATATTATCATAAGTTGTTTATGTGCAATTTGTTAATCACCATTCTAGGTATTCGAGAGAAATCTAGATAGATTAATTAAGTTGTATGAAATAATCAATCGGTCTATAATTGGTTTAAA
Source organism: Senecio squalidus (assembly GCA_910822075.1). Classification (NCBI taxonomy): domain Eukaryota; kingdom Viridiplantae; phylum Streptophyta; class Magnoliopsida; order Asterales; family Asteraceae; genus Senecio; species Senecio squalidus. The sequence goes on along the minus strand of CAJVGC010000065.1, from coordinate 20,922,314 downwards.
ATTGTTAGGATTCGAGAGGACCTAGTAATTACAACTAAGGTAATAAAATGTAAACAAGTAAGTCTAATTTGTTAAGATTCGAGAGGACGTAGTAATTAGAGAAGTTATTCGAGAGGAAACTTCATAAGATTAAATCATAAAATACCGGCTTGTTAATTAATGCTTAATTGTTGATAATTATAACTGTATTCGAGAGAACATTATAATTGAAAGTAGTTAAAGTTAGTAAAATATTCGAGAGGAGTTTTGCTATAAATAAGAAGTTAAATATACTTTCAATTTCGTAAACATAATTAGAAAACAAGTGAAGTGTCAAAGGAGTGTAATTTCTCCAATATTTGATAAATACAATTACTTTTCTCACTTTGATTTTTATAATCACTTTTCAGTTTTAAATAGTTAATCTTTCGTAATAACAAAAACCCCAAAACAAACCAGTATTATTAATTCGTAATTTGAAAAACTAAATTAGTCCCTAAGTTCGAACCCTTACTTACTATAACTATATTATATACGACTAGGTCCACTGCCTATAAGTGTGTAATTAAGTCTAATAGTAGGTCGGGTTTTATAAACTAGATTTTACACATCATTGTCCTAGTTTTTAGCATTATGGAGTCATGGTAGTTAGTTGAGTAAGTCATGGAGTCCACTTTCCTATTTGTTCTCTTTTGTAGGCCTATAAAAGGCAGTACTTTGTATTGAATAAATAAGCACAGAAAAGCACACTTTGAGTGCATATCGAGCCTTATTTTTCTTCTTCTATTATATATAAAATACCTTGTGTTTGCTTCTTTGTTCAACAAATGGTATCAGAGCCAGCACGGCTCTTTGTTTTCCGCTTTATTTGTCAACAATGGGTGATCTTCAATTCGTCGATGGAATTAAGAAACTCAACAACCAAAATTACAACTTTTGGTCTACTTGTATGATGTCCTATATGCAAGGTCAAGATCTGTGGGAAGTTGTGAGTGGAAATGAAGTCACACAACCAGGAGCTGAAGAAGCTAACGGGGTGTTGCGGAAGTGGAAGATCAAAGCGGGCAAAGCGATGTTCGTTTTGAAGACAACTATTGAAGAAGATTTTCTTGAGTATATTCGGGATGTGCAAACACCAAAAGAAGCTTGGGATACGTTCTCCAAGCTGTTCTCGAAGAAGAATGACACAAAACTCCAACTCTTAGAGAGTGATTTATTATTGATGGCACAACACGACATGACGGTCGCACAATTCTTTTACAAAGTGAAGTCAATATGCCGAGAGATTTCTGAATTGGATCCCGAGGCTCCGATTGGTGAAACCAGGATGAAGCGAATCATTATCCATGGATTGAAGCCAAAATTTCGGAGTTTCATTGCTGCAATACAAGGATGGCAAAGTCAACCATCCCTTGTTGAATTCGAAAATTTGTTAGCTGGTCAGGAAGCATTAGCTAAGCAGATGGGAGGAGCCTCATTGAGGAATGAATAAGAGGTACTCTATGCCAACAAAGGCAGGTGGAATTCGAAGCAGCATATAATAGGTGGGTCGAAAAAGAATGATGACAAGAAAAAGGGCATGAAGGTGAAAGTAGTTCTCTTGCAGAGGGAGGCTCAAAGAATCGTTACAATCGCAAAAAGTATGTTCCAAAGTGCTACAACTGTAACAGAAAGGGAAACCTAGCAAGAAATTTCAGCTCAAAGAAAGTCGAAGAGGGCAATGCGGCTACTGCTAAAAGTGAAGATGAATGGGATGCTCAGGCACTCTTTACTACAGATGAAGAAGACTTGTCTCTTTCGGCATCAACAATCAATCAAATTGATCCTTATTATGATTGGATTGTTGATTCAGGATGCTCAAACCATATGACTGGTGACAAAGATAAGCTCGAAAATTTGTCAAAGTATAAGGGAAGCGAGTGGTGGTGATAGCGAACAACACAAAATTACCGATAACTCACATCGGTAATACGATTATTTCTCCTCAACTTGATGATGTTGAGGTACCGCTACATAATGTTTATCATGTCCATGGTATGAAGAAAAATCTACTTTCGGTACCACAGCTAACATCTTCTGGCCATTTTGTACTATTTGGCCCACAAGATGTGAAAGTGTATCAACATCTAAACATTTCAGAAAAGCCGGTAATGAAGGGACGAAAAGTGGAGTCTGTTTATGTGATGTCCACAGAAACGGCATATATAAATAAGACTAGGAAAATTGAGAGAGCATACCTGTGGCACATGCGACTAAGTCACGTTAGCTACGACAAGCTAGAAGTGATGATGAAGAATTCCATGCTTAAGGGACTTCCAAAACTTGAAGTGAGAAAAGAGACCATATGTGCAGGATGTCAATATGGAAAAGCCCATCAACTACCCTTTAAAGAGTCTCAGTTTAAAGCAAAGCAACCATTAGAATTGGTTCACTCTGATGTGTTCGGTCCAATCAAGCAAGCTTCAAATGGTGGAATGAAGTACATGGTAACCTTTATCGATGATTTTTTGAGGTACGTGTGGGTTTACTTTATGGAAAAGAAGTCCGAAACCTTCTCAAAGTTTATGCAATTCAGGAAAGAAGCTGAAACGGAAATTGGTAAAAACATTCTTTGTCTCCGCACCGACAACGGGGGAGAATATACCTCTGATGAGTTCTTTGAATTCATGAAAAAATGCAGAATACGCCACCAATTGACATGTCCTAACACTCGGCAGAAAAACGGTGTTTCAGAAAGGAAAAACCGACATCTCGCTGAAGTTTGTCGGAGTATGCTTCATGCAAAGAATGTTCCGGGGAGATTTTGGGAAGAAGCTATGAAAACAGCGTCATTTGTAATCAACAGACTTCCTCAACAAAGGTTATGTTTTCTCTCACCCTTTGAGTAAATATGGAATACAAAGCCTACTGTTAGTTATTTTCGAGTTTTTGGTTGTGTTTGTTATGTATTTGTGTCTGATCATTTACATACCAAAATGGAAAAGAAAGCTATGAGATGTATTTTTATAGGGTACGACAACCAAAGAAAAGGATGGCGATGTTGTGACCCAGCAACCAGAAAGTGCTATACATCGAGAAATGTTGTTTTTGATGAAGCTTCGTCATGGTGGTGCTCTAGTAACGGAGAGTTACCAGATTCAAATGTGTTTAAAGAAGCACTAACTACTTCTAGCACTCATTTAGGTTTAGAAGAAACTGAAACTTCTCATAATGATGAAGAAGCTGAAGAGGGCCCGACACAAAATCCTTGGCGAACAGGTTTGTATCAGAGGTCAGAGGAAGAAAGTGACCGAGTTGCACCACCGCCACTAAGAAGATCAGAAAGAACTAGAAAGCAAAATCCAAAGTATGCCAATGCTGCCATAGTGGAAGAAGAAGATGAAAAAGAACCAGAGTCCTTTGAGGAAGCCCTTAAAAACCATAAATGGGTTAAAGCTATGAAATAAGAGATTAATGCATTGGAACGAAATGAGACTTGGAAGCGTGTACCAAAACCAAAAGATGTGAAACCTATTACAAACAAATGGGTGTTCAAAATAAAACGTCGCAGAGATGGATCAATAGAGAGGTATAAAGCTCTTCTAGTTGCTCGCGGGTTCTCACAACAATATGGACTAGATTACGAAGAAACATTCAGTCCAGTGGCAAAGCTTACTACTGTACGAGTTTTACTAGCACTCGCAGCAAGCAAAAACTGGAACTTGTGGCAGATGGACGTGAAGAACGCTTTCCTACATGGATAATTGGATCGAGAGATCTACATGAATCATCCGGTTGGATTTCAAAGCGAAGAGAATCCTGGATATGTTTGCAAACTCAAGAAGGCGCTTTATGGGCTCAAACAAGCCCCGAAGGCCTGGTATGGTAAGATTGCTGAATTTTTTTACACAAAATGGTTATTCAGCTACATCTGCAGATTCGAGCTTGTTTGTCAAAGTCAAGGGAGAAAAGCTTGCTATTGTTTTAGTATATGTTGATGATTTAATCATCACAGGAGATTGTGAAGAAGAAATTATCCAAACCAAAGAGAACTTGTGTGTTCGGTTTCAGATGAAAGATCTTGGACAACTCAATCACTTTCTTGATTTAGAGCTCAATCGAACTGAAGAAGGAATATTTCTTCATCAACAAAAATATTATGTAGATTTGTTGAAAAAGTTTGGAATGCTTCAATGCAAGCCTATTTCAACACCAATGGAGACAAATATAAAAATAAGTGCTCATAAAGGAAACGATCTAGAAGATGCTACGATGTATCGAAAGGTTGTAGGTAGTCTTATCTACTTAACCTTAACACGACCAGATATTTCTTTTGCAGTGGGTGTAATGAGTCGGTATTTGCATAACCCCAAGAAGCCTCATTTGGAAGCGGTTCGTCGAATTCTAAGATATGTGAGGGTACACTTGGTAACAGAATTATGTTCAAGAAAGGTGCAACGTGTAAACTAGTCGCCTATTGTGATGTTGATTATGCATGTGATATTGATACTCGTCGTTCAACAACCGGGTATGTTTTTATGTTTGGGTCTGGATCAGTTTCATGGTGCAGCAAAAGACAACCAACAGTATCGTTGTCAACCACTGAAGCCGAGTACCAAGCTGCAGCGATGGCTGCTCAAGAAAGCACGTGGATGGTGCAATTGTTAAAAGACTTGCACCACGAAACCGAATATGGAGTTCCTCTTTATTGTGACAACTTGTCATCAATAAGATTAGCAGAGAATCCGGTTTTTCATGCAAGGACGAAACATGTGGAAGTTCATTACCACTTCATCCGTGAGAAAGTTTTGCTAGAAGAGATCAAGTTGGAACATGTGGGAACTGATGATCAAGTAGCTGATGTGTTCAGAAAAAGCTTGGGTGGCAACAAGTTTGAACACTTCTGTCATGAACTTGGGATGATGGATGTTGGTGTTGAGAGGAAGTGTTAAAGTATGCAACTCCATACATAGCTTAATCACGTGGGTTCATTTTTATTATGTTTTTATTTATTATTTCCAGAAAATAATTAGTAGGGCTAGATGTTAGCTAGTCTTATGGGTTGTCCTAGTTTTTAGCATTATGGAGTCATGGTAGTTAGTTGAGTAAGTCATGGAGTCCACTTTCCTATTTGTTCTCTTTTGTAAGCCTATAAAAGGCAGTACTTTGTATTGAATAAATAAGCACAAAAAAGCACACCTTGAGTGCATATCGAGCCTTCATTTTCTTTTTCTACTCCCTCCGTCCCATATTTATTGTCCAGTTTTGACTTTTTCGGTCTTTGCTTTTCAACTTTGATCTCAAATAACTTTTTTCGTTTTAAAAACTTGTTGATGAAAATTATATCATTGAAAAATATATTTAAAACCAAATCAAATCATATAATTTGCATCAAATATTATATAACACAAAAAAAGTTATTAAAGGTCAAAGTTACAAGTGAAAGACTTAAAAAGTCAAAAGTGGACAATAAATATGGGACGGAGGTAGTATTATATATAAAATACCTTGTATTTGCTTCTTTGTTCAACAGTTACAATACTTATTTGTGTTAACAATGAAGTTTGCCTTATCACTTGGATCGGTTGGGGTAGGTTTCTTGTCAGCCGAAATCATCTAAGACCTGTATTTCCTTGCAGTCCGTAGTAGCCTCAAGAATCTTCTTCCTCTGCATTCCTTTTCATTTAACTTACTTCGGAAACGCTTAGAGAGAAATGTAACAACCTCTTTTTGTATCTTCTTATCATTATCTTCATCCTTTTGTTCACCTATATTATTACTATCATCAGAATCTGCATCCTTAAACTTCTTACCAATCATGTTCCACTGACAGTGTATTGGTGACTTTCTTGGATTCACCCATCAACTTGGTACTAGCAAGTTTCTCAACCAATTCTTCTTCATGATGCTTAAAATTTCCAAAGATACCCTGGAGAGTTCATGAGTTCCTACAAGAGGAAGGGGGTCCATAAATATGATCACATGAGCCTCATCGGTCTTTCTTACACCAACATTAAACCTTTTAGAGAGAGGTGTTTGGAAAGCTTCTAAGGCCTCATATACTATATTGCTTGAGAGGACTATAGAGGAAATAAGAGTGGCAAGTCTCAATGCTCGCAAGTATTTAATGGAAAGAAATCCTAAGTCTTAGTATAGAGCATTCTTTGAGCCTCGTGTGCAGTTACACAAACTTTAGTTTTTGGACAGTGTATATTGGTCACTAATGGATTAAACGACAACAACTTTGTAATCTAATGATAACATGACTATTGGATTGCATTTCTTGTTTATTCGACTTATATTTGATTGTATAGGAATGAAACATAACACAAGTACCATTACAAAAGCAACTTAGCAACCTTGTTTGAAGCATACAAATGGCATACAATACCATGATTTGAGACATGAAACATAAAACAACTTTGATACGTGTTCGAAAAATACAACATCATGTTTGAAGCATATACCATTCAAAAAGTTACTTGCTAATAATTACCCCTATATAATAATAAATGACATTGCATCAACCACAATTAAAGCCAAAACATATGGTCAAAATGTTTCAATTTTAACTTTGTATAACTCTTCAATGGCTTGAACTAGCTGCACTTTTGACTCTTCAACTTGATCAATTCTACTCATATTCAAACATTGTAATCTAAGCTAGTAGACCATGTCACTATAGTATTGTGGAAGTTCATCATCAAGAAAACAACATCTTTCACAAAATCTGCTTTTAACCTACATTATAACAAATTCATAACAATTAGGTGAAAATGACATAAGAATTAAACATAAACTTGGGTAATGTTCATGAATATAAGATAACCCCAAACGATTTTCAATCCGAATTATGACCAAAATAATAATAATAATATTAATAACCCTTACATTGGGCATTGAACGAATATGTGACATGGGTTCTTCCTTGTACATGATGTTCCAAAATCCAAACGACTTCTTTTAGGGTCGGTATCATTTATAAGAGAATCCATGTGGCTACTGACGTGGTTGATGACATGGGTTTTCATTAAATGACATGTTACACAATGAAATTAATAGGTAAATTGCATCGTGTTATAACAAGTTATATACATAAAATTGCCCAAAGTTACATCTATTTCTAAACAATTAGTACTTTATTGTATATTAACAATCGAAAATTAACATTTTTACGAGAGATGATAACAATTATTTTAATTCAAGCGGTGTACATGTTCTAGATGATAACGATTATAGGTTGACCTTATCGGAGTCATGTATCACCAACGTTACTTTCCGAAGACAAAAGATAATTATGAAGTAACTTACCAAATTTAAGGACAAATATGTGAAATGTCAAATTTGGTAAGTTACGTATATACATGAATTCGTTTGGACCAAGACATAATTTATAACAAATAAATAGGGAGTATTTATATCAATAATGTAGTAGTAGGATGTAATGTGGAACAAAAAAGGTACATATAAAGATGCATTAGATACTAGAAACAATGCAAAGATCTCCCACTCCGTATATACATGGATTCAGTTCGACCAAGACATTCCCCTAAAACCTTTTCAACACACACTCATAATAGTTCCTCTCTTTACGTGTATATCAACCAACAAACATACACACACACTCTTGTCCCATTATTCACAAATCTCTCACTTATCATCAATTTCGGATCACACTCCAGTAATGGAAAGATCATCCTCAAGACGAGACGCCGGTGGAGGTTACGAAGACGATCTTGGTGAGAGCGATGGAAAACGAAACAAACCAGTGGTGGAAGAAACGGAAACGGTAGAGAAAATATTCGAAAGCAAGGAGGTTCCGCCTTGGCAAAAGCAGCTGACGGTTCGAGCATTCGTTGTGAGCTTTCTTCTAGGAATCATGTTCACGTTCATTGTTATGAAACTTAATTTGACGACGGGGATCATTCCGTCTCTTAACGTGTCCGCGGGACTTTTGGGTTTCTTCTTTGTAAAAACATGGACGAAATTTTTGAGTAAATCTGGTTTGTTGAAACAGCCGTTTACGAGGCAGGAGAATACTGTTATTCAGACTTGCGTTGTCGCTACCTCCGGGATCGCGTTTTCGGGTATGTTCATTCATTTTACTTTGCTTAAAGAAGTAGTTGTTTAAGAATGATACAAGACAATAAAAGAACAAGTAAGATATCTACAACCTCAGCCTAAAGCGATAGTTTTCTATCATTAGTTTTCAGTCACTATCAGCCTATCACTCCTCCAACAGTCCAACGTATACGTTTCAAACATCACCCCAACAAGTTTATTTGGTAATGTACTATACTAACATTTACCCTACAAAAGGGACCGAGAAAAATGACACAATTAATAGTCGAACTTAGTTTAGACTCGATCCTAAAAAAGTATGCCCCTTACTTCAATGATGCTTGGGCTGTCGCCCGCTACGCCTCCCTATAAGGCCGGCCCTTGTCACAATAGATAATGTTGAGCTTATTTTTCTTTGTTTACAAATATAGTAAACTATATGATGTGCATATCTTATATATTTTTCACTATATATAGAAAGTTGAACTTAGTTTAGTCCCAAGTAAGACTCACATAGTCATGACATCGACCCTATATCATAATATCGTAAGCAATTTCAACTCAAACTTGAAATATATATTTAAGATGAACTGATTGAGAAAAACTTGTAAATCAATTTACTCACAAATATTTTATTGCTTCTTCTACATAATGGTTTATCTTTATGCTGTGTAGCATTGTACAAATGAGTTCAACGAAGTCGGATCCGATTTTATTTTATTCAGTAAATATATTACAAATACTTTTTACATATCATACACTATCAAAAATTGTATTTTATGTTACATTTCTTGACATTTTGCCCGAATTCTAAATTTCTAATTAACTATTGGATGTGGAATAGGAGTACGTGTGGTAAATAAATTGGTTCGAATGCTGTTTTAACCCGAGATTCGGGTGTCCAAATAACTTGAAATTGTTTTCTTGCCCTTGGCTTCTTGAGGGCTATTGTAATGTACACATTTGTCATTCAAGTGTTGACAGAATCATAGAAACCTTCATTGTTGTTACAATGTTATAACAGGAGGGTTTGGTAGTTACCTTTTTGGCATGAGTGAAGTGATAGCCAAGCAGTCAAACGAAGATAACGCTGCCGAGAATATTAAGAACCCTTCTCTCAGTTGGTTGATTGGTTTTCTTTTTGTTGTTAGCTTCCTTGGACTGTTTTCTGTCCTGCCTCTTCGCAAGGTAATTGAATTCATAGCCAATGCATGCGTATAAACGAATCTCAGCTTAATCAGTCTCGGTTCTCCTAATTATAAGTAATTTTGCAGATAATGATCGTCGACTTCAAACTGATTTACCCCAGCGGCACTGCCACTGCTCACCTTATCAACAGTTTTCATACTCCTCAGGGAGCCAAGCTTGCAAAGTAAGGCTAATATATGAACAAGTCATTAACAAATTTGCGACTTGCCCACGCTTTATCTACACATCTTCAGAAAATATGTACATTGGTCAATTTCCTTACATTTGTAAACAATAAGCATGTTTCAAACTATAAAAAAAAGTTGAAAAATGCATTTTTATAATTGTATATGATGGGACGGAGGGAGTATGTTTTTTTTAATGGCCTGAATGGCTGAATGTATTAATGATGCTAACGAGAAGCTAGAAAAAAGTAACTTCCATGATTTTACTTTGTGTTTAATCAAATGTAGGAGACAAGTGAGAACTTTAGGGAAATTCTTCACCTTCAGCTTCCTATGGGGTGTGTTTCAATGGTTCTTTACCGCTGGAGATGGTTGCGGTTTCTCAAGCTTCCCGTCACTTGGTCTTAAGGCATATGAACACAAGTCCGCCCATTTCTCACTCTTTCTAAACAATATTAATTTATACTATACATTTTCCTTGATCTTTTTGATTCTTCAACTTACTAATCTCCCATCAAAACCAGGTTTTACTTCGACTTCTCAGCAACTTACGTGGGTGTTGGCATGATCTGTCCGTATCTAATCAATGTATCTTTGTTAGTTGGTGCAATCATTTCTTGGGGTTTAATGTGGCCGCTCATAGACTTACGAAAGGGTGACTGGTACCCTGCAGACCTTGGAGAAGGCAGTCTTCATGGTATTCAAGGTTACAGGGTAAACATCTTCGGCAATCAAATTTTGAAATTTAAATAACTTGTTCTGAGTTAAATCAACAAATAACCATTTAATCCTATTGCATTTTGATTGGATCCCCTTTTTTTCTATTTGCAGGTGTTCATAGGCATAGCAATGATTCTCGGTGATGGCCTATACAACTTCTTCAAAGTTCTGGGTCACACTTTCTTTGGTTTATTTCGTCAATGGAAAGCAAAAAGATCCCAAAATGATATCCCGGTTAGCCATAACTCCACTCCTGGAGTTACTGCACTATCATACGATGACCAACGTCGAACCCAACTCTTTCTAAAAGACCAAATTCCCATGTGGATTGCAATCGTGGGTTATCTTGTAATAGCAGCCATATCTATTATCACACTCCCACACATCTTTCACCAGCTCAAACGTTACCACATTGCCCTTATCTATTTACTCGCACCAACACTAGCGTTTTGTAATGCCTACGGATGTGGGTTAACCGACTGGTCTTTAGCCTCAACTTACGGAAAGCTAGCCATCTTTATTGTTGGAGCTTGGGCCGGTGAGGAAAATGGTGGTGTTCTAGCTGGGTTAGCCGCATGTGGAGTGATGATGAATATTGTTTCAACCGCTTCAGATTTAATGCAAGACTTCAAAACTGGTTACATGACATTGGCTAGCCCACGGTCCATGTTCGTGAGCCAAATGATCGGGACGGGCATGGGATGCATCATATCCCCATGTGTCTTTTGGCTCTTCTACAACGCCTTTGATAACCTTGGGACTCCTGATTCAACATACCCCGCACCTTATGCACTCATTTACCGAAACATGGCCATTTTGGGAGTTGAGGGTTTTGCAGCATTCCCAAAACATTGTCTTGCTCTATGCTACACCTTCTTTGCGTTGGCTATTGTTATAAACGGAATTCGAGATTTAGTTGGAAAGAATAAAGCAAAATTTATTCCAATCCCAATGGCGATGGCGATTCCGTTTTATATTGGAGGTTATTTTGCGATAGATATGTGTGTCGGGAGTTTGATTCTGTTTATTTGGTCCAAAGTGAATAAAGCAAAGGCTGCGGCATTTGGACCCGCGGTTGCTTCAGGTTTGATTTGTGGAGATGGGATATGGACTTTGCCGAGTTCGATACTTGCTTTGTTGGGTGTTAGGCCTCCAATTTGCATGAAGTTTCTTTCGAGGGCAGCTAATGTCAAAGTGGACAACTTTTTAACATCTTAAGTAAGTAGGTCGGGTTTGGTAAGTTTAGTTTTTTCTTGTATTCATGCGGTTAAGAGATAAATAGGTAAAAACAGAGTACGTTGTCGCTGCTAGCTAGCTAGTTATATTAGTTAGTTGGTATCAGCTAGAAATAATTACTCTTTACTGCACAATCCTTTAACTTAATTTACATCAATAGTTGGGTAACCAAGTACTTCCTTGAATTGCTAGCTAAATGCTCTTTTTACTGGAACATGTTTTGAGTCACTATATACCGTGTGGAAGAAAGTGCGGTGTATTAGTACGTAAAACCGGATTATTATTTTTTTTTTAATTACTTTTAGAACGGCAATATATCATATTGAATAGAAAGTTAGCAACAAGCTAGAAATAACAAACACCAAACATTAAGAATGAAGACTCTCGAAAACAACCTAAAGAATACTCAAACACCACGTAACAAAAAACTAGAAAATAAACAACGGAATCGAGAAATCACGACTCCTTAATGCAAGTTACAACACCAAACTGTTGGGATTGAAACTTAGTTAAATTAGTTTTAATTTCATTAATGGTGGTCGTTACTACTGCTGATGAAGTACTGTCTCATTAATACGGACTGAAGTTATTAATGCGGAATAAAGACAATTACTACTGAAGAACATGGTTACTACTCAGGGGCGAGTCCATGTTACTCTTAGGTAGGTCCTCGGACCTACCTAAATTTCGAAAATCATTTAGAAACGATGTCGTAATTTCCGGTAGGACATGCCTAAAAAATCAGAAAGGACCAAGATAAAATATTTGTCTTACAACTTCTAACCAAATATTAATCTTGGTGGAATGGTTTCCAAGCCTAAGCTTGGAGTTTCAGTTTTACCCAACCCGGGTTCAAACCTTGTTACCCCCACATCTTATTTTTAATAAAATTAAACCCATTACCCATCTTACTTAATTTTTTTTTTGCTTCAAAATTGAAATAGACACTCCTGCTCCAAAATTGAAATCGCGCCACAAATAAAGCGACGGCCACTGCTGGAAATCAATCAACCGGATTCAACCAATCAACCGCTTAGGTCAGGCCCTCCGCCCTCACTGTTTGCCTGATTCACCCAATCAACCGGCGCCGGCGGCCACTGCTGGAAATCAGTCGCTTAGCCGCTTAGGTCAGCCGGTCAGGTACTCACTACTCAGGCGCTTGACGCTTGTTCTGTTTGCCTCATTGCCAGATTCAATTTGTTTACTAGTGAATAAATTGATTTATTTGTTTAGGTCTGTGATGGTACTAATGATCTGGAATTAGGACAAACATGTGGGAGACCAGTGGCTATTAGCTTCAACTATAAAACCGGTGATCTCTATATTACCGATGCTTTCTTGGGTCTTCTGGTTGTAGGATTCAATGGCGGACTAGCGACTCCACTTTCCAGAGGTTACAAATACCTTTCTGGTATTGACGTTGAATCAATTCTGCAATAATGTTTATTTATTTGTTTCAATTTGCCTGATTGACTGTCTGAGTGTCTGACTGATTCAATTTGTTCCACTGCTGAGCCGCTTGTTTTTGTTTATTTATTGCAGGAATCATAATCAATAATGTCCCTATTTAAGTTTTATAAGAAGATAGATGAACAAACAGTAGAAGATGATAATGGCAATCAACATAAGCATAAGAAAGTTGATTTAAGCTCACTCCCCGTTGATCCGGCTGAACGACCAAGTTTGGACTTTTATCATGTGAATCAAAGAGATGAAATTAGAAGATCATACTTGCAAAAAGGACCTTTCCAACCTGAAGACCATAAGTTTCCACAACGTCCTTTTGGAGCTAAGGCTAAACTTCGGAGATTTAAGCGATCATGGTTTGTTGACAATGAATATTGGTTAGAATATAGTATAAAAGAGGATGCCGCATTCTGCTTATGTTGTTATCTTTTCAAATCTAATATACCAAACCAAGGTGGATCAGATCATTTTGTGAAATCTGGATTTAAATGTTGGAATAGGAAATCGGGACTAAAGGATCACAAAGCTGGAACCCCACACAATATTGCTGTCCAGAAGTGTCAAGATTTGATGAATCAAAGACAATCCATCTCGTCCGCTCTTGAGAAACAAACCGCTTTACAAGAAAAAGAATACCGTATTCGTTTGAATGCTTCGATTGATTGTGTTAGATTTCTATTGCATCAAGGATTGGCATTTCGTGGTCATAATGAGAAGGAAGACTCGCAAAATAAAGGTAATTTTCTTGAACTTTTACAATGGTTAGAAGGTATTAGTAACGAAGGTAATTTTCTTGAACTTTTACAATGGTTAGAAGGTATTAGTAACGAAGAAATTAGTAACGAAGGTAATTTTCTTGATACTTTAGTGTCGTATATTGAAAAAGGCGTTTTAGAAGGTATTAGTAACGAAGAAATTGTGAAAGAATATCAAGATATTAGACCTCGTAAGGTGCAATTGTAGGAACTTGTAATTTTGTTTTGCTTTTGTCGGGTACAATTGTAAGAACTATAATTTCTTTTGCTTATATGACCCATTGACCCGATCCGCTAATAGTTTTTTTTTTTTTTTTTTATTCATAATTATCGGTTCAATTAAATAAGGACCTACGTGCATTTGAGTTCTAGACTCGCCCCTGTTACTACTGCAAGACTATTACTACGGACTATGATCATTACTACTGCACATCCTCATTACTACTACTGTTTGTTTCTACTGCAACAAGATTGTTATGCACGTTGTATTACAATTAGAGTTAGATTGTAATTCATTTTTTAGATATTTCCTATTTGTAGATAGGTTAGTCTCAAAGTCTATATATAGATCCTTGTAGATTGATAGCAAACACGTTGTATTGATTCATTATTCAATATAATTGAGGCTTATAATTCGGCAAACATTATTGTTCATAATTGTTTTCTTATACAATATTTGTTTGATTCGACAAACTTGTAATATCAAGGTGTTCATCCGTTGCTGAACTTCCTTGATAGATCAAGATCTTTCTTAGACAAGTTTTAGGTTTATTCAACCTATTCGATCCTGACAAGTGGTATCAGAGCACAGGAGGTGCTCAAGATCCATTGATCTACAGGTTTCTAAGAAGTCTCATCCAGAAGAAATCAATCTACAACATGACAGACGTTTTAGTGAACAAGGTTCCAGTTCTTAATAGTAATGACTTTGATCTACGGAAGCTACGCATCAAGCAACATATACTGTTATCTGATTATACAGTATGGGATGTCATAGTCAATGGGAATAAAGAGATTGAAAATCTCGCTGCTGATGGATTGCCTGGTACTGTTGCTCGTCCTATAACTGATTTAGAGAGAAGAGAAAAGCAAACAGAGATAAAAGCTCTAAGTATTCTTCTTATTGCTATTCCAAATGAATATCAATCGCAATTTGAAGGATACAAGGATGCTAAATCTTTATGGGAAGCATTGGAGAAGAGGTTCAGCGGAACAAAGAATACAAAGAAAATCAAGAAGGCTCTTCTCAAGCAAGAGTACGAAAATTTCAAAGCTTTGAAAGAAAAACGAATGACACAGACATTCGACAGATACAAGAAGCTTACAGGAGAACTCGGAACTGCGGGAGTTAGGATTGATAAGGATGACATCAATCGAAAATTCATCAGATCTCTAGGTGAAGAATGAATCATATACACTGTCTCATACATACAGGGGGATGTATTGGAAGAGATGGAGTTGGACGATCTCTACAATGATCTTAGAGTATTTGAAGCAGAGGTGTAAGCAAAGAAGCCTAGAAGCAGCAACAACAGTATTAACAATCTTAATACTGCCCTTATCACACCATCTGCTGATTGTGGAGAAGAACTGTCCTTTGAAGCCTTCATCTCACAAAGCTCGTGCCTAACTAATGAAGACTTGAAGCAGATCCACCAAGACGACTGGGAAGAGATGGATCTAAAGTGGCAGATGGCCATTCTTTCATTGAGGGCAAGGAGATTTGTCCAAAGGACTGGCATAATATTTAATCCCAGAAACAATGATAGAGTTGCTTTTGACAAAAGCAAGGTAAAGTGTTATGACTGTGGAGAACCAGGACACTTTGCAAGGGAGTGCAAGAACAAATCAAAGGTCAACAACTCTAGAAACACACAAAAGAGTACATAAACAACCTTAATCACGCAAGATGTATTCGGGTATGATTGGAATGATCTTGCAGAAGAAACCAGTCAAAACAGAGCTTTAATGGCAGTTATAATTGAAAATACATATGTTTCTACTATGACGGTTTCTACTGCTCCCCATGCATGCATTAATACTGAAGAAGGTGTTACTACTATAGATGGTGTTTCTACTGAGCATGTTTCTACTGCAGCCGATGAAGATGTTCTTGGCTACAACTGGGATGAAGACACACAAGCAAAAACTGTAGAATCAAATCTCATCCAATCTTTGATGGCCATTGATTCCTCGTCAAAGGATCCAGCAACCTCGTCACTCAAGGCTGAGGTAAATTCCAAACTTTTTTCTAATGATTGTAAAGAACACATGTCTAAGTATAGAAGTCATAATCAATTACTATGTGACTCAATTAAAACTTTAGAAGAACAAAGGAGATCAACTGCTATGAGGATAGAGAATCTAGAAAATCAAATTAAGTCTTATAAAACTAACGAGTTAAGTTATCAAGAAAAGATTAATTTGGTTGAATGGCAGCGAGATGATCTACTAGTTAAACTTCAGGATGCTAGGGAGGAAATCAAACGCTTAGTGGAGGAAAAAGATAAAGTCGAGTTAAATGTAGGGAAACTAGAACATGCTTCAAAATCTGTTAATGACCTAATTCAACAACAAATCCATGGAAAAATAAAATCTAGATTAGGTTATAAAGAAGTAGCCCCACCATTTAATCAAAACTATATCCCTCCAAGTTTAGATGCACCTAGAATCCCAATCACACAGACACCTCCAAAAGAATCATTTAAAGTTGATCCAATCAACTATGATGAAGTTCTGATTGAGGATGTAGATGAAGAAAGTGACCTAGAAGTTGAAGAACACTTGACCAAACCAGAAGAAGTTAAACAACAAAATTCACAAAGTCCCGTGTCATTAGAGTCAAATAAAACAAAGAAGTATGAATGTAACTGTTGTAAGCACACTGATGGTCATAGGGAAAAGATTAAGACTTGGGTTCATATAGGAACAAGAGGTAATCAACGAAATCAGAACCAATTGAAAATTCAAAAGGGTCAAATTCCTAAGAAACAAGTCAAAGTCTGTTTTATTTGTGGCTATTCTAATCATTATGCCAAAAATCTGCTATTATAACCCTGGAAATCAAAAGAAAATGCTTCAAAAGCAACACAGGGGGTTAGGGTATACTGGCAAGGTTGAACACCATGGAAAATCTGTACTTGAAAGAAAAACTGCCCTGAAAAGTAGTAATGGAGTTAATACTGCAAGGAATAACTCTGTTAATACTGCTTCGGGTAAAAGAAGTGTTAACAAAAAAACTTTTAACAACAGTAGAAACAGGATTAATACTGCTAAACAAAATTTTGTTAACACCCGTGTTAATACTGTTAAACGCAATGGTGTTAATATTGCACGTGTTAATACTGTAAAACGTAACTCTGTTACTATTGCAGGTGTTAATACTACACAACAAAAGATTGTTAAATCAATATATGTTCCTACTGTTAAATCAAAACCTGTTAATACTGCTCACGTTCCAAAAGTTAAATCAATTAAACAAGTATGTCAACCAAAGGTCAAAGTAACTCAACCACCTAGTCCAAAGGAAGGTGAGTTACTTTGATGAGATAGGCAAAACCAAGTCAACTTTGACTTGGGTCCCCACCGGAAACTAACTTTCTTATTTATATGCAGGTTCAGCCAACAAAAGATAATGAGTGCAGTTGGCATGTAGATAGTGGCTGTTCCATGCACATGACAGGCAACATTGCTTTCCTTCAGAATATTGAGAAGTTCAATGGAGGTTATGTTGCCTTTGGAGGAAATCCAAAAGGAGGGTAAATTTATGGAAAGGGAACTGTTAGCAATGGAAGAATCAGCTTCAAGGATGTCTTCTATGTGCAACAGTTACAATACAATATGCTAAGTGTATCTCAAGTTTGTGATGAGAAGAACACTACAATATTCACTGCAACTGAATGTTTGATAATGGAGCCTGGATATGTCATAGATGAGAGCAACGTTCTACTCAGAACACTAAGAAAAGACACCGTATATTGCTTTGATATGTCCAAGGTTCAACCAACTACAGCTGAAGCCTGCTTTGTATCTGATGTGCGAAATCTAGTTTTCCGAAAATTAGCTTTTAACTAGACTACGACACCGGGCAGTGTACCCTTGTCGATTGTAGTAAAGTTTGGGAAAATTCCGGGTTCGAACACGGGGACTATTTATAATTGAGATAATAGCTATAAGTAAAAAAGAAACACGTAACAAATTGGGTTTTCTAAATTAACTAAAAGTGACAAGTATCGTTTTGTGATAAATCAAGATATGGGGAAAACACTCGTTTGGATTGGTTTCTAGTTATCCAATTGTCATTTTGGGTTGTTTGGTTGAATTAACTTCTAATGTTATAACACGATTCCTTTCGAATACCGAGCTAACTTTAGACATCTAAAACGAAACACCGTTCCTTTCGAATACGGTAGAAACCTTAAACATCTAAGTCATTAAGTAACAAGTTTATATACTCGACTTAATCTTATAAAACTTCCTTTCGAATAGTTTCTTAGCTAAAATCAAATTCAGTTTACCAAATCATTATATTACTAGTTCCTTTCGAATACTAATAATTTTAGATTAATTATAGACCGATTAACCTTTTCGTAAAACGTCTAATAAGTTATTATAAGTTCCTTTCGAATACCTACAACATGTGTTTGTCACCAACACCTTACTTACGTTTTATATAAAATGACTTTGATAATGATATGAACCTAATTACAACTAACATTCAAGTTTTAATCTAAATGTTCGATTACTCGTTAAGATTCCTTTCGAATATCCTAAACCTCAAATCAACTATAGACCGGTTGATTATTTCGTTCAATTCATCAATCAAGTTCTAAAGCTCTTTTCAGATACTAAAGTTCTTAATCAAATCATGAATATAAGTTATCTAACACTATTAAGAATTTAAACCCGAATGGTTCTTCGATTAAGCAAACATAAACATTCAACCTCAAACAAATATCCCAAAAACTCCTATCATCTAATCTAGTTTCCAATCCAAACAAGTATTATTTAACTACTCACTCATAATAGAAATTAAAGACAAATATTAATAATAAGACATGATTATATTGAAATTAAAATGAAAAGAGTTCAATACCAAACTGAAATTAACGATTGCAATTAGTCTCCAAAGTAGCAAAAGATGAAAATAAACCGAAATTTACAATGATTATATCTTTTCCAATGATTGATTGTGATGATATGATGATTTAGGGCTGATTATAGAGCCCCCAATTGATTAAAAGATATGTTATTAAGCTCCAAAAATCGTCCTTAAGAAGTGGTGTTAAAGACTCTTCACTTCTCCACTTAACTAGCCATCAAAAACGAAATATAACTGCCCAGCACCAAGAATGCGCCGCAAGTGGATCCTCTTGCACCGCAACTCGTGATCAGTAGTTCCCAGTTTGTATTTTTTTTCGTTGCGGTCATTTTGGCGCTGACCGGAGGTCTTTTCGAGTCCGTATGCTCCCGATACATCCGTTTTACTATCAGCTGCATTTTTGGTTTCGAATTCATCCTTTTTGACTCCAAACATGTTTAAACACCTAAAACATAAAATTTACACAAAATTAAGTAATATGGGTCTATCCATTACGTTTTGACACAAAAACATAACAAATATCGCGAAAGAATATGCGTATAATCGAGCGATATCAAACCCCCCATACTTAAGCATTTGCTTGTCCCTAAGCAAATCCGACTCAAACTAACTCTAAAACTACAACTTAAGAAAAATTAAGGAATCACGGGCTTTAACATTTAACTACATTCCGGAGTGTAAAATAGAGATATGCGTGAAATTGCTAGATCGTAAAACCGACTACGATCATCAAAAGTTACTAAATTACTTAAGAAAATAAAAACCGTAATTTCCTAATGTCAATTCCTAATATATCCCCTAGTTTTGATATGTCCAAATAACCACCCCTTTTCCCTCACTCTCCAACCGAAGTTGGAGCGATCAGTCTTTCGGGCCGATCCCTATACCGCCTTGCTTTCGGGGGAAACCTTAAAATATCACTAATCATTTCTGCATTTTGGTTCTTCTTTCTTTGAGAATTTTTGGTTAGTCACTTCATTTAGCTTTCCTCTCACTTTCGTTCACTTCAAATACTATAGCTTTATATTTTATATTTTCTTTGAAGTGAACGGTTTTGTATAGTGAGGTTGAGTTCCATTTGTTGACGGGAAAGGCCTATGGCCTTTTTCTTCGCCTCTAACTCTCATATGGGATTAAGTGATACTAGGATTCCCCAACTACCCCCGAAAGGGTGCAAGAGACTACAAGGGCTCGGTACTAAGGATATCTAGCGGTTATCCGGATTTTAGATTTTTCAAGGAAACTTAAGGAACTAAAACTAAGAAACCTAAATTCTTATTTACAAGTATTTTATTACCTTAAGATGTTCCTAGACAATTTCACGTTAAAGTACCGGAATAAAGTTAAATACAAAAACCCCTATCATTTTCCCTAACTACATTTAAGCGTTTTTTTTTTTTTTTTTTTTTTTTTTTTTTTTTTTTTAATATTAGACTCAAATGGGACAAAATAAGAACACGTAATGGATATATAGGAGGGAATATAAAATAAGGTAAATTCCCGACGTCCCCCCCATACTTATTTAACGCATTGTCCCGAATGCGTTTCCAAACTAGAATTTAAAAACTAAAAAAAAAACTATAACAAAACAAAAATAAAAGAAAAGGAAAGAAAAACCAAACTCGGTGCCATTCCTCAAGATGTAACATCG
This sequence comes from Senecio squalidus, assembly GCA_910822075.1. Lineage (NCBI taxonomy): Eukaryota > Viridiplantae > Streptophyta > Magnoliopsida > Asterales > Asteraceae > Senecio > Senecio squalidus. The sequence goes on along the minus strand of CAJVGC010000065.1, from coordinate 20,901,992 downwards.
CCAACACACCTACAAATCAAATCATCATAAAGAAATTCATAGTTAGATACAATGAGCTCACTGCGGGTTTTCGCCCATGCGTCATGCCACTCCTTGGTTTCTCGCATTATCGAGCCATCCTTCCATCGTCTATAGTAGACACCTTCTCCCCCACACTTAGCCTTTTTGGAACCATGCCCAATTGGTTTCCCATGTATAAAGTCATCCAAGTTCACATACTCCTCGTCCTTGTCCTCTATACTTTGCAAAACTTTTTCTTTTTCCAAACAAGTTAGAATAAAAATAAAGTCAACGGGTTTTTCGAGTATACCTTTAAACTTTGGACTTAAGTCCTTGTTGACTTTGAGCTTTGCACAAGATTCACCACCACGTTTGTCAACGGTTTCTTTCTCAATTTCAGTTTCGGGCATCAACTCCTTTTCGACTTCAACCTTTTTCTCAACTTTGGTGACAACCGGTTTCGTTCCCAAATCAAATAACTCTTCAAAATCCTCCAAAGTTATATCTACGCTAATCGGGTTGTCAACCGCCACCATTTCCGACCCAACAAGCTCTTCCATTTCCAAATCTAGGCTAATATGTAAAGTTATGTCCCATTTTGATGTCCCGTCTTCATTTTTGACTAATGGTTCACTCCCCACTTGATTTTCCACCTCTAGGTCGTCTTTTCGGTCATTTTCGGGGTCTGGGGCCTCAATGCCCCGCATCTGAATGGGTTGCGGCGCAACTAACAACGTGGAAACAATTTCTGGGCAATCTGAGTCCCAGTTGCGGCACAAGTGGTATGAGTTGCGGCGCAACTGGCTCAGATTTTCCAGAAATTCGTTTTTTGTTCCATTTTGCTGCTCGTCTTCGTTCCCGTAGTTGAAACCCGGTCGTGTAGAAATTGCGTTAACTTGCTCTTTCCTTTGATTAGGTGTTTGATACCTTGAACCTTGGTTAAACTGACCATCTTGGTTGTTTGAAAGTCTCGGGTCTGGTTGAGTAGAAATCTGTTCTTGACCCGTTGGTTGATTTTCCCACATTTCATCCATTTCCTCAATCCTCCGGTCCAATTCTTGAAAAACCGCTTGGTTGCTTCTTTCCCACTGCACAATTCTATCGTCTAACACCTTCATTGAGTGAAAAATACTCTCATTTTGCGCCTCTTCAGCATGAATGTATTTTTTCATCATGTCTTTAAAACTCGCATCCTCTTCCTCATATCTCAACCTTCCGTTTTGTTGGTCTCCATAACCGAAATTCCCAGCTCGGTTTTGATAATTCATTTGGTATCGATAGCATTCCTCCGAGTAGTGTGGCCCTCCACACGTTTCACACCCATAAGACCTCGTGAACATCACCCACCTATAAATCCTGAAAAACACAACACTAACAAACAATACCGTGAAAAATATCCAACACAAAATAAAACACAAAAGCTAAAATCTCAATTAAATCAAGTCCCCGGCAGTGGCGCCAAAAACTTGATGTGCGAAATCTAGTTTTCCGAAAATTAGCTTTTAACTAGACTACGACACCGGGCAGTGTACCCTTGTCGATTGTAGTAAAGTTTGGGAAAATTCCGGGTTCGAACACGGGGACTATTTATAATTGAGATAATAGCTATAAGTAAAAAGAAACACGTAACAAATTGGGTTTTCTAAATTAACTAAAAGTGACAAGTATCGTTTTGTGATAAATCAAGATATGGGGAAAACACTCGTTTGGATTGGTTTCTAGTTATCCGATTGTCATTTTGGGTTGTTTGGTTGAATTAACTTCTAATGTTATAACACGATTCCTTTCCAATACCGAGCTAACTTTAGACATCTAAAACGAAACACCGTTCCTTTCGAATACGGTAGAAACCTTAAACATCTAAGTCATTAAGTAACAAGTTTATATACTCGACTTAATCTTATAAAACTTACTTTCGAATAGTTTCTTAGCTAAAATCAAATTCAGTTTACCAAATCATTATATTACTATTTCCTTTCGAATACTAATAATTTTAGATTAATTATAGACCGATTAACCTTTTCGTAAAACGTCTAATAAGTTATTATAAGTTCCTTTCGAATACCTACAACATGTGTTTGTCACCAACACCTTACTTACGTTTTATATAAAATGACTTTGATAATGATATGAACCTAATTACAACTAACATTCAAGTTTTAATCTAAATGTTCGATTACTCGTTAAGATTCCTTTCGAATATCCTAAACCTCAAATCAACTATAGACCGGTTGATTATTTCGTTCAATTCATCAATCAAGTTCTAAAGCTCTTTTCAGATACTAAAGTTCTTAATCAAATCATGAATATAAGTTATCTAACACTATTAAGAATTTAAACCCGAATGGTTCTTCGATTAAGCAAACATAAACATTCAACCTCAAACAAATATCCCAAAAACTCCAATCATCTAATCTAGTTTCCAATCCAAACAAATATTATTTAACTACTCACTCATAATAGAAATTAAAGACAAATAATAATAATAAGACATGATTATATTGAAATTAAAATGAAAAGAGTTCAATACCAAACTGAAATTAACGATTGCAATTAGTCTCCAAAGTAGCAAAAGATGAAAATAAACCGAAAATTACAATGATTATATCTTTTCCAATGATTGATTGTGATGATATGATGATTTAGGGTTGATTATAGAGCCCCCAATTGATGAAAAGATGTGTTATTAATCTCCAAAAATCGTCCTTAAGAAGTGGTGTTAAAGACTCTTCACTTCTCCACTTAACTAGCCATCAAAAACGAAATATAACTGCCCAGCACCAAGAATGCGCCGCAAGTGGATCCTCTTGCGCCGCAACTCCTGATCAGTAGCTCCCAGTTTGTATTTTTTTTCGTTGCGGTCATTTTGGCGCTGACCGGAGGTCTTTTCGAGTCCGTATGCTCCCGATACATCCGTTTTACTATCAGCTGCATTTTTGGTCTCGAATTCATCCTTTTTGACACCAAACATGTTTAAACACCTAAAACATAAACTTTACACAAAATTAAGTAATATGGGTCTATCCATTACGTTTTGACACAAAAACATAACAAATATCGCGAAAGAATATGCGTATAATCGAGCGATATCAGTATCCAAAGCAACTATAGATGAATCCACGCTTTGGCATAGACGAATGTGTCACATGAATCTCAAGAACATCAATGAGTTGGTGAAATCAAATCTAGTGAGAGGTCTGCCTAACAAGCAATTCTCACTAGATGAAAACTGTGTAGCTTGCTTGAAAGGAAAGCAACATAAATCTTCTCACAAGACCAAGGAAATCAACACCATCAATACTCCTTTACACCTGCTCCATACGGACTTATTTGGACCAAAAAATGTGAAGAGTATAGCTAAGAAATCCTATTGCCTTGTTATCACTGTTGACTACACAAGGTATACATGGGTGTATTTCCTGGCCACTAAAGATGAGACCAGTCAGCTCCTCATCTCTTTCATCACAAGAGTAGAACATCAAAGCAGTCTGAAGGTGAAGAAGATCAGATGTGATAATGGAACAGAGTTCAAGAACCATGTGATGAATGAATTTTGTGAGAAGAAGGGGATAGAAAGACAATCCAGTGTTGCAAGAACTCCACAACAAAATGCAGTAGCTGAAAGAAGAAATAGGATTCTTATTGAAGCTGCTAGAAGTATGTTGGCAGACTCAAACTTACCCGTCTTCTTTTGGGTAGAAGCAGTTAATACTGCTTGCTATGTGCAAAATAGAGTCCTATTAGTCAAGTCCGAGAACAAGACACCTTATGAGCTGCTACACAAGAGACAACCATTGATAAGTTTCTTAAGAGTTTTTGGATGTCCTTGTACAATTTTGAACTCAAAGGACCACCTTGGTAAGTTTTAGAGCAAGGCGGATGTAGGATACTTTGTTGGATATTCTTCACAGAGCAAAGTATATCGGGTTTACAATCACAAGTCCAACATTATTGTAGAAAGTTCAAATGATACCTTCAATGAAAACACCCCAAACACTAAGGGTCAAGGGCCTAACTGGCTTTTTGATTTGGATGTCTTAACCAAATCCTTGGATTTCAACTTTGATTTTCAACAACCCACATCTATTCCTACTGATCCTGTTCCTACTGCTTCAGCTCGTCCTGTTAATACTGAGCCGGTTAATACTGAATCTGTATCTACTGCCAACCCTCCAGTTGTTGGTACTGATAGATTACATGTTATGGAGTATATCTATCTTCCCATTTCAACTGATGATCCTCTAAATCTTTATGACACTATTGACAAAGCAGTTGAAGAGGAGACACATCAACATGTAATCACTGGAGACCAACCCTTACAAGATGAAGAACTTCCAACTCCACCAGATGACAAAGAAGAGGTCATGAGACCAAATAGAGTTCCGCACTTGGTAGAAGAACAAGAAGATGGGGTTGAAGAAATAGTTACTGAAGAAGTTGAAGATAGTGATGCTGAAATATCTACTCCAAAGAGCACTTCTCCAAATTCTGGTCCTTTCCATGGTTATGGAATGTCAGATCTCAATGATACAAATTTAGAGGCCAACTTACGATTGGAGAAGATTCCAACTTCTCGCATTCACAAAAATCATCCACCATCTCAAATCATTGGAAAGTTTGACATATCCATGGAGATAAGAAGTCAAACCAAACCCAAAAAGGACCCACTGAAGGATATAAACACTTGTTTATTTGCTTTCTTTCTCTCACAAATGGAACCAAAGAAGATTGAAGAAGCTCTTCTTGATCCAAACTGGATTGAGTCTATGCAAGCAGAACTGCTGCAGTTCAAAATCCAAGCTGTTTGGGAGCTCGTCAAACTCCCTCCAGGAAAGAAGGTCATTCGAACAAGATGGATCTTCAGGAACAAAAAGGATGAAAGAGGCATAGTCATCAAGAACAAGTCCAGACTGGTGGCTCAAGGCTACACACAAGAAGAGGTAATAGACTACCAAGATGTATTTGCACCTGTAGCTAGAATGGAGGCCATCAGACTCTTTCTTGCCTTTGCATCTTTCATGGGCTTCAAGGTGTTTCAGATGGATGTGATGAGTGCCTTTCTCTATGGAGTAATTGAAGAAGAAGTATATGTGAGACAGCCACTTGGCTTTGAGGACCCTCAATTTACTCACATGGTGTACAAACTAGACAAAGCTCTCAATGGGCTTCATCAAGCACCCAGATCTTGGTATGAGACACTCTCAGATTACCTTCCTAAAAACAACTTTCAAAGAGGAACCATAGATAAGACTCTCTTTATCAAAAAGGTGAACTCTGACATTCTTCTAGTACAAATCTACGTGAATGACATTATTTTTGGTCAATAATAGGTTCACTAATGTACCTCACAACTTCAAGACCTGACATCATGTTTGGAGTATGTGTGTGTGCAAGATATCAAACCAGACCCAAGATGTCTCATCTCATTGCAGTCAAGAGAATATTTCGTTACTTGAAGGGAAAACCTAACTTAGGTCTATGGTATCCTAAAGACTCACCCTTTGATTTAATTGCTTATACTGAAAGTGATTATGGTGGTGAAAGCTTAGACAGGAAATCAACCACAGGAGGATATCAATTTCTAGGCTCAAGATTGGTGTCCTGGCAGTGCAAAAAGCAGACAACAGTTTCTACTTCCTCAACAGAAGCTGAATACCTTGCTGCATCAAGTTGTTGTGCTCAAGTATTGTGGATACAAAACCAAATGATGGATTATGGATATTGATATCGCATATTTATATAGATATTTATATGCGATATTTGGTCGGTTTTCATAGTAAACATGATGGATAGGATAGGTTTTTACATTTAATCGTGTGGAAAAGTGTTTTTATCTATTTTACAGGTTTACATGATCGGGAAGCGGAAAGGAGTGAAGAAATGAGCTTAAATGACGGAAAACTGAGGAGGTGTCGCGCACCAGCTGAAGGGGTGCTGCGCACCGAGGAATTCGAGTTGGTTTTGGACACGAGAAACTGTCCGGTGTTGCGCACCTAAGGACTTGGTGCTGCGCACCTATTGGATAATTACAAGAAATTTGATTTCGAATCGAATACGTTTTCTACTTTACTTTTGCCTATAAATACAACATCAAATCCGTCCATAAAGTCATTCCATTATTATTCTAAGTCTCTGGAGCTGGTTATTACGTTTAGAAGCAAGATTCAAGCTAGGAAGATCATATTTTCGGCTAACGGCGGTCACGACACGTTTTGTCGAGTTCTTCGTTTGTTCTCTTCTCTTTTAGACTATTTTTCCAGTATTATTTCCATGACTTTATTTGCTTTTTCTGACTTGATCATGAGGAGCTAAACTTTCATTATGCTTGTTTGAATAACGGATCCTATTTGAAGTTTAATTAACGTTTTCGATTGTTTATGTTTTTGTGTTTAACCGTTGATCCTTATTTGCTTAAATTTTATTATATTATCAAAGTTGTTTATATATAATTTGACTAATCAATATTCTAGGTATTCGGGAGGAATCTAGATAGGTTTAACAAGTTATATGAAGTAATCGGTCGGTCTATAATCGATTTGAAATTATTAAGATTCGGGAGGACTTAGTAATAACAACGTAGGTAATTAAATTTAAGTGAGTAGGTCTAAGTATTAAGATTCGGAAGGACTTGATAGTTAGAGGAGTTATTCGGGAGGAAACTCTATAAGGTTAAATCACTAAAACGGGCTTGTTGCGTATTGCTTAATTGTTAATAGTTATTACTGTATTCGGGAGGAACGGGGTAATTAGAGATAATTAAAGTTAGTAAAAGATTCGGAAGGACTTTTATCATATCTTAGAAGTTTTGTAAACAATCGAGTTCGTAACTTTAAACGGAAAATAGGTGAAGTGTCAAACAAGTATACTTTCTCATTATTTGATTAAATCATTAATCTTTCGTTCGATTTTAATTAATCATCACTTTTTCTTAATTACTTGCAATCTTGTGTTACGATAAAAAACCCCCAAAAATACTCAGTATTATTTATTCGAAATATTAAAACAAATTAGTCCCTGCGAACGAACCTATACTTGCTTAAAACTATATTATATACGGATAGGTACACTGCCTAGAAGTGTGTAATTGCGTGAAAAAGTAGGTTTAAATTAAGACTAGATTTTACACATCAAGTTTTTGGCTCCGCTGCCGGGGACTGATTTTTCGTTTTTTGTTTCGAATTTGATATACGATCCTTTTGAGTATTTATTTACTTAGAAGTTACTTTTAAATTGTTATTACACCGGTACGTTTTACGCTTTTCTTGTTTTTGTCTTTTCAGGTATTTCAGGTAGTTGATGAACACAAGGGCTTCGGGATTACCACTCGCGAGTCCAAAGTCAAATCCAGGAGTATCAAAGAGACGAGGCAGGAGAAGAGGCAACTTATCGCTTCAGACACCACCAAGTTTTGATCAAGTTTCACCCGTCAAATTTGAAGACATTGCGTCTTCAGAGGAAGGAGGAAGCAGTTCAGACTCAGAGGTAGAAGAAGTGTTTTGTGAAGACAAACCGGAACCGCAACCAGCTATGGATCTTTTGGACACACCGATGCACCGACGGGCCGCAGTTGTAGCAGTGCCACCCACCCGAGGGTCGGCAATCACCACCCCGGACTTGGGTGAGGATTTTGTTGTCAAGGGTCACCATCTCAAGATGATCCAAGACAACACGTTCGATGGGCGATACAATTCAGATCCGCATAAACACATAGCCAAATTCAACGAGCTGTGTGAGATGTTCAAATACGGTCAAGGCAAGGGCGATCCTGTCAAGCTGAGGTTATTTGTGACAACCGTTAAATTCTAGGTGCAATTTATACTCTATGTCTCTCTTATTGTCTACCTTTACCTTTAACTGATCAATAACCGGAAACGCGACAGTGTCGGAATCACACCCAAAATCAATTTATATAAGTCCTAATACCAAGAAAACACCTAATGAACTTTCCTAAGTTCATAACATATCATAACTAAGAACTTTCGGTTAACAAAAAGGTCCAACGAAGCAAAAACGTAAAAACAAAAAAATCAGAAAAATCTGATAAAACGCACGGTGCGCAGCACCTCTTGCCAGATTTCAAAATTTTTACATTTTTAGTCCTTATCTAGTTTTTGTAATCCAACACCCAATCAAAAACGTCCTAGACTACTCCATTACTGACTTTAGCAGAACCCACACCCCATACCATCATTAGAGTCCATTTTCTTTTCTTTATTTCATTTTTGTAAACACAAACACACATACAACACCCACACACACCTAAAACACTCTCTAATTCTCCCTCAAGAACTCCACAAATACAGCCACATTCAGCCACCAAAACCCACTAAAATCCACTTCAAAATCGTTCTAACAACAAGAGAAAGCAAGGGGGTCAAGGCTATTTCGATTACAAAACATTTTCTACACTTTTGGAGCTCTAATCCGCCTAGATCATCATCCAAACACTTTCATCCGGTAGAAACTCTTCCTATATACTTATATTACTATACTAATCAATTGCATGTATGATCTAAGCTATAAAAACAAGTTTTGATGAAGTTTTATAATCATTTTTATACAAAAACGGGATTTTAATAAATGATGGTTAAATCTTTGTTTTTGTGGTCAAAAGTTACTTATAAACTGATATGATGATGATTAATAAGGTTTATACCGATTTCATGTCAAGATCTATCACTTACATAAACGATTTTGTAAGAAAAACTCGAAAAGGGGAAGAACAGCAGGGCAGGTGCGCAGCACCGGCCTGCTGTACTTCTCGAAAATCGTCGTTTTGGTCGTTTGAAGCTTGGTTCCGCAATCTGACTTTTGAGACTTGACATTTGGGACTGAGTTTTGTAAAAATGAACATATTGGTGACTTGTATTGGACTTAGTTGGCTAAAATGAACATGTTTGAAAATGTTATGTATGTATATGTGTTTTGTAAGCGGGAAAGTGGTTGATATTTTTGGACATAGAATTTGGGCGCGGTTGCGCTGTCCAAATTTTGTTAGAAAATATAAAACACTTGGGCAAACAAAACATATTCAACATAATAACAATAACATCAACTTTGGACTTTGGACTAAAACAAAACGTTAACCGTTTCGGATTATATTGGACAAAATGGACCTTAACACTTAAAGTTTGACTAAAAATTTACTTATATTACATAATATAACACAAATTTCATTTATTATATATTAGGTATAATAACTTAATATAATAATAACACTTGAACAATTCTTGGTATCCTTAGGCGTTCGGCGATTCCCGGCTCTCATTTCCGACCATTTTTCCAAGTTCTTATCTTCGCAACCCGTGAGTTACACCCCTCCTTACTTTTACCTTCTAAGTACTCTTTTTGGGGGAAACATGAGACCAAATTATTTTGGAACTATATCTTTTATGTGCAACTACTTATTGAACTATTTTGACTTTTGAACTTATTGAACTATTTTGACTCTTGAACGTATTTTGACTTGGAACTTATTTCGACTTGGAACTTATTTTGACTTTCGAACTCGTTGAACTTTGACTTTTGAACTTATAAACTTATTTTGACTTGGAACTAATTGAACTTTGGAACTATTTTGTACGTACTATTTGAACTCTTATGCGTAAAACATTTTACTCTACTTGAACTTATTGGCTCGCTCTCTTTTGAACTAGACTAATCATTGATGCTTGTATACGTACCAACCCTTGATGGAACTATAACACGTGCTTAAGTGACGGACGACTACCTCTCTTTTAAACAAAACTACTTGACGCCCAACGACTTTTTGGACTTAGACTTACACACTATTAGCTACATAGCCGTATAGTAATTATGGGTATCGATACTTAGGAAATAACCGTTCCTTGTTTAGATGGCAGTCTAAGTACATATTACTAAGAAATAGTACAATCTTCCCGTAGGAGAGGCGGGAAGACGGGCAGCATGGTTGAACAATCGGATTAGTGTGAACACTTAAATTATAGATGCCAAGAGGTTGATACAAGAATCTAATTAGTTACTTATACGCATAAATTTACGAACTTTTAGCGATTGACTCCGCTACCATGAATTGACTAAATTTGACTCTACTTGGTCTTTTCTAACTTTAGGGCATTGATACGCCCGACACTTTGAAACTTTGAAAGTATATAAACTTTAAGCGACTGTTCTCCGCTAACCTCCTTTTGGAAACCCTTTTACTTTTATATACTTATCTTGAACTTTTATGAACTCTGAGCTTATCTTGAACCTTTATGAACTTTGAACTTAACTTGGACTTTTACGAACATTCAACTCTTGACTTGAACTTTTACGACAGTATATAAATTACCTTTAAACGATTGCTTATCCGCTTACTCCTCTTGGAAAACTTTGTACTTATACATTTACTCGTCGAACTTTTATTTGAAACCATTCATCAACTTATAAACTGTAACTCACTCACTACGTTTTCGTAGTTGAAACTTTATCTCATGTTTCAGGAAACTAAGCGTAAGTTATGAAGTGCATTGCTCAGGCGGGTCAAGCTAGTTATGTGAAAAGTAATACGGGAAAAGACCTTTGATACTTGGGAACTTTTATTAAAATACTTTATTATGTATTTTTCGTCTTATACTTACGGATCTTGGTTGTATCTTTCGAACATGGTTACCTTTTTAATTTCAATTTAAATGACTTGAACCGTTGACTTTTGGTAAAACTCGTGAAATGATTCTTTGCTCTTCACATTCCGTGTTTCCACTTTAGCGGGGTGTGACAGACTTGGTATCAGAGCACGGGTTATAGTGAAAACGGTTTTAAAAAAAATTTCAAAAAGTTTTCGAAACCAAAACTATAACCAAGGCTTTTCAGAAAAATCATTTTCGGGTTCAAACTTTAGTATATTATTTTCCGCAATTGCATGATTATCTTTTTCAACTATGCGTGATTTGATCAACTATCCATAGTTCAAAATGAATTATGCAAGAACAGAAAAGGAATTGCTATCGTTAACGGTTTTTGGGTCGAAAAAATTCCCGGTCTTATCAATTCCCGATTCTCACATAACTGACCCGTGCATGCAATTTACTTACGTTTTTCCTATTCTTAGTTTCCCCCGTACTTGTGTAACTCGATGTTCGCAGATCCGTCACGTCTCAGTCGTCCCGTTCACGATCACCTTCTCGATCTCAGTCACGATTCCCTCCCGAGCCGTTTCCCCATCGCGCGAACCTTCATAGGGCCACACGACCTCCGAGAGTCAACGTCACCAGACGACCGACCCGACGGAGGATACGTCGATGGCGAGCAGCAGCAGTAGCGGATCCAGCCCGAGGACTGTACTACCACCTCCTCCACCAGCGCCCGTTACAGCATCACCACCGTTTTAAGGGGCCCACCCTAGGTTGACCACGCGTATGCAGATCATCCACCCTGGCCGTCTGTCGGATTGGATGGCCGGACAACAGTTCAGTCCGTCTCAACCCGCTTCTCTCCCTATACCGACCATGGATTGGTACCATTGTGAACGCCAGTTCCTAGAGGAGAGACGGCGTGCCCAGGAGGCCGGACCCTCTCGACCTGCGATGCCACCTACCCTTCAGCCTCCCCCGCCAGCCGCATTCTTCCACTTCCACCGAGAGGTTCGGCGACTTGCAGAGGAGACCCAGTAGCAAGGGCTCCTCATCAGCGAAGTCACCGATATTGCGCATCAGTTGTCCGAGCAGTCGTTGCGAATCATCGCATCGACCCGAGCCACGGCGCGAACTGTGCAGCGCCTCGTTGGGACGTGTCTGATCATGAGGACTCTGTTGGCGGTCTTTGTCGCCAATATGTTTCTAGGAAGGCGTCATTAATCAGATTCCCTTGGTATTGGTACCGAAGACTCGAGTTGTGATTTTTCCATTGAACACGACTCAAAGCCATTCTTATTTCATTTCCCTTTTGTATCATACCCTTACCCTCTCTTTCTTATTCCGAACTATGTGCTTGACTCATTATTATTATTATTATTATAAATGGCAATTTTCTACCTTTATTGTCTATACATGCCGTTGTAGTGTGAACCCTGATATTGTCATTAAACTATTCTATTGTTATCACTTGAATCATCATCGTGCATGTGCTAATTATCTGTTCATGTCACTTCTGTGTATCTGTTACTATTAACCTTTGAGTTAAATTCTTATCACAAATTCCTACTCGTGCGTCCTAAACTAATTCCTTCTTTCCATTGTAGAACCATGCCTCCCAAGAGAAGCCGCGTTGACCTTATGGCTGAGCAGATCACTGCGCAGTTCAAAGCGGCACTCCCAAGCATGGTCGCCCAGATCATCGCTGGGATCAACAACGGAGTTTTCGGGGACGACAACCCCAACGTCGACTACCCAGAGTACAACCATGACCATAATCTTCCCTTCTTCCCGGCTGCCATCAAGCAAGAAGAAGGTGAACATCTCGGAGACAATAAACCCCTTCTCCCTCCTGTCCCAATTCAACAGAATGAGGACGAAAACCTTGGAACCAACAACCTCCCTTTCCCTCCAGCCCGCATCCAGCGAAGGAAGAATAAGAAAAGGAAGGTTCATCATCAACCCCCAAGGAAAGACAGAAACAAGAAACCCACAACTGTAACCCAAACCTACGCTGGACCGCACCCGAAATGCGACAAGTGCAACTATCACCACCTCGGTGACTGCCCTACATGTTTCAAATGCCGAAAGGTGGGCCATTATGCCAAGTACTGCCCAGTCAAGACAAACACCAAAGGTCGGAAACCAGCGTGCTTCGAGTGCGGAAGCGACCAACACCTTCGTAGGACTTGCCCCATAGCACATACTACGAAAACCGTCAGTACTCTCACAATCACAGCAAAGGAGGCCCGACCAGACCCCAATGTCGTTACGGGTACGTTCTCTATCATTTCCCATCCTTATTCCGTGCTATTCGATTCAGGAGCTGAGAGCAAGCCTTGTCTCCTTAGAATTTAGACCCCCCCCCCCCCCCCATTTACCTAGGATCTAAAGTTCTTAGGGGAAGCCCACTATCGAATATGCCAACGGTCAAGAGTTCGAAGCCATGAATACAATCTTAGGTTATCCAATACACCTATCTGACAAAAACCTTCCCCGTCGATCTCATTCCTATCAAACTGGAAAGCTTTGACGTTAACATCAAAAATGGACTGGTCATCTCATTTTCGAGCTAAGACCGTCCGCTTCAACAAACTCATCCGTATTCCCCTTGCCAGAAGGTAAAACTCTCGTCGCTTAGGGGGACAAACATGAATGACAACTTCGCAGCGTGTATCCCTTGATGATGCGCCAGTATCTCGAGAAGGACTACGACGCATCCCTCGCCCATGCCGCCAGACGTAAACCTAAGGAAAGCCGAGTCCAAGACATTCCTGTAGTCAAGGAACACCCAGAGTCTTTCCTGCGGATTTTCCTGGGCTACCGCCGCATTGACAAGTTGAAATTACGTATAGACCTCGTTCCTGGCACAACACCGGTCGCCAAGACACCATGCCGTCTGGCACCGCTCGAAATGCAAAAGCTGCCAAAGCAGCTGCAGGAACTTCTAAACCATGACTCTGTTCCCTCAAGTTCGCCCCCCCTGGGGAGCCCCGAGTTTCCCCTATCAAAAAGAAAGACGGATTCCTCCGCCTGTACACCCATTATAGTGAACCTAACGAGCTGACCGACAAGAACCGATAATCACCCCCGAGGATCGACGACCTATTCGAATAGTTGCTGGAAGCAACTTGCATCTCAAAGGTAGACCTCCGCCCAGATTATCATCAGGTTCGTGTCAGTAAAGTCGGCATTCCTAAGACCGCATTCGAACTCGATACGGACATTACAAATTCCCGTCATGCCATTTGGCCTAGCCAACACACCAACAGTATTCATGGACCTAATGAACAGAGTGTGTAGGCCATACTTGGACAGATTCGTAATCGTATTCATAAACGACTTTCTCATATACTCCAGGAACAAGGGAGATCATGTGAAACACCTTAAGCTCATTCTAGAACTCCCTAGAAGTCGGAAATCGTACGCCAAATTCTCAAAGCTAAATTTGGGCTCCGAGAAGTACATTTCCCTGATTATGTTATCAGCCATGAAGGAATTCGGACTCAGACCAGACGTAACCCACTACAATGATGGCCGATCTCGATATTCCATCCACCCGGAATCCGACGTATGTACAAGGATCCCCGAGAATATTGGTGGCGGCCATGCGTGAAAAAGGATACCGCCTTGCGTATAACCAAGTGCCTCACTCACTCCAAGGTCAAGGCGAAATATCAAAACCCCTCTCCTCATCACCGCCGATAAGGATAGTCGATCTGCGCCCCGTCCTCTTTGGAATGCCCTCCAGAGAATCGCTAGGGACGCGACTAGACCTCATCACCGCATACCACCCTCCGACCGATGGTCAGAGCTAAAGGACGATCCAAACGCTTGATGAAATGCTGATAGCGCGTGTAGTTGCCTTCATAGGAAGTCGAGATACTCACCTCCCCTGAGTTCACCTATGACAACGACTTTCATGCCAGCACCAAGAGCGAACCCTTCAGTATCTATTTGGACGCAAGTGTCAGTCACCGCTCTGTTGGCTAGAAGCTAACGATTGACGACTTGCAAGGTCCGACGCCTCCCTTCATACGTGGAAGACTGAAAGCATCCCGTACCCGGCAGAAAAGCTACGTAACCGACCAGAAGAAACCCCCCCCCCCCCCCCCCCCCCCGAGTCCCAAGATGGCGATAGAGTACCTCCCAAGGTATCGCCATGGGAAAGAGATAGCCTGTTTCTGGAGACGCGGCAAACTGAGCCCTAGGTACGCCAGTCCAAACTAAGTCCTAGGACGTATTAGTCCGACTGCTCATCGCCTTCAGCTCCACCAGATTCCTTCAAAGGTTCATATATAATTCCATGTCTCACTCTCGGAGAACATCTATCTGATGAGACCATCGTCACCCCCCCCCCCCCCCCCCCTCGACAAGGTCAAAATCGATGCCAAACTCAAACTCGTTTGATGAACCGCTTAAGGTTGTTGACCGAGAGGTCAAACAACCCAGGCAAGTCTTTCATCCATCATCGAGCTTCGGTGGAGATTCTCGACGTGGTCACGATCTCACATGGGAACGTGAGGACCAAATCCGTCAGAAATATCCACTTCGGTTCCAGAACATTCCTCCATGATGGTACGAACTAAATTTCGGGACGAAATTTCTTTCAACCCGGGGAGAATGTGACAACCGTCAAATTCTAGGTGCAATTTATACTCTATGTCTCTCTTATTGTCTACCGTTACCTTTAACTGATCAATAACCGGAAACGCGACAGTGTCGGAATCACACCCGAAATCAATTTATATAAGTCCTAATACCAAGAAAACACCTAATGAACTTTCCTAAGTTCATAACATATCATAACTAAGAACTTTCGGTTAACAAAAAGGTCCAACGAAGCAAAAACGTAAAAACAAAAAAATCAGAAAAATCTGATAAAACGCACGGTGCGCAGCACCTCTTGCCAGATTTCAAATTTTTAACATTATTAGTCCTTATCTAGTTTTTGTAATCCAACACCCAATCAAAAACGTCCTAGACTACTCCATTACTGACTTTAGCAGAACCCACACCCCATACAATCATTAGAGTCCATTTTCTTTTCTTTATTTCATTTTTGTAAACACAAACACACATAAAACACACACACACACACACCTAAAACACTCTCTAATTCTCCCTCAAGAACTCCACAAATACAGCCACATTCAGCCACCAAAACCCACTAAAATCCACTTCAAAGTCGTTCTAACAACAAGAGAAAGAAAGGGGGTCAAGGCTATTTCGATTACAAAACATTTTCTACACTTTTGGAGCTCTAAATCCGCCTAGAACATCATCCAAACACTTTCATCCGGTAGAAACTCTTCCTATATACTTATATTACTATAATAATCAATTGCATGTATGATCTAAGCTATAAAAACAAGTTTTGATGAAGTTTTATAATCATTTTTATACAAAAACGGGATTTTAATAAATGATGGTTAAATCTTTGTTTTTGTGGTCAAAAGTTACTTATAAACTGATATAATGATGATTAATAAGGTTTATACCGATTGCATGTCAAGATCTATCACTTACATAAACGATTTTGCAAGAAAAACTCGAAAAGGGGAAGAACAGCAGGGCAGGTGCGCAGCACCGGCCTGTTGTCCTTCCCGAAAATCGTCGTTTTGGCCGTTTGAAGCTTGGTTCCGCAATCTGACTTTTGAGACTTGACATTTGGGACCGAGTTTTGTAAAAATGAACATATTGGTGACTTGTATTGGACTTAGTTGGCTAAAATGAACATGTTTGAAAATGTTATGTATGTATATGTGTTTTGTAAGCGGAAAAGTGGTTGATATTTTTGGACATAGAATTTGGGCGCGGAAGCGCTGCCCAAATTTTGTTAGAAAATATAAAACACTTGGGCAAACAAAACATATTCAACATAATAACAATAACATCAACTTTGGACTTTTTGACTAAAACAAAACGTTAACCGTTTCGGATTATATTGGACAAAATGGACCTTAACACTTAAAGTTTGACTAAAAATTTACTTATATTACATAATATAACACAAATTTCATTTATTATATATTAAGTATAATAACTTAATATAATAATAACACTTGAGCAAATCTTGGTATCCTTAGGCGTTCGGCGATTCCCGGCTCTCATTTCCGACCATTTTTCCAAGTTCTTATCTTCGCAACCCGTGAGTTACACCCCTCCTTACTTTTACCTTCTAAGTACTCTTTTTGGGGGAAACATGAGACCAAAATATTTTGGAACTATATCTTTTATGTGCAACTACTTATTGAACTATTTTGACTTTTGAACTTATTGAACTATTTTGACTCTTGAACGTATTTTGACTTGGAACTTATTTCGACTTGGAACTTATTTTGACTTTCGAACTCGTTGAACTTTGACTTTTGAACTTATAAACTTATTTTGACTTGGAACTAATTGGACTTTGGAACTATTTTGTACGTACTATTTGAACTCTTATGCGTAAAACATTTTACTCTACTTGAACTTATTGGCTCGCTCTCTTTTGAACTAGACTAATCATTGATGCTTGTATACGTACCAACCCTTGATGGAACTATAACACGTGTTTAAGTGACGGACGACTACCTCTCTTTTAAACAAAACCACTTGACGCCCAACGACTTTTTGGACTTAGACTTACACACTATTAGCTACATAGCCGTATAGTAATTATGGGTATCGATACTTAGGAAAGAACCGTTCCTTGTTTAGATGGCAGTCTAAGTACATATTACTAAGAAATAGTACAATCTTCCCGTAGGAGAGGCGGGAAGACGGGCAGCACGGTTGAACAATCGGATTAGTGTGAACACTTCAATTATAGATGCCAAGAGGTTGATACAAGAATCTAATTAGTTACTTATACGCATAAATTTACGAACTTTTAGCGATTGACTCCGCTACCATGAATTGACTAAATTTGACTCTACTTGGTCTTTTCTAACTTTAGGGCATTGATACGCCCGACACTTTGAAACTTTGAAAGTATATAAACTTTAAGCGACTGTTCTCCGCTAACCTCCTTTTGGAAACCCTTTTACTTTTTATATACTTATCTTGAACTTTTATGAACTCTGAGCTTATCTTGAACCTTTATGAACTTTGAACTTGACTCGGACTTTTACGAACATTAAACTCTTGACTTGAACTTTTACGACAGTATATAAATTACCTTTAAGCGATTGCTTATCCGCTTACTCCTCTTGGAAAACTTTGTACTTATACATATACTCGTCGAACTTTTATTTGAAACCATTGATCAACTTATAAACTGTAACTCACTCACTACGTTTTCGTAGTTGACACTTTATCTCATGTTTCAGGAAACTAAGCGTAAGTTATGAAGTGCATTGCTCAGGCGGGTCAAGCTAGTTATGTGAAGAGTAATACGGGAAAAGACCTTTGATACTTGGGAACTTTTATTAAAATACTTTATTATGTATTTTTCGTCTTATACTTACGGATCTTGGTTGTATCTTTCGAACATGGTTACCTTTTTAATTTCAATTTAAATGACTTGAACCGTTGACTTTTGGTATTACTCGTGAAATGATTCTTTGCTCTTCACATTCCGTGTTTCCGCTTTAGCGGGGTGTGACATTATTCCCTTCGTCTCTCACCGGAGATGCGAAGGTTTGGTTCGAGGAGCTTAATGAAAATTCAATAACCACATGGACGCAAATGCGCGAGACTTTTATCAAAAGATTTTTCCCACCCGCCTTGGGTAGGAAATTACTCAGAGACATCAGAGGATTCCGACAGGAAGATGGAGAGACTTCCACTGAAGCATGGGCTAGACTAAAAGAGATGCTGAGAGGTTGTTATGGTCACGGATTGGGCAAGGAAAATATTATTGAAATTTTCTTCTACGGATTAACCAAGGAGTCTCAAAACGAGTTGGATCTAGCAGGAGGAGGAGATTTCATGTACAAAACCACCAACGAGGCATACAACCTAATGGAAGACAAGCTGGTCATAAGCTTATCAAGGGAGTATCGAGATGATGGCCGAGGCCGAAAACACAGAGGACAAGTTGCTCAAGCTGAGAGTAGCCATGAAACATACTCAGTAATTCAAGAGGTCAAGACCTTAGCGGACAGAATTGATAAGCGCATGGGACGGATGGAGAAGGACATACACTTGGTGAAGAATGGATGTGAAGGATGCGGGGGACCTCACTATGCTAGTGAGTGTAATCAAGTGGAGGATGCCAACTACGTACAGTATGGTTATCCTAATCGGGGATCGAATTGGCAAAACCACGGAGGTAACTACAACCGCGGTGACAATCGAGACAACGGATGGCAAAGAAACAACACACGTTCCCCACCACGACAAAGATACGATCCACCGAAAAACGAAGATGAAGATCCGAGCATGAAAGATCTTTTGAAATCATTCATTAACACCCAAAAATCAACCAATGACGATGTCCGCAACTAATTTAACGATGTCCGTAAGCAATTCAAAGTTTTAACTGATCAAATCGAGTAAGGACAGAGAAATCAGCAGGCAGCACATCAAGATTTAGAGAGAAGGTTCGATAGGATGAACGAGCGGATCTCAAATCGACCACCGGGCCAAATACCAAGCAATACTCAACCGAATCCACGCCAACAGAACCAAGGAAACACTTCCAATAATCAAGCACCGAAGTATCAACCTCCTGGAAGAGCTGAAGGATTACGAGACGGATTCCCACCCTGTAAACACAGAGATGAACATGTAAATGCAATCACTACACGCTCGGGAAAAGCTTATGGAGGAGATCAAGTCGAAAATGGAGCAAAACAGGGCCTAGGTGCGCAGCACCTACCCAGAGGTGCGCAACACCTCGGTTCTGGTCAAGGGGGTGCGCAGCACCAACCTTCTGGTGAGCAGCACCGGGCCTCTGAACACCTCGGTGCGCAGCACCTATCTCATGGTGCGCAGCACCAAGCTGCTGAACCGGTTTTTGATGATTTCGAGATCGAGGACGATGTGGACGAGGCACCACAAGTTCAACCAAAGGCCAAAACACCTGAACCAGTGGAGGAAGTTCCCATTAAAGCTTATAAACCTCATGTTCCTTATCCTCAAAGATTAAGAAAAGCGAGAATGAGGGAGCAGTACTGTAAATTCTGTGATATGATTAAATCTGTTAATAGTAATGTTCCTCTTGTCGATTTGATTGCAGGGATGCCAAACTACGCTAAATTCATCAAGGAGATGGTTACGAACAAAGGAAAGCCATCGGAGGAGCAAGCCGCATTCTTAAACACGGAATGTTCAGCCTTGGTGAAAAACACGATACCACCCAAGTTGGATGACCCAGGGAGTTTTCTGATCCAGTGCAACTTCAATAATACATACAGTTGCAGTGCTTTAGCAGACTTAGGAGCTAGCATAAACCTGATGCCGTACTCACTATATGCTAAACTCGCCCTTGGAGTGTTAAAACCCACCAGGATGAGTATCCGCCTAGCAGACAGATCATTCCAGTACCCATTAGGAATTGTTGAGAACATGCTCGTAAACATCGGAAAATTCACCTTTCCGGTTGACTTCGTTATTCTAGAGATGGATGAGGATGTCACTGTTCCAATAATCCTTGGACGACCATTCCTAAACACAGCTGACGCAATTATTAGGGTGAAAAATGGGCAAATTTCACTAGGGGTTGGGAATGAACGAATTGTTTTTAATTTAGATAGAGCTATGACTCATTCTTATTCTACTGATGAAACTTGTTTTCGGATTGATGTGTTTGATGATTTAGATTGGCAGGAAATTCTCGAGATAGAAACTAGCTTGGAGGAGGAGCTGAAAGACGAGAAGATCGAGGAAGTGGAGGTTGAAGTTAAGGAAGAGCTGAAGTTGGACCAAAGCATGAGGATCAAATCTTCAATCGAATCACCACCTACCGACTTAGAGCTGAAACAACTACCGGTACATTTAGAATATGCTTTCCTTGAAGGTACAAATTTATTACCAGTTGTGATTTCGTCATCACTTTCGGGTGACGAAAAAGCTCGATTATTGACAGTCCTTAATGGTCATAAAAAGGCCTTTGCTTGGCGTATATCTGACATACCCGGAATTAGCCCCGATTTTTGCAAACATAAAATAAATATTAATGATAATGTAAAACCCGTTGTTCAAAGACAACGGCGGCTAAATCCGAATATGACAGATGTCGTTAAAAAGGAAGTTGTGAAGTTGTTGGATGCAGGAATTATCTACCCTATTTCAGATAGCCCATGGGTGAGCCCCATTCACTGTGTGCCGAAAAAGGGAGGTATGACCATGGTGATGAACGATAAGAACGAGCTTGTGCCAACAAGGACAGTCACAAGATGGAGAGTTTGCATCGACTACCTCAAACTGAATGAAGCCACCAGGAAGGACCATTTTCCACTACCGTTCATGGACCAGATGATCGAGCGACTAGCAGGAAATGAGTTCTACTGCTTCTTGGATGGATTTTCAGGATACTTTCAGATCCCCATCGATCCCGAAGATCAGGAAAAGACCACATTCACATGACCGTTCGGAACCTACGCATATCGGAGGATGCCATTTGGTCTATGCAACGCGCCCGCCACTTTTCAGCGGTGTATGCTAGCCATTTTTCAGGATATGGTGGAGAAGACAATGGAAGTATTTATGGATGACTTTTCCGTATTTGGAGATTCATTCGATGCTTGTTTGGAGAATCTGGATCAGATGCTGGGACGATGCGAGGAAGCACACTTGGTCCTCAACTGGGAGAAATGCCACTTCATGGTTCGAGAGGGAATCGTTTTGGGACACAAGATCTCAAAAGTTGGGATAGAGGTAGACAAAGAAAAGATCGAGGTCATTGCCAAACTACCACCACCGACGAACGAGAAGGAAATTCGGAGTTTTTTGGGACATGCAGGATTCTACCGAAGATTTATCAAGGATTTCTCGAAGATTACTCGTCCTATGACGAAACTCTTAGAGAAGGAGGTAGCTTTCAATTTCTCGGAGTACTGTTTACAAGCTTTCGAGCTACTCAAGGAACGGATCACCAATACACCTATTTTGGTAGCACCGGACTGGTCTCAACCTTTCGAGCTAATGTGTGACGCAAGCAATTTCGCAGTGGGTGCTGTTTTGGGGCAACGGATCGATAAACACTTTTGACCTATCTACTTCGCCAGCAAAACACTGAACGAAGCCCAACAGAATTACACGACTACGGAAAAAGAACTTTTGGCTGTCGTATTTGCTTTTGATAAATTCCGCTCATATTTAGTGATGAGCAAAACAATTGTTTTCACGGATCATTCTGCTTTAAAATTCTTATTTTCTAAATTAGATGCTAAACCTAGATTAATTCGTTTTTATTGTTGCAGGAATTTGACATCGAAATCAAGGACAAGAAAGGGGCTGAAAATGTAGCTGCAGACCATTGAGCCGATTGGAGAACCCAAGTTTGGGGGAGTTGAAGGAAGAGGACATCAAGGACACTTTTCCGGGGGAAATGCTAGCCAGTATCAGTAACACAGACGGCGATACCCCATGGTTCGCGGACATAGCGAAATATCTAGCCGGAAAAGTCGTAAACAAAGACCTAACCTATCAACAAAGGCAGAAAGTGATCTCGGATGCAAAGTACTACTACTGGGACTCGCCATACTTGTTCCGTAGATGTGCTGATGGAATGGTGCGCAGGTGTGTATACGGAGAAGAAACTCGAAAGATCTTGGACGAATGCCATCGTGGACCCACCGGGGGCCATTACGGACCAACGGTAACCGGGAAAAAGGTTTATGATGCAGGTTTCTATTGGCCAACAATTTTCAGGGAGGCCTATACACTCGTGAACACCTGTGATGCATGCCAACGCCAAGGGAATATTACGAAGCGGGACGAAATGCCACAGCAAGGGATCCAAGTTTGTGAAGTTTTCGATATCTGGGGAATCGACTTCATGGGACCTTTCAAACCCTCAAACAGAAATATTTATATTCTAGTTGCTGTAGATTATGTTTCTAAATGGGTTGAAGCTAAAGCATTACCGACTAACAACGCTAACGTGGTTGTTGATTTTCTTAAAAGTTTGTTTTGCAGGTTTGGAGTGCCAAAAGCATTAATCAGTGATCGAGGAAGCCACTTCGCCAACGCTCAGCTTGCAAAAGTTTTGAAACGATATGGAGTAAATCACCGGTTTGCGACTTCGTATCATCCTCAAACGAGCGGGCAAGTGGAAAATACAAACCGGCCACTCAAAAGAATTTTGGAAAAGACGGTCAACAACAATCCCAATATATGGTCAAAGAAACCAGAGGACGCACTGTGGGCATTCAGGACGGCATACAAAACGCCAATTGGAACCACCCCGTATCGACTACTCTACGGGAAAACATGTCACCTTCCGGTTGAAATAGAGCATAAGGCGTACTGGGCTTTGAGGACATGCAACATCGATATGGATTTAGCGAGAGATTTGCGGATCCTACAACTCCACGAAATGGACGAGTTAAGGTTACAGGCCTACGAAAGCTCCCGCCTTTACAAGGAGAGAACTAAAGAGTTCCATGACCGAAAAATTTGTAGGAAAGAGTTCAAGGCGGGCGATAAAGTACTTTTATTTCAATCTAAGTACAAATTCAAGGCCCCTAAATTACGCTCGAAGTGGACATGACCGTATACCGTCAAACAGGCTTATGCGTCCGGCTATGTCGAGTTTTGGAAAGAAGGCGGAGAACCATTCATAGTCTTTGGGCAACGAGTCAAACTATACCATGAAGAAGATGAGGAAAACGGAATGAGGATTGAGGATGGATTCTATTCCATCAACGCCTAATAAAGAGGCATATCGAGTCAAGCTAACGACTCGGCCGAAAAAAAAATAGCGCTTCTCGGGAGGCAACCCGAGTTTGTTTCTTTCCTTTTCTTCGTTTTTATTTTTTATTTTTATTTTTATTTTTATTTTTATTTTTTTTTTCTTTTTAGAACGTTTTAACGTTTTTCTTTTGCAGTTTGTTTAGTTAGGTACCAAGAAAAAAGTCAGAAAAATACAAAAAAAAATCGAAAAACGAAAAAAAAAAATTCCAACAAAATGCCCGGTGCGCAGCACCAGAGGGAGGGGTGCTGCGCACCTCGTCACTGTTAAGGTTATATCTTGCTATTTCTTATTGTTCACAGCACACACACACATAATATTACACAGCAGCGGCGACACACGATATCTAACACACAGAATCATCCAATTGTTGCTCGTTTTTACTCGTTTAACTTGCTAATATGTCGAGACGAGTATGTTTCTTCTCCCTAAACTCTTTATTACTTTCGATTTTCGTTTTATTAGGTTAAATTGATTTGGGGAAATTTCTAGGTTTTCTTTAATTCGTCCTAAAACATGAAATTGATTGCATAATAGGGTTAGGATTGTTGAATTAACAAGGTTTGAGGTGCTCTTGTTGGATGACGACTGGTTTTGACCGGATTTTGGCCGGAAAACGCCGCCGGTGCGCGGCGCCGGCCTATTTTCCTGCTGCTGGTCGTCCTTTTCTCGTGTGATTAACGTTTCTTTGCTGTTTTGTTGCTTTTGTGTTGTGTAGGGTAAGCGGGCAGCCGTGGCAAGCGAAGAGGGTGAAGGAAGTAGGGCTCGGGCACAACCCCGAGCTACACTCAATGCGGCGATTATGGCGCCCGAAAGCCACCCTTGGTTACACTGGCCGGGTTGCTCAGCTGACAGAAGGATCAAGTTCAATAATAAACTTGCTTCACTACGGGGACGACCAGTTGCTGCTCCCCGCACTATGGACTGGGAGTTCTTGACCAGTATCCATGTAGATTTGAGCGGGTTCATGACTACCCGTAGCGAGACTGCCCATCGTAGCATACCAGTCTGGGGGAGAGCTTGGAGGACCGATGAGCCGTCATTCAGGGAATGGATGCTAGAGTTTTACTGCTCCCTGGAGGTCTCGAGGGAGTTCACTGACCAGACTTTCTTGACTGCTCCGCTGATATCCTTCCGCTTAGGCGGCCGGGACCACTAGGTATCTGTTGTTGAGTTTGGTAGACTGACGGGTTTGTTTACCAATGCTGAGGCAGGTAACGAGGCGTTGATGATGGCATATCTCTCTGATGCTGAGAGAGATACTGTGGGATTTGGGGCCAATGAGGCCTGGTATGGTTTGTCAGGACGGATGGAGCATCCCTCCAACTCCAGCCGAGCCAAGGATATTCAGGACCCCACTCTTCGGATCATCCACAAGCTGCTCTCGTATTCCTTTCTTCATCGTGATACCCACCATGACAAGTTTTACGGGGAGGACTTATGGTTGTTGCAGCTGTTCAATCTTCGTGATCCCTCTCGGTATGCTAACGTCCCGTGGACGTTGGCTAGGTACATGGCAGACAAGGGGGAGGGGCAAACCGACTCAAGCAAGTTGCTTTGCGGGCACTTCATCACCCGCATTGCCCGGTCTTTAGGGGTGGCTACTCATGCCAATATCCATCAGTGCTCACCACCGGTTCATTGCAAGGTTTATGGGAAGGTTGATTTGCTCCGAGTTGGGATTCTTCACCCAGCCGGAGGGCGTTTGGCACCATTCGGTCCAGTTGGGGAGGTTCCAGTTCTAGCTCCAGCTCCGGTACAGAGGCAGAGGGCACTGTCACAGCGGGATTTCCAGGATCAGGTCCTAGCAGGGATACACAGGCTCCAGTTCCACGTTGAACAGCAGGATCAACGTTGGGACCAGTTCCAGCACAGGGAGGAGTACCTTCATGATAGGTATCAGCCATCATGGGAGCTCACCTATCAGCAGCACCACCCCGGGCCGTATCCTCCATATGCAGTTCCCGCATTCCATTACCCTCCACCTTATCCCGGGTACCACCCAGCACCCCAGCAGGAGGATCACCATGACAGTGATGACGAGTAGCTTGTATTTTTTATGTATTGTGATGTATTTTATGAACTTATTGTTTCCAGTTACTATTTCTTATTAGAAGAAATAGTGAGACTATTTTTATATTCGTCGTAATTTGTACTATTATTTTTCTTTTTATTTTTCTAACATGTGTGGTTGTGTATATTTTAGTTTCTAAGACTGGCAGTAAGTTCAGCACCCGCTCATAAGCCTGGCATTCAGTTCAGCAAACCGCATCTCAACGCTATATATCATATTTGGCAAACGGGTTATATACTTTCTCCCTTTCTTTTATTTTTGGTATTATTATTTTTTTTTAGGATAGTTTTTGTATAATTTCCCTTAGTTTTGAGTCGTAAACACATTAGGGACAATGTGTTACTTAAGTTTGGGGGGGTCATCGGGAAATTTTACATTTTATTTTTCGACCCTTAGCTTAGTTTCCATCGTGTTGAATTGTGTTATTTTTGTACATTTTTGAGTCAGAAAAAAAATTGAAAAATAAAAAAAAAAATCGAAAAATTGAAAAAAAATAAAAAAAAATATAACGTGTCTAGTCGGTAAATACCTTAAACTTTAAGCATAACCAGACGCATTTTTACCCCACTCGAAAAAATAGTGAGATTTTTTAGCCTATTGAAAGCATTTATTTTTAATGTTATTTTTTCATTTCTTTGAGTGTGCCGATGGGGATGACTTTAGAACTTGACATTGTTATACATTTCGAGACCATATATGAGCAATTGCATTAGGGTAACTTAGTGTGATTTGGTACAACTTAGGGGCATTTAGGATTAACCATTTGTTTAGCCTTTTTCGTTTCTTTTTATATATTTTCCGTCTAACCCTTGTAACACTCATTTTTAGTGTTAGAAACTCTAGTTAAACCAATTTGCGCCTAAACCGTTTCGTTTCTAAACACTATTATATTATTTTGTACACTCGCCTTATTTTCGTTTCTTTTTAGATTAAGTCCGAACTTAGATTTTTGATTGCTATTATATTATAAGTGAAGTTAAGGTTTATTAAGGCATGGAAGAAAAGTACCAATTATTATTGCTTTGTATTATTATTGTATTTGGAGAAATAGTAGAGAAAAAAATATATATAGTGATTATTAGCCTTTTGAGCATGTGTACTTACCACGAGAAAAATTATTTTGTAAGGCATGTACTAGGCTGGAAGAAAAGAAAAAAAAGTGAAAAAGAAAGAAAAAAAGCAAAAAAAAAAAAAAAAATTAGTTGTAGATTTTAAGAGAAGTAATATATTATGAGTCGTGTATTATTTACGATACATGTATATTTGGAGGAGAAGAAAAGTATAAGTTGGAGAAATTAAGCAATCCAGTACGTTCGAGATTATATTTAGTTCGGATTTAATCTAAGCCTTTTGTATTATTTTATTTAACCCATTTAGACTCCATATTATATATTTTCACATGTCTTTACCTGTACATTATAACCCGAATAAAAGTCCCCGTTTAGTTGTACCTAGACTCTAGTGGTGGAGAAGTGATACATTATCAAGCCTATGATAGAATATTCACCATTACTGAGCAATTGAGCGATTCTACAGAGATATTTTTCACACCCTTTTAGATTAGTTTGAGAGATTGTGTGATTTTACTTCCATAAAAATCGTGAGGTGTTTGGTTATGTTTTAATTTTGGCTTTGATAATTAATTTGAAATCAGTTTTTGCTTGAGGGCAAGCAAAAAGGCAAGTTTGGGGGGATTTGATATCGCATATTTATATAGATATTTATATGCGATATTTGGTCGGTTTTCATAGTAAACATGATGGATAGGATAGGTTTTTACATTTAATCGTGTGGAAAAGTGTTTTTATCTATTTTACAGGTTTACATGATCGGGAAGCGGAAAGGAGTGAAGAAATGAGCTTACATGACGAAATGACGGAAAACTGAGGAGGTGTCGCGCACCAGCTGAAGGGGTGCTGCGCACCGAGGAATTCGAGTTGGTTTTGGACACGAGAAACTGCCCGGTGCTGCGCACCTAAGGACTTGGTGCTGCGCACCTATTGGATAATTACAAGAAATTTGATTTCGAGTCGAATACGTTTTCTACTTTACTTTTGCCTATAAATACAACATCAAATCCGTACAGAAATTCATTCCATTATTATTCTAAGTCTCTGGAGCTGGTTATTACGTTTAGAAGCAAGATTCAAGCTAGGAAGATCATATTTTCGGCTAACGGCGGTCACGGCACGTTTTGTCGAGTTATTCGTTTGTTCTTTTCTCTTTTAGACTATTTTTCCAGTATTATTTCCATGACTTTATTTGCTTTTTCAGACTTGATCATGAGGAGCTAAACTTTCATTATGCTTGTTTGAATAACGGATCCTATTTGAAGTTTAATTAACGTTTTCGATTG
The DNA here is from genome assembly GCA_910822075.1 of Senecio squalidus. Lineage (NCBI taxonomy): Eukaryota > Viridiplantae > Streptophyta > Magnoliopsida > Asterales > Asteraceae > Senecio > Senecio squalidus. The sequence continues at coordinate 20,874,123 of CAJVGC010000065.1, read as the reverse complement.
TTTATGTTTTTGTGTTTAACCGTTGATCCTTATTTGCTTAAATTTTATTATATTATCAAAGTTGTTTATATATAATTTGACTAATCAATATTTTAGGTATTCGGGAGGAATCTAGATAGGTTTAACAAGTTATATGAAGTAATCGGTCGGTCTATAATCGATTTGAAATTATTAAGATTCGGGAGGACTTAGTAATAACAACGTAGGTAATTAAATTTAAGTGAGTAGGTCTAAGTATTAAGATTCGGAAGGACTTGATAGTTAGAGGAGTTATTCGGGAGGAAACTCTATAAGGTTAAATCACTAAAACGGGCTTGTTGCTTATTGCTTAATTGTTAATAGTTATTACTGTATTCGGGAGGAACAGGGTAATTAGAGATAATTAAAGTTTGTAAAAGATTCGGAAGGACTTTTATCATATCTTAGAAGTTTTGTAAACAATCGAGTTCGTAACTTTAAACGAAAAATAGGTGAAGTGTCAAACAAGTATACTTTCTCATTATTTGATTAAATCATTAATCTTTCGTTCGATTTTAATTAATCATCACTTTTTCTTAATTACTTGCAATCTTGTGTTACGATAAAAAACCCCCAAAAATACTCAGTATTATTTATTCGAAATATTAAAACAAATTAGTCCCTGCGAACGAACCTATACTTGCTTAAAACTATATTATATACGGATAGGTCCACTGCCTAGAAGTGTGTAATTGCGTGAAAAAGTAGGTTTAAATTAAGATTAGATTTTACACATCAGATATGCATTTATGAACACTCCCACCTTCATAGAAAACAAGAGCACAATCAACATAATCAACAATCCGGTGAAGCACTCCAAGACCAAGCACATACAGATACGTTATCACTTCATAAGAGACTGTAATGAAAAGAAGTTGATTCATGTTGAAAAAGTCCATGTTGATAATCAGCTTGCTGATCTTATCACAAAAGCTTTTGATGTGGGAAGTTTACATTCTTCATTACCAGTATTGGCATGATCAAAATGGATTAACCACCCTTAATTTATCTCTTAAAAATCTCATGTTAAGTCCCTTCGAGTAAAGAGTAGTAACCTTAACATAAATCAAGTGCCTTACTTTTTAGTATTGTACTATGTTACTACTGCAAAATTAACAGTAGAAATGAATTTTGGCCAAAATCTTATAAGTACGGAAAATTTTTCATTACTACGGGAAGGTTTAACTACTACCGCCCTTAGTTTTGTTAATACTGCTTGAATGGTTAATGCTGCTAGTAATCTCATTACTACGGACCTCTGGTTAATACTAGAAGTAATGTTTATTACTACTGCCAGACCAGTTAATACGGTCCGTCATTACTACTGTAATTAACCTCATTACTACTGTAATTAACCTCATTACTACGGTCATTATTTGTTAATGCTGCAACGATTAGTACTGCAGAGTTTTCTTAATTAATAAGATTACTCTGTTAATACTGCGTTGACAAGTCAAACCTCAAGTTGCAACTAACTTTTAACACGTGGCGATTTGTGATTGGACCTCAAAATTTAAACTTCGGCGCGCGTTCAATAATTTTAAACACGTGGCATTCCACGATTGAACCGTCCTTTTTAATCATCACGCGCTTCTAATCCAAATTGTTAAGTTGTTATAATCTTAAGCGTATAAATAGGGTTCATCTTTAATCCTTCCATTAATTACTTTTCATCTCAAGAACCCTAATTGCCAAAAAGTTACCGTTGCAACTGAAAAACTACCACTATTTAATCAAATTCTTCCAATTTAACAACAATGGCTGATCTTCAGTTCTATGAAAGCCATAACATGGTTGCTTGCTTTACAAAGAATAAAGAAAACACTGATTTTTACCCAATTATTGACTTCTTGAAGCAGTCCCACATAAAATTTGCTCTGACAGTTAGTCTAGAGATTCATGAAGAACACATACGAGCTTTTTGGGAGACTGCTGTGGTAGCTTCTGAGGGAGAAGTACCAGTCATAAATGCCACTATTGATGGTAAAGAGGTCACAGTTTCAGAGGCTACAATCAGAACCCATCTTCAACTTCAAGATGGAGAAGGTATAAGCTCTCTACCTAACGAAACTGTTTTTGAAAACTTTCGCCTAATGGGCTATGGGGGGGACCTAAATACATCAACAGTTTTAAAAGAAAAATTGTCCCCCCAATGGAAATACTAAATGAACACTTTGCAACAATGTATTTCACAAAAGAGAACGGGATGGAATGAGGCAAGTGTTTCCTTGGCAACAGCCATGGTTTGTCTTGCCACAAACCAAACCTACAATTTTTCAAATCTTATCTTTGATGGTATGCTGTGGAAATTTGGCCAATCCTAAACACAAATATTTAATGTACCAAAGATTCTTACAGCATATCTTATATTGTGAAATATGGGATTTAACTAGATCCCAAAATGTTTTCCCTGCCCATTCTCATGCAAAGAAAGTGTTTGCTAACATGAGAAGGGTAAACAACGTTTTTCAAGCAATGTTACACCATTGTTCTCTACAATGATGGTAGGAACAACTACTGAAGATGAGAGAATACTGACTTCACCTCTGTCTCAACCCCCATCAACTTCTCTTCCTACTGCTAGTACCTCTGCAGTTTCTACTACAAGTACCGCAACTGTTATCCCTTAGGCAACAAATGCAGTTTCTAGGTGTACCTCCAGTTTCTACTGAGAGCATTCCTCCAGCTTTAACTGCACATATAGTCACCACTCTTGTGACTCCACCTTCTGTTTCTTCACCTCATCAACCACCACCAATTGTGGCTACTTTCATCATAAAGGCAAAGAGGGTTCCTCGGCCTCTTAAGCCTAAACCAACCACTACTCCATTAATTTTCACTACTACATGGGAAAACATTGAGCTTTCTCCCAAGCTCACTGAGGTGGCCGCTAAGGAGGGGAAGACCATTTGGGAAGGGCTCCTACTACTGTTGCTCTTACTTCTCATAGTGAGGCATATGACAGTATGGCCATCCTTAAGACCCAACCCAAGGCAACACAACCCATTGATGCTGCTTTTGTGGCATCTTTGGAACGTGGTCCCAGGTGCCAAGAAACCATGGGCGAGGGAACAGCTTATGCAGGGCAGAAGGGTCCCTCTACATCCGATGATCAATCACCTGTTGGTACTCAACAGGCAAGGGGTGAGGATAGATATAATTACTCTAACCTTGAATTGATGGAAATGTGCCAAACTTTTATAGTTAAAGTGGATAAACAAGGGGAGGAACTTGCCACTTTAACACAATTAGTGCATCAGCTGGTGAAGAAACATGAGATACTTACAGCTCAACTGATGCACAAAAATCCAGAAACAAGGAGTATTGGAAAAAGGGGGAGGAGGTAGAGAGAAGAAGTGAGGATACAGTTATTACTGCTACCTCATAGCAAGAAGAAGAGATTGATGAAGAGGTGGAGGGAGAAAAGATGGATATTGATGAAGAAGATAAGGAGGAGCATATATTTGAGGGGGAGCAAGAAATGGAAGTAGAAAATGAAGAAGTGATTACTACTGCTGCAATTGAAGAAGTCATTATTTCTACTGCAGAGTTCATTTCTACTGAAGATTTGGTTTCTATTGCTTCTATGGTTTCTACTACTCCAACAGCTTCTACTATGAATATGAAAGAAATTGTTTCTACTGAGCCTCCTATTTCTACTGAAAGCTCCATTCCTACTGATCTTCTTGTTTCTACTGAAGCTCAACAAGTATCAATTCCTTCATTAGAGGCTCCAACTACTATATTCTCTGAAGCTACAACAAAAATTTTCAATGAATCAACAGTTGTTACAACTGTTACTACTGCAACACCAATTACTATTGATGAACAAGCAGTAGCTGCAGAGCTTCTAAGGCTGGAAAGGACCAAGATTATTGAGCAGAGGAAGATTGAGCAAGCCTCCAGACCCAAAGAGAAGGGAGTTGAGATTCATGTTTCACCTGACAGTACCAAGATGGTTGAAGGAGTTGACTTCATCCAAGATCCAAAGAGCTACAGGAATGAGACCTATTATTCCTCCTCACAGATCTTATATTCCCAAGCCAAAGGAACAAGTTGAGCCAGCTGAGAAGGCCAAGGGAAAGAAGATAGTCGTGGATAAAAGTAAGGAGGATAAAGAAAAGAAGAGGAAGGAGAGAATAAAGAAGATGGATGAGTTAACTTCCCTTCAACTTGCTTCTGAAGAGTTGGATGTGGGGACTGACCCTGAAACAATTAAAGAAATTCATACCAAACTTCATAAAGCAGATTTGGAGAAGATTCAGAAGATTGAAGCAGAACATGCATTCTTGCTAGCTGAGCAAGAAAAAGAGTTAGCTCAAATAAAAAGAGATGAAGAAAAAGAGAAGAAAAGGAAAGGTGCAAAGAAGCAAACCACACAAGAGAAGCTAGCTGGTGACAAGCAAAAGTTTATGGCCTACTTGAAGTCAAAGGGCTACAATGGAAAATCTTTAGGGCCAATGAAGATAGGAAACTTTCTTGCACTACTTGAGAAAGAAAAGAAGAGGGACTCTCTCAAGAAAATTCAACTCACAAAACAACAAGATCAACAACAGTTTGAGTTAGAGAGATCCATGAAGAGAGCTCAAGAGACTGGAAGATCAATGTTCGATGCCCAGGGGATGAAATTCATAACCCTTTTGCTCCAGTCAAGCCAAATCCACCTGAGCAGTTGAAAAGGAAGAAGTCATGCTCTACCAGAGTACCAATGAAAAGACAAAAACAAAGTGACATTCCTAATGTTTCAACTACTGTTGCTCAAGGAAGTCCAAGTGTACCAAGTGTGCCAAACAAGAAAGAGTTAGTCAATGTTCAAATTGAAGAGAAAGAATGAGATATTGAAATCTCAGAAGATGACTGCTCAACTCTTATTGTAAACGAAGAAGGACTAAGGATTGAACCTTTGGTAGTTGAGCTACCTGAAATAATCAACTGGGAGTATGTAGGAGGACCAAACAAAACTTCTTACATGGTCACAAGAGCAGACAAGTCAAAGACAGTTCTATCTGCTTTCTATAGAATGATTAGGGATTTCTCAAGAGATGATATCCAGCGCGTATTTGACATTGGAGTGATCAAATATTCAAGGTTCAGAGGTGAGTGCTCTGGAACAGATATGGCGATGGATTGGCTCAATGGGATGTTTAATCCTGAAGTTGAAATGATTAATCCAGCATTCAAGAGATGAGGAGTAGACAACCCAGTAATCAAGTGGTACCTATACGAAAGAAGTGGAGTATACTCAATAGTTAGAAGGCACGGAGCCATGCAGTTCTACCTAGTTGAAAAGAGGTATGACTTGGGGTTGAGAACACTTAAAGAACTAATCAAAGTGAGACTACATGGTTTGATTGCTTCAAGGTTGGATCACGTGCTTGTGTGGAGGATAATGGGGCAACTAAATGAAGAATTAGCCAAAGAAGTAGAAGAGAAGAATGCAAGATTAAGAGGAGAGTGTAAATAAATGAAGAATTAGCCAAAGAAGTAGAAGAGAATAATGTAAATTAATGTAGTTAAAAGTTGAATAAAAACTTGTACTTTCAGTAGTAATAAAAGTTGAAGTTAGGGGGAGATTGTTGGGATTGAAACTTAGTTAAATTAGTTTTAATTTCATTAATACTGGTCGTTACTACTGCTGATGAAGTACTGTCTCATTAATACGGACTGAAGTTATTAATGCGAAATGAAGACAATTACTACCGAAGAACATGGTTACTACTGCAAAACTATTACTACGGACTATGATCATTACTATTGCACATCCTCATTACTACTGCTGTTTGTTTCTACTGCAACAAGATTGCTATGCACGTTGTATTACAATTAGAGTTAGATGTAATTCCTTGTTTAGATGTTTCCTATTTGTAGATAGGTTAGCCTCAAGGTCTATATATAAATCCTTGTAGATTGATAGAAAACACGTTGTATTGATTCATTATTCAATATAATTGAGGCTTATAATTCGACAAACATTATTGTTCATAACTGTTTTCTTATACAATATTTGTTTGATTCGACAAACTTGTAATATTAAGGTGTTCATCCGCTGCTAAATTTTTTTGGATAAATTAAGATCTTTCTTAAACAAGTTTTAGGTTTATTCAACCTATTCGATCCTGACACAAACGGATATTGAAATTCAACAATAACATATGGCACTATTAAAGAGTTTAATTTTGGAAGCACATCTTTGTAATTGCAATTTTAACTAAACATATATACCCGTTTTTATTAGTCTAGTAATGTAGGGGAAAAAGAAGACAAAAAAGAAGGAAATAAACATTGGGATATGTAGCAGAAAGAGAGTGTGAATACAACGGCTATCGGGGCAGGCATGGCTCCTAAGAAACTGTGTCCGCCATTACCATTTATTTAAATTTTAAACCACTCCCGCACACAAACATTCGGGAGGATATCAAAATACAAAAAGAAGAAGAAGATGAAAGAAGTCATTAAAGAAGAACTTAAGAATCTGGAAGCCGAGCACCCGACACGATTTCATAATCTTAAACTTCAGCTTAAGGATTTCATTAATCTTTTAGATGAACAAGAAGAATACCAACAACCATCCAAACAACAACTATATATCCCGACCCAAGGTTCTCTCGACTAATCTCTCGCTTTCTGCATTTCGTATACTACTTATATGTTTGTTAATTCATTTGTGATTTGGGTGATAGAATCATCAAGCAGGAAAAAGAGAGTGAGGGAAGGGGAAAATGATGATGATGGGTTCACCAAAACAAAAAGACCAAGCGGAAGTGGCGCGGTTAAGAAGGCCGAAGCTTGTCTCCGAAAGATTAAGGAATTGAAGTCCTTTTTTTGCTCCTCAGATTACTAATCATCAATTAATGTGGATTTAGTCTAGTTTCTTGTTTAGTGCATGGGCATGCCAATTTTGGTGTTGGTGTTTAAGAGACAGTACAAAACGAACATGTATATGTATGCATCATATTTGTATTGTTACACTTGGGGCTTGGCTCTATTATGATCAATCAAGTGACTTTTTGAGTTTTTAATTTGTTTGATTACAACATGGGTATTTTGTTGAAAGCTTTTTTAAAACAAAAATAACCAATGATAAGTGCACCCGGAGTGATAATGATTGACAATGAGGGTTGTGGTGGTTCTGAGGGAAAAAGGTGATGACGTGGCAGTGAGAATGATGGTTGTGAGATTGTGGGGTTGTTATGATAGGGAGGGTTGTGGAGGTTGTGGGAGTATTTTATTATTATTAATTTTTTTCTTTAAACATTAAAAATAAAAGATAAATAAATAATTAAAAGAATATAAAATATTAAAACTTAATAATTAAAACATTAAATAAGATAAATAAAAAAAAATTACAAATAAGTAAAACAAAAATAAATAATTAAAACAAATAAAAACTAAACTAATTAATCCCGTATTTTTCTCGGATTTTATTTTTCTCCGCTTCGACCCAAGCCGCTTCTGCCGGCGGCATCCCCTCCGTGCTTTGTCGAAGAAACATCATATCGTCTCTTCGTGCACTAGAGTAAGTCGCTTCCTCTTGTCGCATAGCCGCTTGTTCTTGTCGGTGGAGGGTTTTCGCCTTTATTTCCGCCGTTTGCTTCTTCGTCTTCGTAATCTTCTTCAGGTGTGTCGCGATGAGCCCGCAAAGAGTCGAGGACGAAGATGTTTGCGCCTTATCGAAGGCGTCGGATGATTCCTTTCTTTTACTACCTCTCTTTTTCCCTGGAGGTCGTTGTTCTACATCATCCGCAAATATATCGTCCCCGGCACCAACGTCGTCGAGGTTGACGGTATCGAGTGGAGGGTCTATCTTGACAAATGCGCGCCATCTGCTGTGATCCCTCCAGATTTCCCAGGCCTTGTCATGCCTAAACGTCGAACGCTCGGTCTCATAGTACATTTGTCGAGCCGCTAGGTAAACCGCATGGTCGTCAGTCCCGCTTGTTTGATTTCTTAACGCCTCGGCATGGTGGCCGATAAAAGCCTTAACCAAGGCACTCATCGCCGTAAACTTGGAGTTTAGGGACTCCTTGCCTCTCTCCGGCAATCCTTTCTTCGCCGCCTCTTCGTTGTAACCCTCAACGATCCGTACCCAAAATCGAGCGTCAGGTTGGGCGTTTCCTATCCTCTCATCTTCCGAGACCGAGCACCACATCTCCACCAAAAGGACCTCCTCTGGGACCGTCCATGCAATCTTTTTGCACACCTTTTTCTTTTTCGACGTGGACGGTCGTGTCGCGGTTACTTCGACCACATCGCCCGTTTCTTGGACGATTTCTTGGGTTTCGGGAACAAATGTTTGTGTTTGTTGGGTTGGAAAAGTTTGGGGAGGAAAAGTTTGGGGAAAAAAAGTTTGGGGTTGTGAGAAAAGTTGTTGATGCATGGCGTATTGTTCGGGAGTGAACATTTGTTGTGGGTATTGTGGTGGTAGAGGTTGTTGCGTTAAATAAGTGTTTAGAATTTGTTGGGATTGTTGTGGCGAAAAGTTTGACATTTGGTTTGGATATAAGGCGTTTGTTGTGCCGAAAAAGTTAGCGAAAGAGGATGGTGTTTTTGATTGTGGCGTCGAGGGATTGTTTGTGTTTGTTTGGGGAGCGTTTGATGAAGACGAAGACATTTTGTGATTTTTTTGGGTTTGGGTATGAGATTGAATTGGATTAAGAATAAGATTGTTGAAAGAAAGTGTAATTTTTTTGGTTAAAATGGGGTTGTATTTATAGGTGAAATGGGTTGGTAAAAAAAATAATAATAATAATAATTAATAATAATAATAACGGTAATATATCCGTTGGAGGGGAAAAAAAAAGAAAAAAAAAAAAAAAAAAAAGCGATAATGGGTCGTTGTAGGCACAACGGGTGCCTCACAACGAACCCACAACGAGGGGGACTCGGACTCATAACGAGCACAACGCTCGTTGTGAGTGCACAACCAGTCGAGGACCCCCCACTCCGGATGCTCTAAGAGAGTGTTTTGTTATGAAGAGTTTGATTTGATATTTTCCAACTATTGCCTAGAAAAATCTACAATTTAATAATAAATGACTTTTTTAATAATTTGTTAAAAGAGTGAAAATCTTTTCATTAGATATGCTCTTAATTAATATAAAAGTTAAATATAAAAAAGTTGTTATATATTATGTAATCAGTTTGATTCATGTAATAATCTCGAGGCCGGAATGGACATATAGTCGTCATAATTAGTGTAAATGGACGGTACCGAAAAATATTTACAAAATTTTTACATCCACCTCAAATTTCCACTCAGTCTTTCACCTAGTAACCGTTCACTTTTGTTAGTGGAATGCTGACATGTGAAAAGCCGGAGTTGGCACCTCCGGCTTATGGATAAAAATTAGGAGATCCACTTTGGTGGTTTTAGGGTTTAGATTAGGTGGTTTTATGGTTTTGGTTTAGTTTTTTTTGTTTTAAAAATGGTTAAGTGTTATTATTTAGGGTTAATTATCTATGTGTGTTGATGGTTTTTATGAAAAATTACAAATTGTGTTTTGTTAATATGTATTTGTTTTAGAGTTTATAAAAGTTAGATTATTGTTTAGAGGTTTCTTTTTGTCTTTTATGATATGTAAATAATGGAAAAAAAAACAATTTTAGTGTTTTATGATATGTAATAATGGAAAAAAAATAATTTTTTGATATAAATGAAATCACACTTTTGATCAATATGAATTACAACATGGCACACTTAATCCGAAATACAAGCAATACAGGATATCACTACCGTTGGTTACGTATACACGTACGACGACGACTGTTGTAACCTGTCTGTCCACAACCACTACACATTCGGGATCTACTTCCGCTCGCCTGGTCCATTTCGTTATGAATTCTTCTTTGTTTCTTTCTCCCTCTTTTTGTAATGATCATTGTTTTATCCGCCTCGATTGTCTAGTTTGCTTCTCTCCGGTATTCCTCGTGACGTAGGCCCCTAAGTGTTGGGGTATACCTTTGTCTCCACGTATTTGTACTATAGAAGGTAGAAACCATTATTGGTGTAGGTTCTTGGTTTCTTCGACTAGGACCATTGACGTGTCCATCAACAGCCATGCCATAAGAACAAATAAACCTCTGAATTTGCCACTTTCCACAAGTACAATACTTATACAAAAAAATGACCTCGCATTTGTTCCCCCCACCCCCCATGGTTATTGGACCATTTGTCTCAGTCTCGTAAACACCATTTGGGACATCGTAAGGTGTTACCCTTTGATGATTTGCATATGATCTACGACCATTGTAGAGTCTCCACATGGCCGTTGAAAGCGGAGAATGACAACTTCTAGCTCTCCCAAAGTTTTGTAGGAAGTGTGCTCTAGTAATTACTTACATTGTTTTCATAAACTTTATGAACTCACTCAACTTTATGTTGACATTTTAAGCTATGATTTCACGTAATGATCAGGCATAGGACAACTAGAGACTCTCAAGGACTTAGAAGACTATTTATTGCATTTGAACATTATTATCTTTGGTTATTCATTCAATGTATTCGTTATTCGTGTCAACTCTATAGTTGTATTACATTTTCATTTGTGGATTGACTCCACAAGACATAAGTATTTGCTTATGATTGTACGACGTTATGACACACGGTTTTAACAATATTTTTATTTCATATTAGATATTCTTCTTATATATACAATATGTTATGACGATCGTCAATCGGTTTCACCCTACGTTTCCGCCCAAGGTGGGATATGACATATCGTAATAGTTTTTTATTCGACCATTGACCCATAAAACATTTGTTATTATAAAAGCTTGAAGTCATTCACTTAAGGTATATAAAAATATTTGACAATGGTTTTAAATCCCGTTCTCCGAGGCACAATAAAAGTTATTTTATGCGACGCTTAGTAAAATAAAATAAAAACTCACATTTTACAGAAAAGAAAGAAAGAAAGTATTGCAATATATAAAAGAAAATGTATTGCAATATATATATATATATATATATATATATATATATATATATATATATATAGAGATGGTTTCATTTAAGAACCATGTAAATATTTAGGAACCATTAGGAACCAATATTCACCAGTGTATATATATGATATTCACCAGTGTATATTTAATATGATATTCACCAGTGTATATACATATAATATTCACCAGTGTATATACATATAATATTCACCAGTGTATATATATATATATACATATGCTTTATATACACTGGTGAATATCATATATATACACTGGTGAATATTGGTTCCTAATGGTTCCTAAATATTTAGTGGTTCCTAAATGAACCCACCTCTATATAGATATATATATATATATATATAGAGGTTGGTTCTTGTAAAACAAACTTTAAGGTAAAATAAGTAAAAAAAAATTAAAAAATAATTTATAACGTTAAATATTTTGGATTATCGTTCATTTTAACCATATATCAAACTTTAAAAAACGAAGTTTTGTTGTACATCAAAAAATGGGTAGTTTTATCGTTGTGCATCAAATTTAAATATTTAGTGCACAAAAACAATGAATTTGATGCACAACCCCTAAACGACATATATTTTGATGCATATCAAAAGTTGTTTTTTTAAAGTTTGTTATAATTGAATAAATAAACATAATACAAAACTACACATATTATACATTATTTTTTCATATTTTTTTACTTAATTTACTTTAAATATTGGTTTATAAGAACCTCTTCCTATATATATATATATATATATATATATATATATATATATATATATATATATATAGAGTTGGTTTCATTTAAGAACCATGTAAATATTTAGGAACCATTAGGAACCAATATTCACCAGTGTATATATATGATATTCACCAGTGTATATTTAATATGATATTCACCAGTGTATATACATATAATATTCACCAGTGTATATACATATAATATTCACCAGTGTATATATATATATATACATATGCTTTATATACACTGGTGAATATCATATATATACACTCGTGAATATTGGTTCCTAATGGTTCCTAAATATTTAGTGGTTCCTAAATGAACCCACCTCTATATATATATATATATATATATATGTATATATATATATAAAGAAATACACTTTGGGCTATTTTAACCCATTTAATCGAACTTTATAATCCACCACATCAGTTTTATGATGTTATCTTATACTCTCCTTTATTAGATAAAAAGATAATAAAAAAAAGTTAGTAGATAAAAAGATAAAAAAAAAATAGTAGATTAATTTTTTTTGAAGTTGGAAAACATGTATTTTCTTCCGAGTTCCAAGTCTCGTAATAAAGACACCTCACTTCCTTTTATCTTTACTATATTATAAAATATCTCATCTTTATTCTTAATATCTTAAAATTTAAGTAATTAAAATTACTTATTTTCCATTTTTATACATTTCACAAAATTCATCATTTAAAACACTTTAAAATTAGTGACATTTTATTTAATTACATCAATAACTAATAAATAATAATAACTATCTTTATCTTTACTAATATATAAAACATTTTCACTTTTTATTAAAATTTTAAAATTTTAAGTAAAGTATAATTAGTAATATACACATTAATGAATATAACATATAAACTAATCTTAATTTCCTTTAATTAATTATATTACTTATTTCATAAAAAAAGTATACCCATATAAAATAAAGGCAATTTAAATTAATTGATATTAAATTTGTATTCATGTAACTATTATTTTTTAACTTTAAACGTTATTTGATGGAGTAAATTTATCAAATATCTGATTTATAATATAAATTTTATAAAGTTAGTTGATAGTGTTGTGGTTCGTGTTGCTCTATAATTCTAGCAAGATGATTATCATCAGAAGTTTATATTCTTCTATTGGTCATTGTTAAGTTTTAATACCAATAAGCTAAGTAGTATTAAATTTGATACTTTTAAGGTTAATAGACCTTGTTACCATATTGATTATCCTTCATTACAACATTCGAAAGTATGAGTTACCTAATGGATTCATGAAAACACACTGAATTTGAATGTCTTGAAGGAAAATATTTTTTTTTCGGCTTGAAAAACAGAACGATAAACGATTAGAAAACATAGTGTTTGAATGGATTTTTAATTTGTTGTTGCATCGTTGAAGGAAAATTTGATTTTGTTTATAGAAAATATGGGTTTATAGAAGAATACTATTCAGGAAATATATTTAATTCTCTTTTTGACCGAACGTGAAATTATTAGACGTCACCTATTAAAAAAACAGAAAGACCTGAAGATTAGACTTTTGTTATGTTTACAAATGAACTTAATCTTCAAATGAGTCGAATTACCCAAATGGGTTGAATGATCCGAACGGAAAATATTATGCGGGGTGTTTGTTTCATGAAATCTAGAAAAAATTGAGTGAATTTGAATTAAATTCTTTTCCATAACATGTTTGTTTGAATTTTATGACGGAATTTAAATCCGTTGGAATCTAAATTTTTCATCATACGACATAATAATTACTATTGCTGAATGATCGAACAATAAATTGTTACCACAACATTCTTTTTATATTAAGCGAATGACCGAACTTTATACTATTACATTCCACGTATAACTAACCACCATAAATTACCCACCTTAAGTTATCGCGCTGGTACCATTTTATAAATTAGAAAGTTTAGAAAATTAAGAAGAGTTTTGAAGTTGAAATAGAAATTAATGAGGAAGCAAATTGTTGAAGTGCGAAGAAGAAGATAAAGAAAGATGGTTTGGGGACTTTTTCCCGTCGATCCCCTTCCAGGTTAACTCCATTCATGTGTTTTTTCTGTCTGAAATTTCGTCAAACACCTTATGTGCATTCTTACAGTTCAACCACAACACATATAATTTAATAATAGATTTTACTTGATGATTCATGAAACAGTACTACGTAGATTACACGAAAGAATAGTTACTCTTTTTTATATTATGTATTCACAGGGGAAGACACTTATTACTTGTTTACCAAAGGAACATATAAAGTCGGACGAAAAGGTAACTTGATTTATCTACCTTAACTTAGTATGATTTTATTGATAGTGTATGTATGATTAGCTTTAACTTGCTTGATAAGTTACAATGAGGTTTCTAATCTTGCATAATTTGTTATATAGGATGTGATATTATTGTTAATAAAGATAAAGGAGTTTCACGCCTCCACTCACAAATAATCATCGATTCCATGGATAACAAATCATCCCAAGTTACGATAAGAGATTGCTCCAAATATGGAACATTTCTTAAGAAGCCCCTTGACGCCTCAAAACAAAAGGTTCACGACTTTCCAAATAAGGAAACAACATTAGATGATCAAGACCTTGTTTCGTTTGGAACTGGTAATGCTTCTTACAGGTATGCCAACTTACTCTTCACTTTCTTTTCTGCTAACGTAATTTCACTACTGCATAATACCTGCAGGTTTACTTTTGTTCCTCTTGCTTTGTTTGTTTGTGGATTGGACCCTGCTCGATACAAAGAACTTCAACAGAAGATATCATCAATAGGTTAGTAGTTTTCATCATTTCACCTGAAAACTGAATCGTTTTGCCCACCAATTTACGCCTTTTTTGCTGTTTTATTATAATTACTATTCACTTCCTTTAATATTGATTTCTTCTATAGATATAGTGTCATATTTCAATGATAAAAATATTACAATATGGTGTTCAGGTGCTTCTATGACTAAGAAATGGAGCCCAAAATGCACACATATTCTTCTTGATGATAATGCATCATTGAATGCGGACTTAGTTGATGCTATTGTGTCTAAAACACATTTTGTCACTTATAAATGGGTAGAGGTAATTTCCTTTGATTACCTCTTGTGACATGTGTGGTTGCGGATTTCTACCATTTACGTGTCATTTATAGTTTCTTGTATTTTAACTTCCCATTTTATTTAGATGCTTGTAGATAAACGTATTGGCACTGAAATTCCAAGCAACAGTTTGTAAGTATTGACTTATGTCTATACTACAATTGATTCTACTCTTGAAAGGTTATATAGTTTCATTTGATTTTGATCATATAAATGTGTCTACTTCCCTCCCCTACAGGTATGCTCCTACCGTAACGTTGGAAGGAATTTCTGTTAAAATTGCTGATCCTGAGTCTCGAGAAAATTGTTTAAGTGGATACACGTTTCTGCTAGATTTATCAAACAAAGTAAGCATTTAGAGTATCTTCTCTTTCTTTCCTGCTTAGGATATTTACCGGCTCAAATGAGTCATTTACCCAAAAAAAAAGTTCGGGGCTCATTTTGGACAACTTCAACTTTTTTTTTTGTCAGTTTTAAGGTATTCGTTTCTGGTATGACATTAACTATGATAGTGAGGTCAGTGCTGGTTGCTGACTGTAACACTAGACTTAAACTCGTTGATGCAAATAGCATTATTGACTTGAGATGTTAGTAGTAGCATTAGAGTTGTTCCCTTTTTAGCATTCATTTTAGTTACTGAAGATGTGTTTATGGGATTTAAGAACTGATATGGAACCGTCATGAGGTTAATTTCTGAAATACTAACAATGTAGCCCAAAAGTGTGTTAAAAATTCCTTCATTTAGGAACATTTTCGGTATTTCTGGAAAACAGAAAAATTAGGTAAATTACATGAAATTTACACTTAATAATTTTTTTTCATTTGTTTATTTGGGCATTGTTTTCTTGTTTTCTTGTTATTTAGAACTGATTTTGAATTTCATATGACCTCATGCATGGTCCACGTCCCTACAAACATTGATCAAGAAAGACGACATGGGTTTTAGAAATTCCTGTGGAATCAAGACTGCTCCCTATAGCCCTTAGGAAATCTCTTGATGCATATAAGTCGTCTAAATATGTTGTAGTATAACCTAAAGCTTCTTTTAGTTTGAATTGCTTTGGTAGTAGGTGGAGAACTCCTATATATGCTCAATGTCTCTCTCATTAGTCATTTCTAACCTAAAGCTTCTTTAGTGTTCTTGTTAAATCCTCCACTTGAGTCTCTTAGGTTTGACCTAGGATTATCTAAAGTAAGGCACCAAGATAGCATGGTTGATAAGATATCCTATATTTTACAAAATATTTTCTCATTTTAGTGTATGCACAATGAGTTTAATGCATTATAGTTATTATTTTTATGTGCAGAGTCTTATATCTGTTTTTTGTTTTTAACAGTATAAAGTTAAGAAAAAGTTGCAGCCGTTACTAGAAGCCTTTGGTGCAAAAGTTGTTCCTGTTGGAGAATTCATTCCCCATAGCCAGGTTCTATTGATATCTTAATTTTATTTATTCTACTTCCGTTTTGCCCAAGTTCAAATTACAGCGCCAAGATATTATACTATTTCCTGGAAATCATGTAATTATTTTACGCATTCTTCTGCTTGCAAGGTTATATTAACTTGAGTTAAAAGATTATTTTTCTTGATGGAGGCTTTAGTTATATCAACGAGAAGTTAAAACTTAAAAGGATATTTCTTTGTACACATAAAATATTTTTGTTTTGTTGTCTCCCTCTGTTCGTAAAATAGGATTTAAAAATATTTCTTAATAGCGACAAAGTAGAGGAATTTTTCTGATCAAATATCAATAATTGTGGATATATTTGGTTGGTTGAGCATTTGTTTCTTAAGTTTGTTATACTATTTCAGAAGCATGCTCTCACTTGCATTTTTGTGTCTTAGTTTACTTAAATTTTTTGTGTCTTGGATTACTTATAATAATAAAAAGAGCTTTTCAGGGTGTGGAGGATGACGTAAATAACCAAATCGTGCATGTAATTTCTGTTGAAGTCGGAGACGGAGATGCTTCTGACTACTCCCATAATCTTGCATCTCTACCTAAAGTGAGTGAAATAAACTTGATTTGTGCTACTTTATCTGGCCGCCTGGATCCCGTTATTTTTGTCTCCCCACCCGGTAAGGTTTCTTTATTAAGTAGAGATCTTTGTAGTTTAGTTTTTAATATTTCAGATATCTAATAAAAAATGGTATATAATTTGTTAATTCATTTTATCACATGTATTTCCAATTGCAGTACTTGTCACATCGTCATGCTCCACAGACGAGACAGTGGTAGCAGATTCTGAACCAGAAGTAGAAATCACATCAGTTCATACATCATCTGCAATCCCCATAATAAAATCAGTTGAGGATGAAAAAGAAATAGTATCCATTCATAGTGTAGAATCCGTTGAACTTGATAATGTATCAGAAACATTTATTCCATCAATAAATCCAACAAAGTTCGATGATCATAGAAATACAACCGCAGATGATATCAGTGCAAAGACAAATGATGGTCGATATACATGTTTACTGAAAAGAGATGATGGAATATCCACTCGAGTGCTTAAGACGGAGGATGCTGAATTTGGGACTTCAGATGTAATATTCAGTCAAGATTTGATCGTTCGAGATACAAACTTACCACCTTTTACGCCTTCTCCAACAAATAATCAAGTTTTAAACTTTAAACGGTTCAAGAAGGTCAGTTATAATGGTCGTTTCCGTTTTGACCCGTTTACCCTATAAATGGGTCGATTACGGTTATGTTTTATCTCTAAATGGGCATATGGGTTAAAAAGATTAAACTAAATGAGAATGGGTTGAATGTGTAGAGCATATTGAAAGTCATCCGAAGTGTATAAAACATATAAAAACCTCCTAAAACGCTTCATAAGAAAGTGATTATTAATAAAGTGTTTTGACCCACACAACCCGTCACATTTTTTTCATTTTTCATGCTCCACAGGTGAGACAGTGGTAGCTCCAACTTTTCATTGGACATCTTAAACTGAGAATGTTATGGTTTTGTTTTTTATGTTTTTTTATGGGTCATATAATCCCATTTATATCCTACATTTCTGATACTTTGACCAATAGTTTATAACAATCGAATTAACTTGCAGATGGCAACTGAATCAGGAAATGGTTTCTACAATCTTGTACCTTTTTCAAAGCATCCGTATAAGTATGCTACCATATCTTTAGTCTTGCTTTCATTTTGATCTCGTTCAAATTTCTAGTACGTTTTTGGTATTGACGGGTTTTAAATTGTGGCAGAGGATCTGAATATGATAATGATGAAGTAGCAGAGTCTTTGAAGGAAGAAAAGAAGCGTAAACAGAGAGAAGCTGTTTCAGATGATCTGTTTAACAATGCAAAGGTACACTTCCTAGCTTAACATCTACCATATAAGATTCTTAAAACGGGTTTGGGTAAACAAGGGTAATTTTTAATTTAATCAGTACGGGTCAAAAGGGTCGCGTTTACCTGACTACCTACTACACCTTTCATCTTCTTTGAAAGTTTTAAATAATTAATGGATTAGATATGATTACAAATACTATACTATTGGAGTAATAATCTAATTCTTCTGAATAAAGCGATTTATTTAAATACACTTTGCTATTTTAACCCATTCAATGAGTTCCATTGTTGCCTAAGTTTTATCATTTGATCTGTTGGAGATAAATATACCCTTTTTTGACCTGTTTGTAAATAAACGGGTTGAAATTACCACTTCTTGTCCCAATATGATGATAGTTGCATTTGTGATTTCTGAATAATGTTTTAGGCGAAGAAACGTGGAGCAGTTGGTTCTGTCCAGGGACTACTTTTTAAGCAAAGATGATGTAGGTAAAGCGTTTGCTGCATATCGGCAATGTATGAAGAAATTACGTCTAATGAATTTAGTATTTATTGCAGTACCTGAATTATAGGCATGTCTTACTTTGTTAATATGAGTAATTAGCATCTTGAACCATTGCTAAACAACCAACATACTTGCAAAACGATCACTCGGAGTTGGCAGAACTAAAGAAAGGAATACAGAATTTGTCCCGTTTGTTAGTCCTTTTCCACAAGCTAGTCTTCTTTTTGCGTCTTTGTTTGTATGTTGGTTGTTTGAAGGTGATATGCATCAATTATTGAAATACTAGTAAGTACTTTCATCGTTTCAATGAATGTATTCGCCCATTTAACGTTAAATGAACAAACACATAAACGAACTGATTACCTTTTTCGTCCTTTCTAACGGACATCTGTTTTAGGAACGAAATATGTAAATATATATAACGATTATTTAAAGATTTTAACGGATATCCATTTTTAGGGATGAAAAGGGTAATTAGTTTCTGACATTGGATAATTTACGCAATTTTTTATACTTAGGAACGAAATTCATAATTTAAATAAACCATATGGACGATTTATGTAATTAACTCTTCAAATTAGAACATTTTCACTTATTTTGTTAATTAAGTATTTTCCAAGAAAAAAAAAGAGCTAATATTATGTAAACAAATATTAGTGACTAATGTTGGCTGTTTATATTAACAAATATAAGCGAATCGTTAGGCAAATAAATAATCGAAGAAAACTTATGCTTAATTGCTTGTTTTTGCGTATCGGAATAAGTGAACATAAGATATTTTTGTTAATGTTCAAAAATAAACGAACTTCCAGCCAAATAGTTTAAGGCTCTGTTTGTTTGTTATATTGGTTAAGTCATGTCTAGATATTGTGTCTTTTTTGATAAATGTTGTCCCTATGATTATAATATTATAATAATTACGTTTGTTTTAAGTGCTAAATAACGAGTCTGATTAATATAAATGAATGTTTAAAAGAAAAAGATTTGTGACTAAATGGTGAACACTCGCCCACGTGACTTTCCAATAAAATCATATTGTCTGGATTCAGCCACAAAAAAAAAAAAAAATATGCACCTTATGACTTACTGCTATAAATTACAATCAATGACTACCACTTTTCTATATTAAATGTTAGGAGCTGCTTTTAAAAGCTATTAAGCATTGAATTGGTTCGATGTGCTTACTTAACGTTCAAGATTTTGATGATTGTTTGTTTATCTAATTCAGTACGATAAAAGGGTTACTTTTGCATCTTTTGCTTTCTAATTGGTTTTAGATTTCTTAAGATAATCGTTTTAGGTATCTCTTGTTCTTATCAACTTTAGTTGATAAAAAGCTTTTTAGTATACTTTATGGCTTTTTTTTCTTCCAAAATCTATACTCTATACTCTCTAATAAACAAAACTTAAAATTGAACATGTTGATTAACTTAAAATCTATACTTTATATATTGTTCCCTTGAAAGCTTCTTAAGACAAGATATCAAAACGTAACTATTTTCTTAATAAGGTCTATCTCGACAAGGTTTCTAACGAGTTTTTCGTAAAAATATAAGAATAAGAAGCAAAGTGAGACCCACTAATTGCTCATAGAATTAACTAAATTGTTAGAAGTGCAAATAAAAATTTCAAGCTTGGGCTCACCCTTGACATGAAAAATGTCTTAAATATGATTAGAAACATTTAATTATAACAATTATAATCTATTCTTTTATTTACCTTTTATCTAAATAAATTTGAGCAGTAGAAATGTAGAATACCCACGAACGCAATGGTAGGTTAACGGGTCAAACTTAACATTTGGTATGAGCTTTTAAGAGGCTTTTAGGAACTTTAAAATTCTTCTTAGATGTTGTTTCTGATTTTTTTCTTCCTCTGAGTTTGTTTTTGCGAAGCCTTTGTCTCTGCATATCCTCCGTCTCTGTGTTCCTTTTGAGTCTTTGAGTCAATGACTTCATTTCTATAGAATCTCACTAATGTGCTTGAATTGTATATTCTTTTGTTAAAGGTTTATTTTGGCAAAAAGAATAACAATAGTTGAATTTTGTTAGTTTCATAAGTATATAATAAAAGGGTTATGATCATAGGCATTAGCACCTACGTCGCAGCGAAGAAAGCTGAGTATATATTATGAATTAAATCTGTTATTTTGATCTCTCCGTTTGAAGTTTTAGTTGAACTAGGTTGCTTTTATCAGATAAAAAGGAACCAAGCCAATGTTAAAAAGGGAGGCAGCCGGTTAGGCAAAAAAGAAATATTAACTTTCTAGCTTACATGTTTGTTCATTTTTTGTGCAAGATTTGTGTCTTAAGAAGCAATCGTAAGAATGTAATAATTTTTTTGGTGTTTATGGTGTACATATTTGTAATGAAAAAATATATGAGATGGCAGTCGAAGGAATAAACTTTTAACAGTTTTATGAAAGAGATATTGACCGGTGTATTCTAAATAAGTGTTCGAGGTTGATTGAGAGCAGTATGATACTGGATGGCGAGTGAAAGGATGCTTGGTGTCAATACGTTTAGAGGTTTCTGCATTGCCTTTTTCATATTGTTTTAAAACGTTTATCATAATAATAGAGTTTTGTTATTGTTAGAAGCAAATTATACTATATGAACCCAACTTTTCTGCATTTTATGAACTTTTAATTTCACTTTATTTAGGTTGCTCGCGTAACACGCGGATACTAAACTAGTAGGAAATAAAATATATACTGATTATCCATATAGTTGCCATCAAAATTGATTATTTAACAAATGTAACGAAATATGATGGAAAATTTCAGTTATAGTCTTTGGTTATTTGGTTAAAATACGATAAATTATGGACTACGATGAATTTTAAACGGTTTACTTTAATAGTTACGGTACATATTATTTATACTATTGGTGGTTACATTACATACCATTTATGCATCTGATTTTAGCTTCAAAAACTATGATTAACAAACTTCTATTATAATATATTAATGTTTTCATCTATATTTACCAAAAGGAAATTGTTTTTAAACAACTATTAATCCCACGTAAAACAAAACAAACATGTTAGACACCAAAAGCAGTTAAAAAAAAACAAAGAGTTGGACACCGAATCTCACAACAATTAAGAAATGTTGCTTTAAATTAGTTTAATTAATAGGAATTCATTATTCTTTATTTACAGTCCCACACATTAAAAGACAAATAATGTTTTTAAGTTTACATACATGCTTAAAAACTGTAAAATAAGATTACATCCCGATCCTACAAATATACGAAAATAATAAATTTGTGATTTCGTCTTCGGCATCTACCTGATGACTTAGCAACCATAAAACCGCTGTGAGGGACTGTAAATAAAGAACAATGAATTCACATGATAATTTGAATGGATGTCAAAGTAAGTTGGAATATGTACAATAACCGTTTTTGAAAGTTACACAAATAAGTACAAAATACTTGTTTAAGATGGATATATATATAATAGGGTTTTGCTAAATATACATTCATAAATTTATTGTATATTCAAAAATTTATCTCTATATTTTAGATAACAACCCCTATACTTAATGTGTACTCTCTTTTAATCGGTGTCTTAACTTTTTAATCATAGTCGGAGGATATGGTCTGCAAAACCATATAATATATACTTTATTTTATAGAATTTTGATAACAATATCCTTGTAAGTTGTGGTTAAAAAGTTAGACATGCATTTAGGGGTGGGCAAAAAGCGGTCCGGACTGATCGAACTGGAACCGGACTAAAACCGGTCTAAACCGATGACAACCGGTCCGGTTTTCGGTCCATAAAATTATGAAATTTCGGTTTCAGTCCGGTCCGGTTTTTGACACATGAACATAACGAGGTGAGCAAAAGTCGGTACAACCGGTGAACCGGTCCGAACCAATGACAACCGGTCCGGTCTACGGTTTATGAATTTGTGAAAATTCGGTTTCCGGTCCGGTCTACGGTTTATGAATTTATGAAAATCTGTTTTTTCGGTCCGGTCCGGTCCAAAACCGGTTACTAGTGATCCGGTTTTCGGTTTTACTTTTTATTTATTTTCGGTTTTCGGTTCGGTCCGGTTTTCGGAACCGTGCACGGGCCTACATGCATTACTTTATTGTACAACTAGATTATTGTCCCACGATAACGCGGACAAATATAGACAAAAGTTGAATCGTAAACTTTATGTTTAGGTACATGTTCTTCTAAGTTATTATAAGAAGACAATGTTACACGTATAATAACATATATATTTTTACGTTTATACACATATTGTTTATAGTTATAATAACAAATATATCTTTACGTTTATTCACATATTTTACTATTTTATATTAAAAGATTTTAGAATAACTATAAGGTATATTATAGTCCAAATTGAACGATAATACAAGTAAATAAGGATTGACATAATAGGCTGATTTATTTATTTAAGTGAAGATGGCATGAAAGAGAATGCAATTATGTAATGTAAAAGGATATAAAATGAAAATACTATCTACTTACATCATCAATTTAATATAACGGTTGAAATAAAAAAGCTAACCCATCTAAGGGGTCTTATTTCGCCATGTAACATTTAAGCCCCATCTTTTAATAAAGATTAAAAATACTTAAAACTGTCTCTGCATTGTGAAACTTACCTCCTACTTTTACGGAGTAGAACTTTTAAAATTGTCTTTATAACTTAATACATAATTTATAAAATTGTAGTTATCAAAACTCTGTTTTATGATAAAGTTCTATATTTATTAAAAGAGTATGTAAAGAAAATTTTATTTTGTAAAACTTATTTCTAAAATAAAAAGACAAATTGTGTCTATCTAGTTGTTTCTAACAAAACTTAAACACAGAATATTTAGACTGATAGGACAATTCTTATTCATTACTGTCATACCCCAACAGTGGCGGAAACGCATGGTGTGGCCGATTGGCGATCTTCATAACATAATAGTAAATAAAAACATAATCTATATGATAAAAGAAATAATGTTTTGTTATGGCGTCGCCATACTCAAGGTAAAATCTTTGGTACACGAATCCGTCAAACACTACATGTAATATGTTCAACAAACAACCAACGTAATGTATCAAATACTTAGGCATACAAGCCCGAAATACAATCCCAAAATAAAAGTATAATCATAATAGAATGCCACAATGAAAATGCATCCTGAAAAGTCTGCCAGAGTCCCGCTCCTAAAGTCAAGTCCTACGCCTGCTAATTACATGAAAGCTCAAATGAGAACCACTTAAATATTTATGAACCAAATGAACCACTTTTTAACCACTCATTTAATAAAACTCATTTCTTTTTCAAATACAAATATCTTTTAAATTATAAACTTTTACAAAATAAAAAATATACCGTTAGAACGAATATTTAATTCTCCTTAAGAAAAATATAAACCTTTTAATTTTTGACAACTTTGTTTTTTATATACACTGGTTTATATAGTACAAATTATGAATTTTTCAAAAACTGCGTGTATACACTAATAAACACCGCCGTATACGCATGTTTATACGTATGCATTCAATGGTGAATATATGGATAGAATGTACGTCACGAACTAGTTCACATACCGGTGAATAACAGTGTATTCACTTGTGTATATATATGTATTCATCTAGTAATATATGGTTCAAATGTGTTTTTGGCTAATTCGTATATACGCAGGGGTGGGATATTGTAAAAAGTTTTTAAAATAAAAAGTATAAGGAGGATTCTTGTCCACTTATTTAGTCAACAAAAAGGGGATCAAGAAAAGTCAACGCGGTGGCATTTTGGTAATATTTTCGAACTTTGATGCCCTTTTGGTAATTTGCAGAAATCTTTTTTTTTTTTTTTTTCTTTTTTTTTTTTTCATTTTCCCAAATTACTCATTTTTTTTAATCTTTGTGCATAACTATTTCAATCTTTGTGCATCGATTTTATCAAAATAATGTGTGTATTGATTTTACGTAAGTTTTTTTATACAAAACATATCCACCGCCGAAAAATCCACCGGAAATCAATCCACCAAAACAAAACAATCAAATCCACCAAAACAAACAAAACATATGCATAAAAAAAACATGTGGATAAAGAAATCAATGTGCATAAACAAAACATGTGCATAAAAAATTAATGTGCATAAGTATTAATCCACCGAAACAAACACATGTGCATAAATCCATAGGAAATCACCTTCATCCGTCACCGGCGGAAACCCTAGAAGAAGAAAAAACAAAAAACAGTCAAACACCGTCGCCGGAAACGGAAGGGGGTAGGAGACCGTTAAACCGGAGCTGCGGTGGAAGGAGCTGCGGTGGAAGGTGGAAGGAGGCCGTTAAACCGTCGCCGGAAACGGAAGGAGGAAGGAGGCCGTTAAACCGGAGCTGCGGTGGAAGGAGCTGCGGTGAAAGGAGGCCGGAGCTGCCGTCAAACACCTTCAAACACCGTCACCGGAACGGAAACTCAGATCTGATGGCGGCAGTGGTGGCGGCAGTGGTGGCTCTCCATAGGGTTAGGGTTTTGATGTAATGAAGATGATGAAAAATGAGAGAAATAGGGTATTTAAGTGTGGTGTTAAAATGACCATTATACCCTTATTGATATAATAATGAGGTTTTTTTCTCCCTGACACGTGTCACTCTCTTGTCCCTCCCGATCCTTTTTATTTTCCAAGCCTTTTTACTTGATCCTTGTTCTATACACGCATATCCACAATCATATATTATCTATTGAAACTTTTGATTTGGGTTTAAGAAAATACAAGGGTTTGTTTCTTTTAATTAATTCTTCCCATGAAAGAAATAACTATTTGAGTAGAGATTTTAAAAAGAGATTTCATTTGAGTGTGTTAAGTTAATTGGAGATGGTAAATGAAGATAGAGGAAGAAGAATGGTGGGTGGAATTTTACTTTAGATGAAATGACAAAGACACCCTCACATGCAATGCATGTGAGTCCACTTAACGGAATATTTAACGGGCCATCCATAATAGGGATGGTGTGAGTAATAAAATTCAAACTTAGGGATGATCGGTGTGGTAAAAAACTTATAGGGATAAACGGAGAAAATGTCACAAACCATAGGGATGATCTATGTAATTAACTCATTATATAATTTGTTTAATATTATATAATTTTTGATATAATTTTTCGCATATTATGGGGGTTAATAATCTAATTATAATAATATATGCTTGGGTTTTAATGTTGAAAAAATAAAGTAAACACAAATCAACATTATTCTTCTCCTATATTAATTTCTTTTAATGCATATGGAAATGTGCAAAATATTATATTTTAATGTTTTGGAATTTTGCATTTTAGTCCCTAGACTTTAAGGAGTTAGCGGTTTTCCCCCCTAAACTTTAAAGACTTAGCGGTTTCCCCCCCTCAACTTTAAAAACTTTAACGCTTTTTCACCCTCAACTTTAAAAAATATAACGCTTTTTCACCCTAAACTTTAAACGACTTTTAGCTTTTCCTGTCTGCACTTTATATGTTTTTGCGTTTTCCCCCCCTCAGCTTTAAATAATACTTTTACGCTTTCTACCCCTCGGAATTTTATTTGGATTCAACTAATACGAACATCTACTCAGATTAATAATAAATAACGGCATCGTTTTAGCAAATAGCTACATTTATACTTCGATAAAAAAGTAAAAAAACAAAAACTCGAGTCGTTTCCGCTAGCGCTTTTACAAACATAAACGTCGGGATTTATAATAACAAAAACAGCCCTTTTGCTAAATGACGAATATCAACTGGTCCCTGCGTTATAGATCGATTGAATTACACTCACAAACAAATGCTTCAACCGACTCGTGCGATTATCCCTAGTTTGACATTAAATGAAATGTGCACAAACATAACACTAGGTCTTTGATGGGTAGGTAACCCAAATAACATCCATATTATACCGCCACTTCTTCTTCTTCTTGGGAAGGTTGTACCTTATTAAAGAGTTGTACAAGTATCTTTAGCAGTTGTACTGTACAACCACACAATACAATACATATTTAAATGAAAAAAATCCATAAAAGAAGTTTAATGTAAACACTATTAATAAAGCCAAAGCCGTGTATAAAAATCTACCATTTTATGAATATGACCGCTCAACCAATTCATTTATATATAAAGTCAATTTTCCAACCCTCCTACTTTTACTAATTTACAATACTAATCCCTCTAATTTTCTATTATCAATTTCGCTCTACTTGTTCTTCAAAGTGTATCATAGTTAACCAATATATTTGATCAAAACTCACAAACCATTACCATAACCTTTTACTATATTGGTATTTGAATGGAAGTAATTTGATTTTGGATCAATCATCAAACAATGACTCTTTTATTTTTATTTCAACGTTCAGGATATATAATTTAGATGACTCTAAAAACGTTGAAATTAAAGAGGAGAGAGGGAAGAAGTATGGATTAGAAAATCTCAATTAGGGTAATTTTCTTTTAACATGATGGTTTTTGCATAAGAAGCAAAGTCTTTTTTCATACTAGATGTAAAGTGTGAATTAGTTTATGACCGAAAGTATAAAGCTTAAAGTCTAAGTGACTATACATAACCTTTAGTATAATACAAGGACCATTTTTGTAAACTTTACTTCCATATGACTTTATTTACTCTTTTGTTAAAGTATTATATAGTTTCATCATTAAGAGTGCTATTTCTATTGCTTTGTTAAACAAAACACAAAACTCATAAACCAAAATTTTGATCTTTATTCCAATGGCAGATCATCAAAGAATCCACCCCGAAACGATCACTCCAACACCCGACCTCGAAGCACAGCAAAAACCGACCGCACCATTGGTATCCAGACACTCATCACGCTCCGAAAATGGCAATCCAACCGAACCACATGCACCTCAACGCACCATCCCAGTCCAATACTCGAGACCACCAAAGAAGAAAAACTGGTGTGGCCGATGCTTATGTTGTACACTATGTTTACTACTCACACTTGTGATCATTATAGGCATATTAGCAGCAATCGTCTACTTCGGGTTTGATCCAAAACTACCAAAATACTCTATAGATGGCATGACTATCACTCAATTCAACTTCAACAACAACGATAACTCTTTATCAGCGCAGTTTAACGTCAACATTACAGCTCGAAATCCCAACACTAAGATTGGTATATACTATGAAGGCGGATCAAAGTTGACGGTACTTTATATGGGAACGGTCCTATGTGAAGGATCATGGCCTAAATTTTATCAAGATCAAAAGAACACAACTATACTAACTCTCCCTCTAACAGGCCAAACTCAAGATGCTACGGGTTTATTGAATTCGTTACAGGCACAACAACAAACTGGAACCGTCCCTCTAGTTCTAAGAGCCAAAGTTCCTGTACGAATCAAGCTCGGGAAGTTTAAGTTGCCAAAATGGAAGCCATTGGTGAGATGTAGATTGAATGTGAATACGTTATCTGCTGATAATGTTATTAGGATTAGGGATAGTAGTTGCAGTTTCAAGTTTAAGTTATAATTCTTTCCATTTATTTCTGAGCTCGTATTTCTTTTTTGATTCGACGTGCGTCCAAGAGAAAGAGGAGGATCGTAGGACGGTTTTTCCTCCCTTCTCTCTAGCTATATTGGCATTTATACTTTAGTGTGTTTTATGGTATTTGTTTAGAAGATTGTTGTACCATATATTCATTATATACATATTTTGTGATAATAAAGATCGTTTTTTACATTTCTGAGTATTTTGGTATGCAAATCGAAAAATAGTTTGATTTTGAGTTTCCATCACAGTCGATTAAAGAAAGGGCTATCCCTGTCAATCCATCCTAACATGTTTTGACCCGTATCAGAAGTTTACTTATTGTAATCTAAACTCGTTGCAAGGTAAGTTACAATAGACCGTTTTTTACAAGTAGATGTAATCCAAGAAAAGTCATTCATGCTTTCATAAGCTTAAACCACTCTGATGCATAATTACATACCTGATCAGTTTACTAACTATTTATCAACTACTACAAATTATGACTTTGTGACCAATTCAAATGTACATCAGCAGTTTCACACTTTGAAATTGTCCAACGGTGATCTTTGTAATGACGGAATTTGCACTAAAGCTTGTTTCTTATATTATTGAAAATTGACGCGAATAAACGTCTTTCCCTTATTTTAAAAAAAGTAGTGTATTTTGATGAAAGATTCTAACTGAAACTAGTGTTGGTTAGTCTAATAGAACAGGCAAAAAGAAATAATCTATACACACTTGTTCTTTTTATATCAACAAAAATGAACAACAAACAAAAAATGAGTTTTAAAAAGACTAGTTGCAAATTTTGAAAGGGATAAAATATCCCTCACCTAGAGCATAAAATCTTTAATAAAATAGATTAATTGAAGGACACTTTATTCTTTACGTGATTTAAAATATTGAAACTGACTATTCAAATTATAAAACTAGCACTTAAATAAAAGTTGTGTTTGGATCAAGGGTTTAGAATGAAATATTGAAACCCTTTATCCAATCATAACTTTAAACAATTTACGTTGCTAGTTTCATAAAAAAGCGTTTATTTACTTTTAGTTTGGGAATCGAACCTTCTAACTATTCTTTGTTTTAATCAAACTCATACCCGTAGTAAAATCCAAGTATACTAACATTGTAAATAATAAGATTTGGAAGAATCGTCAGAAAAATGGGATAATGGCCACAACTATTGCATAATTAAGAATCGACTATAAATTAAAACATCTCTTAGATGACAATGTAATATCACAAGTTGTTATTAAGAATCGATTGAAAGAAAAATAGTTTTCAATTTAACATTCAATATAGTACCGACACAAAATCACAAGAAAATTGATTGACAAAAAGTTACTGTATTAGTTTTAACCACTCTTATGCATTAATGTAGCAGTTTCATATGTTTTAAGTTGTAAATAATGGTTTTGGTGATTACAGTAATAAGATTGGTTATACTTATATCTAATCTACTTATCTGTCCCTCCAAAATGCAAGCAAATTTTGGAAACAATTTGCAGAATTTCTTTTACAATTTTTCCTATCTCTATTTTTCTTGAAATAAAATGTATTTTTATTTCCTAGAAAACAAACGAGAATTATGAAAACGCTTTGAGATAGGAAAAAAATGTTTTCATTTATGGTACGAGAAGTTTTGAAAAACAATAAAATACAGTTTTCAAATTCTAACATTGAAAGTGAAAAACGGAGTTTTCACATAAACGTTTATTGGAATAACTCAACTTGAAGGAGTTTTCTATTTTTTGAGTTTTTCTTGAAAAGTTTTCTAGCAAAATAGATAATTTTCTCCAACTAAACACACAAGTTGCCAAAAAAAACAAAATTTCCTTTAGTAAGTTTCGAGTTCAAGATTTACCATATAGAAATTTAGTAGACTTGTACCAATGTGGACGGTTCCTTTTCCCCCCAGATCAATGAAGAAGGGAGAAGTCACTTATCAATATATATCTGTAAAGATGCAATGAAAAATATATATAAGATCTTGACTTGAAAATTATCCAAAACAAAAAAACCTCACAAATATGCTTCGGAGAAAACCAGCTGTCACAAAGAAGTTCTGTTCTGCCCGAAGCATTCTTTCAAACATGAGATCTGGAGAAAAACTATTTCGATTTTCACATTGTAGTGGCAGGATGGGCGGCATGGCTAACGGATCAAAATGAATGGATAACTAATAACTTTTACTACATGTCCAACGAGGGGCTATAACAGCAACAATCTAAACCTTATAAAAATAATGTAGGAGGTTGTATACATGAAAACGACCCATTTAACCTACTCATTCATAAGTAAATAGGTCGATATTGGCACCTTCGCTTTAAACCAACATGATAATGGTGTATACGACATAAATGATAGGAGGGGAAGGGATAAAGATGAGCAAATGAGTGAGTTCTTTAACACTCTCGGAACACAGAATGTTGAAGAAATATGTAGTCTGCTTTCAATCAAAAGCTAAAGGAATCCACCACAAGTACTAGTAGACATATAGCAAGCACATACTAAAGTTTACATGTCTA
The DNA here is from genome assembly GCA_910822075.1 of Senecio squalidus. Classification (NCBI taxonomy): domain Eukaryota; kingdom Viridiplantae; phylum Streptophyta; class Magnoliopsida; order Asterales; family Asteraceae; genus Senecio; species Senecio squalidus. The sequence goes on along the minus strand of CAJVGC010000065.1, from coordinate 20,843,466 downwards.
TGAATCTAATAATGTTTTCCTCAGTAAACCATTTACTGATCGATAAGCAGAGAATAGCAAGCAGTTTATCAGTGAATAACAGGCTTCAGAGGATGAGCTTTCAATTCTGACAAATCCAGACCGGCATCAATTTCTTCATCTAACTCCCCAATAACGCTTCTGGAGACAAATACAAGAATCATTAATTAAACTATGTATCCAAGGTGGCATAAGGCGGATTTTGGGTAACAGATGAGAACATGTTAGTTTTAGTCTGGATTAACATGATAACAATAATCATATTACATCGATAATGACGTAAGAATTTCTTTTTAAGGTAATTTGACATAAAACATATATTGATATGTAAACGGGAGTTGAAAAGAAAGATACATGTTATCACCCCTTATGATGTAAAGGCCCAACACATGTTGTTGAACTCCTTCCTGCAAGTTAATAAGTAGTGAGTAACCTTTGCGTTTAAACCGTTTAAAAGTATGAAGGATAGAAACCTTGGTGGAGTAAACTCTTTCATGAGATTCATCGAGAATAATATTTGTTGCTTGATCAAAACCTTTTAAAACACCCTGAAAGCAAAGCGTATCAGGAGATGAGTGTTGAATATAGAGATTGCAAAAATAGGCGGAAAAACAGTAAAACTCACGACTATGTTCCGTCCATCGTTTGTGATAACTGAAATGAATTCTGCAAAAGGGGAATATTGAATTCAAACACATTAATTAACAAAACAAGAAAACAGAGATACTTACGATCAACAACAGATTCAAGCCCGGGACCGCCCAGCATTTCTGCAAATTCAAGAAAACACTAATTTAGGCCTAATTTTATGGATGGAAACTAACCTAAACAAACTTTCAATTTTTTGATTAACACCTAGCATACATATAGGGTAAAAGGGGATTTCAGACTAATATTTACCTCGTTAATTTTAATTGAGAAAAGAATATCGCCCTTGCCCTTGTGGCTGCTTGCTTCTCTGGGTTTGATGCACTTCACGGCTTTCGGATTTACTTTTTTACCTCCTCTTACTTTATACTATTACAAACTTTGGCCCCTAACATTTTTTATTGGCAAATATTTTAATATTTTCACATTTTTGTCCAACCATTTTCTTTACGTCAATAGGTCACTCACATACGGTCGGACTTCTCATTGAGGGCTAACAAGAACAAGGATCTCATGGAACATGCATCATAAACCTGTCTCTCAAAGAACTTAGATAGTTAGATTCACCCGAGCAGCACGCAAACAGGGTTCTTGTCTACGGTTAGTGTAAGTCAGAGTCATTTTTCATTTTTTTTATTCAAGTTACATTCTCAAACGACAAACCCCATTACAGGTACATCTATGAGGACCTCCTTATAGTAGGATTGGCTGATTGGAGGTTTGTTTCAAGGGCAAACATTAGGCTATTAAGTGTTAGATAGTTATATATTATTCTAGAGAGTGTAGAGCATAAATATATCATTTATATATACTCTTATTGAAATCATAATTCCTACAAATAATACAATAATTTGATTACCAAGTTTATCTTGGTATCAGAGCCAAACCCTAAAAACCTTGCCGCCATAAGGCATAACCCTGAAGTTGCCTCCACAAGGCAGACTCTTGTATTTTCTTTTTCCGTTCTCTATCTACCAATGGCACTCCTTGCAACCTTTTCTCCAACCGATAAAACCACCCACAAGTTTGGTTTTACTCTATCGCCAAATACTATGGCTATTGGAAGGCAATGGTCCAACCATTCCTTGTCACAAACAACTTGTTCGGCTATATTGACGATACAATCCCGTGTCCCCGAAAACGATCGCATCACCATCACCATCAGGAAAAGATGTCGACAACACCAATGTGCCGCCACCACAACCTAACCCTAATTACTCAACATGGGTTTCCAATGATGCTCATGTACGGATGCTAAATACTTCTACAATCTTTGAAGCTTCGTTCCGACACGTTGAATGACTTACCTCTCGTGATCTTTGGTTGTCTCTTGAGTGTGCTTATGCTCCTCACACATCCTCTAGGGAATACACCCTAAAGACTCAGCTTCTTAAACTAGAGATGAAGGTTGATGAAACCTCCACCTCATACTTGACATGCGAACCAATGAAAGAAAAAGACTTGGTGATGTTGGTTATCTCGGGCCTGAGAGAAGAATACAACGGGTTGAAGTCAACTCTTCTTGGTCGCCAATTCCCAACTGCCTTTGCAGAACTACATGGCTTGCTATCAAATCATGATTACATGATCAAGAAATATACAACTGACATCTCTCCGGCTCAATCATTCACGACTTCCATGAATAGCCGCAACTCAGCGGTCTTCGTCTACCCCTCAACCGGATCAAATTCAATCTATTCAACAACTTTTGTCACAATTTGGTCTTCAAGTTCAGCCGTCTGGTAATGGAAACCTGCACAATCCTTTTACACTAACAAATCTGGGAATAATCGTGGTCGTGGACGTGATTCTAGACGTGGACGAGGAAACTACAACAACGGAAATCAAGGAGGTAACCGTAATCAATTTAGTTGGGCTTCTAACCAGAACATTGTTTATGGTACATGCAACAGGTGTGGGATTGGTCATATCCCATCTCAATGCCCTAATCGTGATCCTGGCGCTATGAGGACAAGACAACCACCTTCGGCCAACGTTACAGACTACCGTTCACAAGCCTCTTGGCTTCCGGACACCGGCGCCATCATGTTGCGCCTGACCTATCTAGTTTTGATAACTCTGAGGCCTACTACGGTGAGGACAACCTTCACGTTGGCAATGGTAAGGGTCTACCCATTCTTCACATTGGTTCCTCACAATTTTATTCGCCAAACAAATCCTTTTCCCTCAAAAACTTACTTCCTGTACCTGAAATAAAACAAAATCTATTGTTTGTTCAAAAGTTCTGTCTTGATAATCATGTGTATTTTGAATTTCACTCAACTTTCTTTGTTGTGAAGGACAAGCTTACACACACTATCCTCCTCACGGGTCCAAGTAATGACGTTCGCTACTCCTTTCGTCTTCCTTAGACTCAACCTGTTCACAAGATAGCTTATTCTACCGCTCGTGCTTCTTCCACCACATGGCACCATAGACTTGGACACCCACATCCACAACTTTTGAAGTCCATGTTGTCTAGATATAATTTAACTTTACAAAATAAGTGTGCTAGTACCTTTTGTGATTCATGTTATGTTGGAAAATCTTCTAAACTTCGTTTGTTACCGTCTAATTATAAAAGTTCGCATATTTTGGATTTAGTTTTCTGTGATGTATGGGTCCCCGCTCCAATTACTTATTTTGATGGTCACAAATATTTTTTGTTGTGCGTTGATCATTACTCCAGGTTTATGTAGATTTTTCCATTAAAACTAAAATCTGATGTTTATGCCATTTTTAAACAATTCCTTGCAATGGTTGAAAGACAATTTCAAATCAAACTTAAATCCGTCCAAACTCACTGGGGAGGCGAGTTTCGGAATCTCTCCCAATTCTTCTCTCCTCTTGGCATCAATTATCGCCTTTCATGTCCTCACACTAGCGAACAAAATGGCTTTGTTGAACGACGACATCGACATGTTGTTGAAACTGGTCTTACTTTACTTGCGCAATCACATGTTCCAAAACGATTTTGGCATTTTGCTTTTGACACTACAGTATACCTTAGTAATCGAATGCCATCTAGAACAAACTCAAACACCTCACCCTTTCAACTTGTGTTCAAGCATAAACCCGATTTTTCCTTTCTTCGGGTCTTTGGTTGTCAATGCTACCCTCATCTGTGTCCATACAATAAACAAAAAATGGACTTCCGTTCTACACCATGTGTGTTTCTTGGTTACAACACCGCTCATCATGGCTATCGGCGTTACGACCCACAATCTGATCGTATTTATGTTTGTCCTCGTGTTTGATTTAATGAACAATCCTTCCCATATAAAAAATCTTCTACAAACTCTCTTACTTCATCCGTTTCAAATCCTTACATTTCCACCTATCCAAATTCCGACGTGCCACCCACTAATTCACCCTCAACAATACCTAATACACAATCTGTCCCAGAAGACACAACACCTCTCCTACTCTACCTACTGAACAACCTACGACCCAACCACCCCTTACCCACACTTATCATCGTCGTTCCAAAGTCATTGATCCACTACCTCACACTACCTCTACTTCCCCCTCCTCTCAAACTGAAAGGCCCACTGACCCCTCCTCTCTAATCGAACAACCCACTGGTCAATCCTCTCAATCTTCACATCCTACTCGTACTCGACCATCCAACCTACGCCCTAATCCTAAACAAAATAAACCCTACAATGCTACCTCATACCATACGCAATTCCCTTCAATTGACACCGAACCGACAACCTTTACTATTGCTAACATGTACCCTCAGTGGCGATGTGCCATGCTTGTCGAATATTCGACGTTGATGCGGAATGGTACGTGGACCTTAGTTCCACGTGTTCCAGATTCCAACATAGTTGAATGCAAGTGGTTATACAAAATAAAAAGGGACCAAACAGGGGCAATAACACGTTATAAGGCACAACTTGTTGCCAAAGGGTTTCGACAACAACCAGGCACTGATTATCAGGATACATTAAGTCCCGTGGTAAAATCGACAACCATCCGTATAGTTCTATCTTTGGCCATAACACAAAAATGGTCCCTAAGGCAACTGGATGTGCAAAATGCCTTCCTACATGGTGATCTCAATGAGACCGTCTATTTGCAACAACCACCGGGGTTTGTTGACCTGACTAAACCAGATCATGTTTACCTACTTCACAAATCCTTATATGGACTAAAGCAGGCCCATCGAGCGTGGTTTCATTGTCAGGTCTTGAAATCTACACAACTTACAATCACTGAATGAATGCAATTACTAATCGTGGAATTATTAGCAGTTGAACTATGATTTGATAGATTTAGAATACAGAATCAATGAAGAAATGAAAGAGTTTATTGAAAGCCTTAAATGGCGGAAATTCAGTTACAAATATTTTCTCTATCAAACTTGTACATTATGCATGTTCACCACGTCTATTTATAGGCCTACTCTAACTAACTATTACATTAATGCCACCCTTATGTTTATTAAAAAACACTTTGGGTGTAACATAACATTACTAATCAGTTAGATTAAGTTCGGGTAAACTTGAACTTAAATCGGTTGAAGGGTTAGTTCACCCGAACTTAATCCTTCCTAAGTTTACACTTTATTAAAAAATTCGAGTGATGAACACAATTCACCCGAATTCAAACTACACTATACAAAACTATGACTTGGTTATTTTGGAAGCTTCACCATCATTCTTGTTTGCTCCAACAATCTCCCCTTTGGATGATGCTTCCAAAATCCTCATCTTGCTAGTATTAAGCTCCCTTCCCATCTTCAAATTTATCTCTGTCTATCTTCCTTTCCTTTCTCCTTTGACCACTTTATCCAACTCTATAGCAACACATTCCACTGCCATCCTTCCCTCAATATCATCAGGCCTCATCTTTTCCAATCTTCATATCAGGTCCAGTTATCTTCTTCTGCTCAGCTTGGTGGTTGTTTCTTTGATAGCCCTTGTTGTTATTCATCCTCCTAGGAGCTCTGCATTCCCTTGCAAAGTGCCCATAATCCTCACAATCATAGAACTTCACCTTTGATTTATCAAAGCCCATATTCTCATCAGTTTCTTTTCTAAAGTTATTCCTCCCAGTGCTCTTAAAGAATCTGTTTGCCCTTACACTGACCATAGCCATCTGCCACTTTAGATCTATCTCTTCTAAGTCATCAGAGTGAAGTTGTTGCAGGTCTTCTCTTGCCAATTCTGCTTGATTGAGACTACCAACAACAAGAGCTTCATAGGTAGCTACAAAAGCCTTGAAAATAGTCTCTTTATCACCCATAACAGAAGTCCCTGAATTTGAAGATGGTGTGTGATGAATGTTGGCTTCATTAGTTTGACTAGGGAAACCATTGTAAGCATTTGAATTGTAACCAGTTGACATTTGATTTAGTGGACAACAGTTTGCAGAATGGTAGCTTCCTGAGTGATAACTTGCATAAGATTGAGGTTGAGACTGTGCTTGACTAGAGTATTGAGGTGGATTCATAGAAGCTGAAACTTTCAATGCACATCCAAATGAATTCTATGACTGCTTCTTCTCATCCAGTTGCATATCAACTTCATAGGATTGCAGAATTCCAATAAGCTCAACTAGAGTCATAGCATTAAGATTGGTTGTTCTCTTGATTATCATCACTTGAACAGCCCATTTCAGTGGAAGAGACCCAAACAGCTTCTTAACTATGTCACTATCCTTCATCACTACACCAGACCTTTTCAAGTCATTCACCAATAGAGTATATCTGCATATCTGCTCTGACATACTTTCACCTCTAATGTGCTCAAATGCCTCATACAACTTCTTAAGCATGTCCCTCTTACTCTCCTTAAGCTCTAGGCTCCCCTCATATCTTAGTTCCATGGCATCCATTAGCTCCTTTGCTGATACATAGTCTTTGAAATTGTTATAAATTTTAGTTGGTAAAGCCAAAATGATTGCTCCCACTGGCCTGAAATCTCGATCAATGAGCTTGTTATCAGCCTCGGTATATCTTTCAGGATCAACGTCAATCATTCTTGTACCTCCTGTCTTTGGCCTATGAGGTCCATTGACAATAGATCAGATTTGTCTATCACGGTAGTATACAAATGCCTTGAACCTCAGCTTCCACATCATGAAATCCTGACCAGGTAGGAACTTAAGAGGAACGTTTGTTGGAATAACAGATATGATGATATGATCGATTGATTTTAATTCGTATGATTGAACATTTAATTCAGATGAACTCAACAACCCCAAACTGAATCTAATTCTCTTAAAATCACTAAAACCTTCACAATTACCTCTAAACACTATTCCTAAATGAACAAAACACCTAAATCGATTGATCTAATACAATTACTCAAACCTAACCTTTACCGCCAAAATTCAAATTCCAGAAACTCTAACCGAACGTTGATCTTAGATATTCTAAATCTTCAAGCTAATCCACACATTCCGACTGTAGCTAAAGCTGAATCAAATTGAATTGATAACCAACTCTAATACCACTTGTCAGGTCCTGAAATCTACACAACTTACAATCACTGAATGAATGCAATTACTAATCGCAGAATTATTAGCAATTGAACTATGATTTGATAGATTTAGAATACATAATCAATGAAGAAATAAAAGAGTTTAGTGAAAGCCTTAGATGGCGGTAAATTCAGTTACATATATTTTCTCTATCAAACTTATACATTCTGCATGTTCACCACCTCTATTTATAGGCCTACTCTAACTAACTATTACATTAATGTCACCCTTATGTTTATTAAAAAACAGTGCGGGTGTAACATAACATTACTACTCAGTTAGATTAAGTTCGGGTAAACTTGAACATAACTCGATTGAAGAATTAGTTCACCCGAACTTAATCCTTCCTAAGTTTACACTTTATTAAACAATTCGGGTGATGAACACAGTTCACCCGAATTCAAACTACACTATACAAAACTATGACTTGGATATTTTGGAAGCTTCATCATCATTCTTGTTTGCTCTAACAATCGACTCTCTATGGTCCTTAATTCCATTGGCTTTCAGGGCTCAAAGACGGACCAATCTTTGTTCATCTACTCTCATCGGGGCACACTTTTGAACATGCTAGTCTATGTTGATGACATTGTCTTGACATGAAACAAGTCACATGCTATTAATAAAGTGGTACAAAGTCTCGGCCAATCATTTCATGTTCAAGATATGGGTCGCTTGTCATATTTTCTCGGTATTGAGGTCACTAGTTCCACAAATGCTTGGAAACATAATCGAACCCACACATTTTAGGCACATTCGTGGGCTCAGGGTGTCATCGAAGGCGAGTACCTACTCAAGTTATGTTTGATCGGTAAAATATTCCTAAATTACTTGTCATAGGTCGCGAA
>CAJVGC010000065.1:20785498-20835360 GCA_910822075.1 Senecio squalidus | reverse complement strand
GAATGAATCCGAACTCCTAAACGCTGAAACCAATTGCTCCATATTAACTTCAACTTCTTCTGAATTACATAACTCATAATACAACTACTTCTACTTTTTTCTTCAAAGTCTCAAAATACATAAAACTACATTACTTTACAACTCTTTTTTTTTTTTTTTTTTTTTTTTTTTTTTTTTTTTTTTTTTCTTTTGCTAACAATACATTATAATACAAAGGCTAACGATATTCGATAATTTCAATGCCTTAACACTTCTAACTTCGATCTTCATGTATCACTCAATAGCAATCTCAAAACTAAGTTCGGATTATCATCTAAAAATGAAAGAAAAGGCTAAAGTACAAATGTTTAGTGGATTTAAATGAAACGAAAAAGTTATGCGCAAAGTGGTTAACTAGAGTATCTAACACTAAAAGTAAGTGTTACAAAGGGTTAAATGGAAATTAGCTAACCAATGTGATTAAGCTATAATTATTAACAAGAACGAATAGGCTAAAATCAAATGGTTTATTCCTAAGTTGCCCTAAAGTTGTACCAAATTACACTAGGTTACCCTAATGCAATGCTATCTATGGTCTCGAAACGTTTGACTATGTCAAGTTCTAAAGTCATCAACCATCGGCACATCATACAAAAGAAAAGTAGCATTTAAAATGAATGCTTTCAAGGCTCAAAATCCATTTTCTTTGAGTAAGGTAAAATGTGCTAGGTTATGCAACAGATTAAAAATTCTCAAGACATGTCATCAACTTTTTTTTTTTTTTTTTTTTGTTAAAATTTTGTTTTTTTTTTTTATTAAATACAAATACACTGACTAAACTAAACACAACGGATGTTTTTCCTCAACCCCCCATACTAGAGTTGGACAATGCCCTCATTGTACAAGACGATTCAAAACACAGGAAAACAAGACAAACAAATAAGACAAGGTACGTTAACATTAGTTATCACATAAATAATAATAAAAACAAAAATAAACTAGAAATAAAGAACTAAGAAAATTTAATGTTTTTGGTTAAGAATAAAAGGAAAAGATGTGGAATACTAATGCAGCAAGCAAACAACACAAGAAACGAGAAACAGGCCCAGGAGCGCGGGCGGGCGTCCTCCGGGTGTGACGGGGGTCCATATTCGGGACGGGGGTTCCAGTGGTGATGTTTTTCGAGCAAGTTTCGGGAAGGGAGTCCCATTTTTGGGACGGGAGTCCCTCCTAGCTGACCGATTTTTTTTTTTTTTTTTTTTTTTGAGTGAAACGAATACTAAAACTTAGAAAAACTTAGAAAAAATAAAAACATAAACGGAAGACGTACCTTAATCGTGACACGTGTACTTCCAAAATAAAAAAATAAAAAATATACAAGTTGCCTCCCGCAAGCGCTAAGTTTATCAGTCGAGTCGTTAGCTAGACTGTGTGTTCCCGTTTCTTACTTGTCAATGGCATAAAAGCCATCCTCAGCTAACTCCACATGCTCCTCGCTTCCTCATGGTCGCCAAAAGCCACGCTTCCTCCATGACATCGAACATCTTGGTCGCTTCACCCAAGCGTCATGCCACTCTCGGCCTCAATAAGCAGTGATAAACATCTCCAATTTCCCAAACATCGTCACTTTTTGCTTTATTGAATTTCGCTCTTCTTAAATTCCTTCCCATGCTGTATCATCTCCGAGATCCTCAAATTGACTGCAAAAAATTTTCCTTTTCTCGACAAGTAAAAGAAAATAATCAAAAGGGTCGGGAGACCATACCGTGACAAGTTTCCCCATACTAGAGTCTGACTTCTCGCGCTCTTCCTTAAATGGAATCCTTTCCTCCAACAACGTTGCACCCGGATTGTTGATTAAATGTTCAATCTCTAATAAATCTAATCCGGGTCGGATTTTCTCCAGTTTCAAGCTCGTACAAGTCTTCTCAAATTTCTCCAGCTCCCTTTTCAAGATGGGATCAAAATCCTCGAGCTCCTGATCTTCCTCCTCTTCAAACGCAATTGCCCCCCACCGTATGCACATCTAGGTCAAAGCATTTCATCAACAACATCACTACGAAAACATGTATCATCACAAGAATAAGAATGCTTTAAAGCTCGATCTACAGTAAAAACAATCCTTTCCTCCTTAACTCCCAAAGAATTTTCCCTTCCTGAACACGAATGATAGCATCCGCAGTATGTAGAAATGGTCTACGCTAAAATCAAGGTACCTTGCTATCCTCCTCCATTTCCTAATATGACAAAATCAACGGGAAACACAAATTTACCTACTTGCACGAGCATTTTTCGACTATACCTAAAGGGTATTGGTATGAACGGTCGGCGAGTCTAATTTTCATACGAGTAGGTTTTAATGCCCCTAAATCCAATTTAACATACAATGAATAAGGCATAAGATTAATACTAGCTCCTAAATCAGCTAATGCCTCACAAGTTATTGCTTTACTCAAAGTACATGAAATTAGAAAACTCCCTGGGTCTCCTAACTTTGGTGGAAGCTGGTTTTGAATAAGTGCTGAACACTCTGCATTTAAAAACGTCGCTTGAGCTTCCTCCAACTTCCCTTTTCCAGTTACAAGCTCCTTGATAAATTTGCCGTAATTTGGCATTCCTGAAATCAAGTCAACCAAAGGAACATTAATATGCACAGATTTAATCATATCAACAAATTTACCGTACTGTTCTTGCATCTTTTCCTTCCTCAACGTTTAGGGAAGGGAACTTCCGGCTTGTATGATTCACTTGAGGTGTCACCACCGGTTTTTGGCGGAACAACTGGCGTAACTTCCGGTTCCTCTTCTTCCTCATTCTCCTTCACTTCAACATTAGATTCCTGCACAACTGGATCAGTAACACCTGCAGAATCATTAACATTACCCAAAAACTCTACCAGACCTTGTAAACACCGCATTTACATGCTCGTTTCGAGTGTTAGGAGGAGCTTGAGATTTTTTGCCCTCCAGTTTGCCAAAATGGTTGCTGCCTTGGGTTCTGTTGTGTGTTACTTGGCAACTCAGCATGTTGATCACTTAGTCTACTCCATCTCTTCTACAAATCACTAAGTGCTGCTTGTGATTCCTTTGTCCTTGCTCCAATTTCTCATGAAGGACCTTAAACTGATTGTCTGTTGCTGACATTCTTCGCTGGACTGAGTTTTAATGAAGTTTTTCATTATGTCCATCAACCCGATTCTCTTCTTACCTGCTGTTGATTCTGGTTATTCCTTTGGTACCTGTTTTGAGAATTTCCAGAATGTTGCATTAAAATTATTATTACCAGAGTTATAATTACCCGAAATTACGGTTATGAAAGCCGTTCTCTGAAATGGTCCTTGGTACTGATTTTGCGCAGAACTTCACATCTTCATTTTCTGCTTCTCTTCCTCACATCACAATCTTCAGTGTAGTGGAGTCCCCCCACAGTGGTCACAACATTTGCCATCACATTCATATCCTTCCCAACTCTACTAACTGCGTGTCTCTCCTCGAAAAATTACTATCCTTTTTACTAGGATGCTTTAATCTCAGCCATCACCTCTTCATTCCCACTACTACTCTCAGCCCTAGCAACTACACTTTTTTCTCCTCTTTCTCTACCAAACTGATTCTGTTCTCTAGATAAATCCATTAATAACTGATCATCCATACATTTTCGTCGCATCATTGACGGATTTGTACTGAAAACTTCCTCCTCCCAGCTAGATTTAACTCTCCCTGCGACTGCCTATCAATCCAAAGAAATAAGATATGAATAATCTGCCCTTTATCCAATCCATGCCCATGACAACCCCTGAGCATATCCTTCAGCCTACTCCAAGCTTCAACAATGGTTTCTCCGTTTCCTTGCCTAAATCCCCGTATATCATTCAATAAACTTCTCGCCAGAGATGTTGGAAAAAATCTTGAAACAAATTCTTCCCTCATTTTTGCCCATGTATCAATTGAGTTTTCCGGTAACTCTTCAAACCAGGTGAGTGCCTCTCCCGTGAGAGACGAAGGAAAAAGAATTAACTTCCGTATTTGAACATTTCGCACAATTTAACATATTTCGCCACATGAGAATGTGGATCTTTTCTCATCCTTCCGTCAAAGTAATTATCCTGGATCATCTTTAGATGATGACCCTTCACTGAAAAATCATTTCCCATGTCTGGGTACGAATCGCCGAACCCGGTGTTGGCGGTACTACCCTAGCTCTCTAATGCATCGGTACATCATTTGGATCAGCCATCTCAACTACTATCTCTACTTCTGAATCTGAACTAATTGAATCCTCGAAATACTCTTCTAGATCCTCCGTTTCTAACTTAACTGGTGATGGTGGTGTAATGTTTGGTTTCTTATTGCGCCTTTTCTTTGAAAATCCTGGATTAGACTGTGGACTTTTAAGCGGTAACCCAGAAGCCCTTGTGTTCATCCACTACCTGTAATCTCTGAAAAATCACAACTAAGAACCGTCAAAAGCACCTGATAAACAATTAAAATAACTTTCAAGTAATTAATACCTAAAAGGATCGAATCAAAAATTATTAATTAAAATCAAAAACTACAATCCCCGGCAGCGGCGCCAAAAACTTGATGTGCGAAATCGAGTATATTTTTAAAACAAGAAATACTTACGACTCGACTACACGATCTTAGGCAGTGGACCTAATCAAGTATAGTATAGTTTTAGGTAAATCAGGTTCGTTCGCAGGGACTGATGGTTGAAATCTAATTAATAATTAATAAAACAAGAAGTGGGTTTTGTGACCGAATTGTCACGGTGCTTAAACTACTAAAATTAAGAAACTAAATGATTCAAATGAATCGCTGAAAAGATTTTGTTTGTAAACAATTAATGAAAATACATTCACTTGGACTTGATCACAATTACTACGGTTATCACTTAATTACTAACAATGTTGAACTACTTAAAAAGGTATTTAACTTGAACTCTCGTTTCCCATTAAAACTTTAACCAACTCATGTATAGTTACCACTCTCGTGAATAATTTCTACGTTTGACAACTAAGCAATAAGTTTATGATTTAATCTTATAAAACTTCCTCTCGAATAGCTTCTTAATTAACTAAACCGATCTCTCTTAATCTAGTTAACTAACAACCACAATCACGTTTTTATTGTTTAAATCTTTAATACTAGTTCCTCTCGAATACTAATATCTTTAAACTAATTATAGACCGATTAGTTATTTCATAAACTATTTTGTAATGTCACAAGTTCCTCTCGAATACCTATGATTAATTACTAACAGTTTATATAAAAGATTAAACAATATTCAAAAACTGATTACAATTGGTTTTTCGATTAAACATAAAATCCAGTTCAACATATACGTAATCAAATAATAACCTACATAATTGATCACATCATGCAAGTGAACGTTAAGAAATTTAGCTACTCATAATTATAAAAACGCAACACAATTGAATTGAATGAAACATCTTTATATTAAAAGTAATAACGAAAAGTAATAAAGTACCAATGATCCGAATGCTTAAAACAACGAAATTAACGAGTCTAATAATACCAAAATACTCCAAGAATTCGTGGTCCCAAGCTAGGGTTTCAATACTCCAATCCTATGCGTATGATAATGATAATAATAATAATTAAACCTAAAAAACTGCTTCATTAAACGTAACAAACAGCTGCAGCCCAAAACTCCGCGGGACGGGAGTCCCATTTTGGGGACGGGAGTCCCAAGGGCGCGGGACGGGAGTCCCAAGGGCGCGGGACGGGAGTCCCATTTTGGGTACGGGAGTCCCATGGCCTTTTTCAGTTTTCTTGTTTTGCTGCTCGTTTTTGCCTCATCTTTCGTAACCAAATCATTCTAGTCTCAAAATATAACGGGAATACAACATCGACCCGTTTTTCTTCATTTTCAGCTCCAATTGTGTCACTTCCGCTCCAGAACTTCGGCTAATACCTGTATAACATTTTAGTACCAAAATTGCCCGAAATTCCCAAAATCCGTTATGAATTAAACTTTAAAAAGACAAATATCGCATATAATAATATGACTAAAATATGCGATATCAGGAATCAAGATCTTGAGAGATAGATCTAAGCGGTTAATTGAGTTAAGTAAGCTTACATTGATAATATACTTAAGCAGTTAATGTAGAAAATTCCAAGCATGGAAATTTATCAATGAAAGATAGACTTAATCTCAACATCAAGGATAATGATCTTACACCTCAAGAGGTGGAGCACATGAAAATGATACCTTAGGCTTAGGCAAAAGGATATATTTTGTATGTGGGGAGATGCACAAGGCCTAAATGTGTTTTTAACACAGAACATTGTTAACAAGTTTCAACAGAATCCAGGCGAAAGATACTGGATTGCTGATAAAGAACATACTTAAGTACCTTAGGGATACTTAAAATATGGTTCTTGTATATGGTGGAAATCATGAGGCCAATATTGGATATTGTGATGCTGGATTTCATAAACAACCATCTCTACAACAGAATCTGAGTACATTGTATCTTTTAGAGATGCATATGGAAGCTATTTAGATCTGGAAATTTATTTCTGGACTTGGTAGTGTTCCCAAAGCCAAGACTCTTTTGGATATGTATTGCAACAATGCTGGTGCAATCATCATAGCCAATGAACCTGAGGGTTCATTAGGGAGTTAAACACTTTCAGAAGAATTTCACTATATTCTTAAGAGAATCGAGTGGTGAAATTTAAGTACTCAAAGTTCATACAGATAACAACTTGACTGATCAAAGGATCAGGTTAAAACGATCCTAATTCAATTGGTTGAGGGAATAGGACTTCGTTTATCTAGTTGTTTCATGTAATCTGTGATTGATTTAGTATTTGGACATATGGATGTATAAACAATTTTATTAAGAATGAATAATATTGAGGATATGTGCTTTCATTTCTTATATAATTGTTATCCAATTTTTCATGTTTTAATCCTTGATTTATATTTAAATATAATTTTTAAATGTTAATTCTAAATATCCATTGTCGATTAATCATATGGGAATATGATTAAATTAAGACAATGTCTGAGTAGTCAGCTTGGCTCACTAACCCGGATAGTGTACATTGAGATGAACACGAGATTATCCCACATGAATTGGTACTTTTGGATCCTTGTCATTAAGTATAATTCATAAGGTTTAATGTCCTTTGACTTGAGATGCAAGTTGGGAATCATGTACGTAGTGCATTATTTGATTCTAGTTAAACGCACTCCTGAATAAGGGTGTTATAAAGGCTATTTTTGGTAATGTTGCGAAATACGATGATTAACAATTGTAGTCAAGATAGGATTTGTTCCTTCGGTGAAAACTGAAGTTAGATACAAACTGGGCCACTCATGAATACTTAAGATGTATGTTCGGCCGAACCCAAATAAATCCAGATGTGTCTCGATAGTATTTGGTAATCTTTAAGTGATTCGCGAAATGAGAAACAATAGTTAAAATGGAATGATTTTGATCCATCAAAAGATTTTAACTAAGTATCTGTAACAAAAGGATATGAACCGAATTTAGACTCACAGTGAGTTTTGGAGAAACTTACTCGTGCATTTATGGGAACATTGATATGTTGCTAGACATTAATCAATGCTACCATGTTTGTTTGAAAATTATTCAAAAGTGGGAGCTGTTGGTATTTGAATAGTTTTAACAAATGTGTGTCCGTAAATGTGTGAGACTACGGGAGCGCACACATCGACATTTAGACACGACTACAGGTTTAATTTATTTATTAAATATTACTTAATGGTTAAGTGTAAATATATTATTAAATAGAGGGTTTATTATGTAAATAAGGAGGTTTCCTTATTGTAATATAACTCAAACTGTTTGATTTGAAAACCTATAAATAGAAGATAAACCCTAAACCCTAATTCATTGCAAAATACAAAAATTAAAAGATCGACTAAACCTTTTGGTTTTAATCGATCGATTTTATTTTTTTAAAAAGGGTTTTTGTTTTATTTTGGTTTTTGTAATAAAGAGTTGTTGCTAAGACAATTGTTGTAAAAAGCAATTAAACATGTACTAGCATACTAGTCTGTCGCTAAAAGAAGGTGTCGCGTACGCAATCGTAGTAAAACCTTACGTTAGGTTTTTTGATTAATTGCTCAATCAATAAGGTACAATTACTTATTCGATTTAATATTTACTATGTGATCCTATATTCCGCTGCATGTATAATTGTTTGACAATGACTCTGGTTGTTTACCTACAACTAGTGACCTCAATACCGAGAAAATATGACAAGCAACCCATATCTTCAACAGGAAATGATTGGCTGAGACTTTGTACCACTTTATTAATAGCATGTGACTTGTTTCCTGTCAAGACAATGTCATCAACATAGACTAGCATGTTCAAAAGTGTGCCCCGATGAGAGTACATGAACAAAGAAGGGTCCGTCTTTGAGCCCTGAAAGCCAATGGAATTAAGGACCATAGAGAGTCGATTGTTAGAGCAAACAAGAATGATGATGAAGCTTCCAAAATATCCAAGTCATAGTTTTGTATAGTGTAGTTTGAATGCGGGTGAACTGTGTTCATCACCCGCATTGTTTGATAAAGTGTAAACTTAGGAAGGATTAAGTTCGGGTTAACTAACTCTTCAATCGAGTTATGTTCAAGTTTACCCGAACTTAATCTAACTGAGTAGTAATGTTATGTTACACCTGCAATGTTTTTTAATAAACATAAGGGTGATATTAATGTAATAGTTAGTTAGAGTAGGCCTATAAATAGAGGTGGTGAACATGCAGAATGTACAAGTTTGATAGAGAAAATATATGTAACTGAATTTACCGCCATCTAAGGCTTTCAATAAACTCTTTCATTTATTCATTGATTATGTATTCTAAATCTATCAAATCATAGTTCAATTGCTAATAATTCTGCGATTAGTAATTGCATTCATTCAGTGATTGTAAGTTGTGTAGATTTCAAGACCTGACAAGTGGTTTCAGAGTTGGTTATCAATTCAATTTGATTCAGCTTTAGCTACAGTCGGAATGTGTGGATTAGCTTGAAGATTTAGAATATCTAAGATCAACGTTCGGTTAGAGTTTCTGGAATTTGAATTTTGGCGGTAAAGGTTAGTTTTGAGTAATTGTATTAGATCAACCGATTTAGGTGTTTTGTTCATTAAGGAATAGTGTTTAGAGGTAATTGTGAAGGTTTTAGTGATTTTAAGAGAATTAGATTCAGTTTGGGGTTGTTGAGTTCATCCGAATTAAATGTTCAATCATCCGAATTAAAATCAATCGATCATATCATCATATCTGTTATTCCAACAAACGTTCCTACAGTCAGTTACGATAATGAGACAGGATCTGGTGGTAGGCCTCCTAAGTTCCTACCTGGTCAGGATTTCATGATGTGGAAGCTGAGGTTCAAGGCATTTGTATACTACAGTGATAGACAAATATGATCTATTGTCAATCGACCTCATAGGCCAAAGACAGGAGGTACAAGAATGATTGACGTTGATCCTGAAAGATATACTGAGGCTGATAACAAGCTCATTGATCGAGATTTCAGGCCAGTGGGAGCAATTATTTTGGCTTTACCAACTGAAATTTATAACAATTTCAAAGACTGTGTATCAGCAAAGGAGCTAATGGATGCCATGGAACTAAGATATGAGGGGAGCCTAGAGCTTAAGGAGAGTAAGAGGGACATGCTTAAGGAGTTGTATGAGGCATTTGAGCACATTAGAGGTGAAAGTCTGTATGAGCAGATTAGCAGATATACTCTATTGGTGAATGACTTGAAAAGTTCTGGTGTAGTGATGAAGGATAGTGACATAGTTAAGAAGCTGTTGGGGTCTCTTCCACTGAAATGGGCGTTTCAAGTGATGGTAATCAAGAGAACAACCAATCTTAATGCTATGACTCTAGTTGAGCTTATTGGAATTCTGCAATCCTATGAAGTGGATATGCAACTGGATGAGAAGAAGCAGTCATAGAATTCATTTGGATGTTCATTAAAAGTTTCAGCTTCTATGAATCCACCTCAATACTCTAGTCAAGCACAGTCTCAACCTCAATATTATGCAAGTTATCACTCATGAAGCTACCATTCTGCAAACTGTTGTCCACTAAATCAAATGTCAAGTGGTTACAATTCAAATGCTTACAATGGTTTTCCTAGTCAAACTAATGAAGCCAACATTCATCACACACCATCTTCAAATTCAGGGACTTCTGTTATGGGTGATAGAGAGACTATTTTCAAGGCTTTTGTAGCTACCTATGAAGCTCTTGTTGTTGGCAGTCTCAATCAAGCAGAATTGGCAAGAGAAGACCTGCAACAACTTCACTCTGATGACTTAGAAGAGATAGATCTAAAGTGGCAGATGGCTATGGTCAGTGTAAGGGCAAACAGATTCTTTAAGAGCACTGGGATGAATAACTTCAAGAAAGAAACTGGTGAGAAGATGGGCTTTTGATAAATCAAAGGTGAAGTGTTATGATTGTGAGGATTATGGGCACTTTGCAAGGGAATGCAGAGCTCCTAGGAGGATGAATAACAACAATGGCTATCAAAGAAACAACCAACAAGCTGAGCAGAAGAAGATAACTGGACCTGATATGAAGATTGGAAAAGATGAGGCCTGATGATATTGAGGGAAGGATGGCAGTGGAATGTGTTGCTATAGAGTTGGATAAAGTGGTCACATGGATAGACAGAGATAAATTTGAAGATGGGAAGGGAGCTTAATACTAGCAAGATGAGGATTTTGGAAGCATCATCAAAGGGGGAGATTGTTGGAGCAAACAAGAATGATGGTGAAGCTTCCAAAATAACCAAGTCATAGTTTTGTATAGTGTAGTTTGAATTCGGGTGAATTGTGTTCATCACCCGAATTGTTTAATAAAGTGTAAACTTAGGAAGGATTAGGTTCGGGTGAACTAACTCTTCAACCGAGTTAAGTTCAAGTTTACCCGAACTTAATCTAACTGATTAGTAATGTTATGTTACATCCAAAGTGTTTTTTAATAAACATAAGGGTGACATTAATGTATAGTTAGTAAGAGTAGTCCTATAAATAGAGGTGGTGAACATGCAGAATGTACAAGTTTGATAGAGAAAATATTTGTAACTGAATTTCCCGCCATTTAAGGCTTTCAATAAACTCTTTCATTTCTTCATTGATTATGTATTCTAAATCTATCAAATCATAGTTCGAACTGCTAATAATTCCACGATTAGTAATTGCATTCATTCAGTGATTGTAAGTTGTGTAGATTTCAAGACCTGATAATGAAACCACGCTCGAGGGGCCTGCTTTAGTCCATATAAGGATTTGTGAAGTAGGCAAACATGATCTGGTTTAGTCAGTTCAACAAACCCCGGTGGTTGTTGCAAATAGACGGTCTCGTTGAGATCACCATGTAGGAAGGCATTTTGCACATCCAGTTGCCTTAGGGACCATTTTTGTGTTACGGCCAAAGATAGAACAACACGGATGGTTGTCGATTTTACCACGAGACTGAATGTATCCTGATAATCGGTGCCTGGTTGTTGTCGAAACCCTTTGGCAACAAGTTGTGCCTTATAACGTGTTATTGCCCCCGTTTGGTCCCTTTTTAATTTGTGTAACCACTTGCATTCAACTATGTTGGAATTTGGAATACGTGGAACTAAGGTCCACGTACCATTCCGCATCAACGCCGAATATTCGACAAGCATGGCACTGCGCCACTGAGGGTACCTGTTAGAAATAGTAAAGGTGGTTGGTTCAGTGTCAATTGAAGGGAATTGGGTATGGTATGAGGTAGCATTGTAGGGTTTATTTTGTTTAGGATTAGGGCGTAGGTTGGATGGTTGAGTACGAGTAGGTTGTGAAGATTGAGAGGATTGACCAGTGGGGTGTTCGATTAGAGAGGAGGGGTCAGTGGGCCCTTCAGTTTGAGAGGAGGGGGAAGTAGAGGTAGTGTGAGGTAGTGGATCAATGACTTTGGAACGACGATGATAGGTGTGGGTAAGGGGTGGTTGGGTCGTAGGTTCTTCAGTAGGTAGAGTAGGAGAGGTGTTGTGTCTTCTGGGACAGATTGTGTATCAGGTATTGTTGAGGGTGAATTAGTGGGTGGCACGTCGGAATTTGGATAGGTGGAAATGTAAGGATTTGAAACGGATGAAGTAAGAGAGTTTGTAGAAGATTTTTTATATGGGAATGATTGTTCATTAAATCGAACATGACGACAAACATAAATACGATCAGATTGTGGGTCGTAACGCCGATAGCCATGATGAGCGGTGTTGTAACCAAGAAACACACATGGTGTAGAACGGAAGTCCATTTTTTGTTTATTGTATGGACGCAGATGAGGGTAGCATTGACAACCAAAGACCCGAAGAAAGGAAAAACCGGGTTTATGCTTGAACACAAGTTGAAAGGGTGAGGTGTTTGAGTTTGTTCTAGATGGCATTCGATTAATAAGTTATACTGTAGTGTCAAAAGCAAAATGCCAAAATCGTTTTGGAACATGTGATTGCGCAAGTAAAGTAAGACCAGTTTCAACAACATGTCGATGTCATCGTTCAACAAAGCCATTTTGTTCGCTAGTGTGAGGACATGAAAGGCGATAATTGATGCAGAGAGGAGAGAAGAATTGGGAGAGATTCCGAAACTCGCCTCCCCAATCAGTTTGGGCGGATTTAAGTTTGATTTGAAACTGTATTTCAACCATTGCAAGGAATTGAATGGCATAAACATCAGATTTTATTTTTAATGGAAAAATCTACATAAACCTGGAGTAATGATCAACGCACAAAAAATAATATCTGTGACCATCAAAATAAGTAATTGGAGCGGGGCCCCATACATCACAGAAAACTAAATCCAAAATATGCGAACTTTTATAATTAGTAGGTAACAAACGAGGTTTTGAAGATTTTCCAACAGAACATGAATCACAAAAGGTACTAGCACACTTATTCTGTAAAGTTAAATTATATCTAGACAACATGGACTTCAAAAGTTGTGGATGTGGGTCTCCAAGTCTCTGGTGCCATGTGGTGGAAGAAGCACGAGCGGTACAATAAGCTATCTTGTGAACATGTTGAGTCTGAGGAAGACGAAAGAAGTAGCGAACGACATTACTTGGACCCGTGAGGAGGATAGTGTGTGTAAGCTTGTCCTTCACAACAAAGAAAGTTGAGTGAAATTCAAAATACACATGATTATCAAGACAGAACTTTTGAACAAACAATAGATTTTGTTTTATTTTAGGTACAGGAAGTAAGTTTTTGAGGGAAAAGGTTTTGTTTGGCGAATAAAATTGTGAGGAACCAATGTGAAGAATGGGTAGACCCTTACCATTGCCAACGTGAAGGTTGTCCTCACCGTAGTAGGCCTCAGAGTTATCAAAACTAGATAGGTCAGGCGCAACATGATGGCGCCGGTGTCCGGAAGCCAAGAGGCTTGTGAACGGTAGTCTGTAACGTTGGCCGAAGGTGGTTGTCTTGTCCTCATAGTGCCAGGATCACGATTAGGGCATTGAGATGGGATATGACCAATCCCACACCTGTTGCATGTACCATAAAAAATGTTCTGGTTAGAAGCCCAACTAAATTGATTACGGTTACCTCCTTGATTTCCGTTGTTGTAGTTTCCTCGTCCACGTGTAGAATCACGTCCACGACCACGATTATTCCCAGATTTGATAGTGTAAAAGGATTGTGCAGGTTGTCCATTACCAGACGGCTGAACTTGAAGACCAGATTGTGACAAAAGTTGTTGAATAGCTTGAATTTGATCCAGTTGAGGAGTAGACGAAGTGGCACCAGGAACCGCTGAGTTGCGGCTATTCATGGCAGTCGTGAATGATTGAGCCGGAGAGATGTCAGTTGTAGATTTCTTGATCATGTAATCATGATTTGATAGCAAGCCATGTAGTTCTGCAAAGGCAGTTGGGAATTGGCGACCAAGAAGAGTTGACTTCAACCCGTTGTATTCTTCTCTTAGGCCCGAGATAACCAACATCACCAAGTCTTTTTCTTTCATTGGTTCGCCTATATTTGCATCGGAATATTCTTGAGCCCTAGTCAAGTATGAGGTGGAGGTTTCATCAACCTTCATCTCTAGTACCTTTCATCTCTAGTTTAAGAAGCTGAGTCTTTAGGGTATATTCCCTAGAAGTGTGAGGAGCATAAGCACGCTCAAGAGACAACCAAAGATCACGAGAGGTAAGTCACTCAACGTGTCGGAACGAAGCTTCAAAGATTGTAGAAGTATTTAGCAACCGTACATGAGCATCATTGGAAACCCATGTTGTGTAATTAGGGTTAGGTTGTGGTGGCGGCACATTGGTGTTGTCGACATCTTTTCCTGATGGTGATGGTGATGCGATCGTTTTCGAGGGACACAGGATTGTATCGTCAATATAGTCGAACAAGTTGTTTGTGACAAGGAATGGTTGGACCATTGCCTTCCAATAGCCATAGTTATTTGGCGATAGAGTAAAACCAAACTTGTGGGTGGTTTTATCGGTTGGATAAAAGGCTGCAAGGAGTGCCATTGGTAGATAGAGAACGGAATAAGAAAATACAAGAGTCTGCCTTGTGGAGGCAACTTTAGGGTTATGCCTTATGGCGGCAAGGTTTTTAGGGTTTGGCTCTGATACCAAGATAAACTTGGTAATCAGATTATTGTATTATCTCTAGGAATTATGATTTCAATAAGAGTATATATAAATGATATATTTATGCTCTACACTCTCTAGAATAATATATAACTATCTAACACTTAATAGTCTAATGTTTGCCCTTGAAACAAACTTCCAATCAGCCAATCCTACTATAAGGAGGTCCTCATAGATGTCCCTGTAATGGGGTTTGTCGTTTGAGAATGTAACTTGAATAAAAAAAATGAAAAATGACTATGATCGACTTACACTAACCGTAGACAAGAACCCTGCTGGCGTGCTGCTCGGGTGAATCTAACTATCTAAGTTCTATGAGAGACAGGTTTATGATGCATGTTCCATGAGATCCTTGTTCGTGTTAGCCCTCAATGAGAAGCCCGACAATATGTGAGTGAGTTATTGACGTAAATATAATGGTTGGACAAAAATGTAAATAAATATGCAAATATCTGCCAATAAAAAATGTTAGGGGCCAAAGTTTGTAATAGTATAAAGTAAAAGGAGGTAAAAAATTAAATCCGAAAGCCCTGAAGTGCATCAATTCCAGAGAAGCAAGCAGCCACAAGGGCAAGGGCGATATTCTTTTCTCAATTAAAATTAACGAGGTAAATATTAGTCTGAAATCCCCTTTTACCCAATATGTATTTATGTATGCTAGGTGACTGTTAATCAAAAAATAAAGTTTGTTTAGGTTAGTTTCCATCCATAAAATTAGGCCTAAATTAGTGTTGAATTGAATTTGCAGAAATGCTGGGCGGTCCCGGGCTTGAATCTGTTGTTGATCGTAAGTATCTCTGTTTTCTTGTTTTGTTAATTAGGGGGTGTTTGTTTGAGCTTATATAAGGGCTTATGAGCTTATTGAGTTTGGGCTTATGTTTCATAAGCTCGAATTTTATGGCTTATATAAGGGTTTATGGGTTTATTAATGTGTTTGAATTCAATATTCCCCTTTTGCAGAATTCATTTCAGTTATCACAAACGATGGACGGAACATAGTCGTGAGTTTTACTGTTTTTCCGCCTATTTTTGCAATCTTTATATTCAACACTCATCTCCTTATACGCTTTGCTTTCAGGGTGTTTTAAAAGGTTTTGATCAAGCAACAAATATTATTCTCGATGAATCTCATGAAAGAGTTTACTCCACCAAGGTTTCTATCCTTCATACTTTTAAACGCGCTTTCTTGTTTAAACGCTAACTACTTATTAACTTGCAGGAAGGAGTTCAACAACATGTGTTGGGCCTTTACATCATAAGGGGTGATAACATGTATCTTTCTTTTCAACTCCCATTTACATATCAATATATTATCGATGTAATATGATTATTGTTATCATGTTAATCCAGACTAAAACTAACATGTTCTCATCTGTTACCCAAAATCCGCCTTATGCCACCTTGGATACATAGTTTAATTAATGATTCTTGTATTTGTCTCCAGAAGCGTTATTGGGGAGTTAGATGAAGAAATTGATGCCGGTCTGGATTTGTCAGAATTGAAAGCTCATCCTCTGAAGCCTGTTATTCACTGATAAACTGCTTGCTATTCTCTGCTTATCGATGAGTAAATGGTTTACTGAGGAAAACATTATTAGATTCATAGACATGTAAACTTTAGTATGTGCTTGCTATATGTCTACTAGTACTTGTGGTGGATTCCTTTAGCTTTTGATTGAAAGCAGACTACATATTTCTTGAACATTCTGTGTTCCGAGAGTGTTAAAGAACTAACTCATTTGCTCATCTTTATCCCTTCCCCTCCTATCATTTATGTCGTATACACCATTATCATGTTGGTTTAAAGCGAAGGTACCAATATCGACCTATTTACTTATGAATGAGTAGGTTAAATGGGTCGTTCAAATTCTCACTTTTCATGTATACAACCTCTTCCATTGTTTTTATAAGGTTTAGATTGTTGCTGTTATAGCCCCTCGTTGGACATGTAGTAAAAGTTATTAGTTATCCATTCATTTTGATCCGTTAGCCATGCCGCCCATCCTGCCGCTACAATGTGAACATCGAAATAGTTTTTCTCCGGATCTCATGTTTGAAAGAATGCTTCGGGCAGAATAGAACTTCTTTGTGACAGCTGGTTTTCTCCAAAGCATATTTGTGAGGTTTTTTTGTTTCGGATAATTTTCAAGTCAAGATCTTATATATATTTTTCATTGCATCTTTACAGATATATATTGATCGACGACATTGGTAAAAGTCTACTAAATTTCTATATGGTAAATTTTGAACTAGAAACTTACTGAAGGAAATTTTGGCTTTTAGGCAACTTGTGTGTTTAGTTGGAGAAAATTATCTATTTTGCTAGAAAACTTTTCAAGAAAAACTCAAAAAATAGAAAACGCCTTCAAATTTCAAATTGAGTTATTCCAATAAACGTTTATGTGAAAACAAAAACTCCGTTTTTCACTTTCAATATTAGAATTTGAAAACTGTTTTTTATTGTTTTTCAAAATTTCTAGTACCAAAAATGAAAGCATTTTTTTCCTATCTCAAAGCGTTTTCATAATTCTCGTTTGTTTTCTAGGAAATAAAAATACATTTTATTTCAAGAAAAATAGAGATAGGAAAATTGTAAAAAGAATTCGGCAAATTGTTTCCAAAATTTGCTTGCATTTTCGAGGGACAGATAAGTACATTAGATATAAGTATAACCAATCTTATTAACTGTAATCACCAAAACCATTATTTACAACTTAAAACATATTGAACTGCTACATTATATTATCTAATGCATAAGAGTGGTTAAAACTAATTCAGTAACTTTTTGTCAATCAATTTTCTTGTGATTTTGCAAATATTTGTGTTGGTAGTCGGTACTATATTGAATGTTAAATTGAAACTATTTTTCTTTCAATCGATTCTTAATAACAACTTGTGATATTACATTGTCATCTAAGAGATGTTTGAATTTATAGTCGATTCTTAATTATGCAATAGTTGTGGCCATTATCCCATTTTTCTGACGATTCTTCCAAATCTTATTATTTACAATGTTAGTATAGGGTATGAGTTTGATTAAAACAAAGAATAGTTAGAAGGGTTTGAAGCAACTCATGTTCTAAAGGTTCCATTCCCAAACTAAAAACCCATATCCGTAAATAAACGTTTTTTTATAAAACTAAGTAACGTAAATTGTTTAAAAGTTATGATTGGATGAAGGGTTTCAATATTTCATTCCAAACCCTTCATCCAAACAACTTTTATTGAAGAATTTACGCTGCTAGTTTTATAATTTGAAAAGTCAGTTTCAATATTTTAAATAAGTGTCCTCCAATTAATCTATTTTATTAAAGATTTTATGCTCTAGGTGAGGGATATTTTATCCCTTTCAAAATTTGCAACTAGTCTTTAAAAACTCATTTTTTGTTTGTTCATTTTTGTTGATATAAGAACAAGTGTGCATAGATTATTTCTTTTTGCCTGTTCTATTAGACTAACCAACACTAGTTTTAGTTAGAATCTTTCATCAAAATTATCTTTTTCACAAAATACACTACTTTTTTTAAAATAAGGGAAAGACGTTTATTAGTTAAAGATTCGCGTCAATTTTCAATAATATAAGAAACAAGCTGTAGCGCAAATTCCGTCATTACAAAGATCAGCGTTGGACAATTTGAAAGCTAACCATTGCTGATGTACATTTGAATTGGTCAAAAAGTCATAATTTGTAGTAGTTGATAAATAGTTAGTAAATGAGGTATGTAATTATGCATCTGAGTGGTTTAAGCTTATGAAAGCATGAATGACTTTTCTCGGTAAAAAACGGTATATTGTAACTAACCTTGCAACGAGTTTAGATTACAATAAGTAAACTTCTGATACGGGTCAAAACATGTTAGGATGGATTGACAGGGATAGCACTTTCTTTAATCGACTATGATGGAAACTCAAAATCAAACTATTTTTCTATTCCCATACCAAAATACTCAGAAATGTAAAAAAACGATCTTTATTATCTCAAGGTACAACAATATTCTAAACAAATACCATAAAACACACTAAAGTATAAATGCGAATATAGCTAGAGAGAAGGGAGGAAAAACCGAGCTACGATCCTCCTCTTTCTCTTGGACGCACGTCGAATCAAAAAAGAAATACGAGCTCAGAAATAAATGGAAAGAATTATAACTTAAACTTGAAACTGCAACTACTATCCCTAATCCTAATAACATTATCAGCGGATAACGTATTCACATTCAATCTGCATCTCACCAATGGCTTCCATTTTGGCAACTTAAACTTCCCGAGCTTGATTCGTACAGGAACTTTGGCTCTTAGAACTAGAGGGACGGTTCCAGTTTGTTGTTGTGCCTGTAACGAATTCAACAAACCCGTAGCATCTTGAGTTTGGCCTGTTAGAGGGAGAGTTAGTATAGTTGTGTTCTTTTGATCTTGATAAAATTTAGGCCATGATCCTTCACATAGGACCGTTCCCATATAAAGTACCGTCAACTTTGATCCATACCAATCTTAGTGTTGGGATTTCGAGCTGTAATGTTGACGTTAAACTGCGCTGATAAAGAGTTATCGTTGTTGTTGAAGTTGAATTGAGTGATAGTCATGCCATCTATAGAGTATTTTGGTAGTTTTGGATCAAACCCGAAGTAAACGATTGCTGCTAATATGCCTATAATGATCACAAGTGTGAGTAGTAAACATAGTGTACAACATAAGCATCGGCCACACCAGTTTTTCTTCTTTGGTGGTCTCGAGTATTGGACTGGGATGGTGCGTTGAGGTGCATGTGGTTCGGTTGGATTGCCATTTTCGGAGCGTGATGAGTGTCTGGATACCAATGGTGCGGTCGGTTTTTGTTGTGCTTCGATGTCGGGTGTCGTTGTGATCGTTTCGGGGTGGATTCTTTGATGATCTGCCATTGTAATAAGATCTAAATTTTGGTTTTTGAGTTTTGTGTTTTGTTTAACAAAGCAATAGATTTTTCTTCCTTAATGATGAAACTATATAATACTTTAACAAAAGAGTAAATAAAGTCATATGGAAGTAAAGATTACAAAAATGGTCCTTGTATTATACTAAAGGTTATGTACAGTCACTTAGACTTTAAGCTTTATACTTTCGGTCATAAACTAATTCATACTTCTTCCCTCTCTCTTCTTTAATTTCAACGTTTTTAGAGTCATCTAAATTATATATCCTAAACGTTAAAATAAAAATAAAAGATTCATAGTTTGATGATTGATCCAAAATCAAATTACTTCCATTCAAATACCAATATAGTAAAAGGTTATGGTAATGGTTTGTGAGTTTTGATCAAATATATTGGTGAACTATGATACATTTTGAATAACAAGTAGAGCGAAATTGATAATAGAAAACTAGAGGGATTAGTATTGTAGTTTAGTAAAAGTAGGAGGGTTGGAAAATTGACTTTATATATAAATGAATTTGTTGAGCGGTCATATTCATAAAATGGTAGATTTTCATACACGGCTTTGGCTTTATTAATAGTGTTTACATTAAACTTCTTTTATGGATTTTTTCATTTAAATATGTATTTGTATTGTGTGGTTGTACAGTACAACTTGTACTGCTAAAGATACTTGTACAACTCTTTAATAAGGTACAACCTTCCCAAGAAGAAGAAGTGGCGGTATAATATGGATGTTATTTGGGTTACCTACCCATCAAAGACCTGGTGTTATGTTTGTGCACATCTCATTTAATGTCAAATAATGTTCATTTGTGTTTACTTTATTTTCTCAAACATTAAAACCCAAACATTCATTATTATAACTAGTTTATTAACATGTGTGATACATGGAAAAATTATATTAAAAATAATATAATATTAAACAAATTATATAATCTTTTACAGAAAAACAAAATGAATTTATTTAAGCAAATGTTACGTCATTTGGTGTATACGCACACAACTTTATCTTCAAATTTATGTCATTTGTTTATAAGAAACAAATGTGTAGTTAAAGATAATATTATTATTTATTACTTCAAAAATATCATATATCTAATGACTATTTTTGTAAGACAATTCATACATGTTGACAAGATGAGCTCGAAGTTAGAGAAAACAAAATAAAGAGAAATAAACATACATAACATGTTATATTTTAATAATGTCATGTGACACAATAAATATATGTGTTCATTAACTTTACATTAAAACAACCAGGGTCGGCCCTGGGCCTGGGCCAACAGGGCGACAGCCCAGGGCCCACGAAATCTAGGGGCCCATTATTGTGTATATCTTTGATTAAAAATGTCAAAGCCAAGATTCGAACATGGCTACCTTATGACAAGGGAATATGTATTACCACTCCACACTTAGTGTTTTGATTTTAATTTTAACCCAAAACCTGTTTAATATGACATTGTTAATACAATTCCATTTAGTTTTAAACGTAATGTTTTTTTTTCTTTCCTTATTTTGTTTTTCTTATTCTTCTTGTTTATTGATTTTGGATATATCTTATTTCATGATTTTTCATGGCCTATTTTTTTCACAATTTATTTATGTTTTTACCATAACAGGATTCATGGGAATCGATTAGCAAATTTAAGTCTAAACACACCTTACGACTTTATCCGTGCACTCAACATATTGCTAAGGATTGAATGTTCACTTAATTTTCTAGTCATGTTAGAGTTTAAATATTGTCTAAGAATCATCAGAATAAAATGAAAATAATACTACACATACTGTAACAAAAATAAGTAAATCCTTTAATAACGGTAAATTATTGAGGTCTCGGTTGCCTTCTTCAATCCCAAAAAATATAGAGAATATGCAACAAAGATAGAGAACCCATCTGAGGAATATATTAAAATACAAGATTTTATAAGCATGTTTGTTAAACAGATGTAGTTAACGTTATTACATTTAGGGTACAAATACATGTTTTACGTGAATTTTACATATTTGATTATTTTTTTTACTTTAGGGCCCCTTTTTTATATTCCGCCCAGGACCCAAAAAATTATTGGACCGGCCCTGAAAACAACTTACGCAAATCATCAAATATATATGTTTTATGAATCAAACATACACTAAACCCCATATTGACTAACCGTTGCTACGATAAAAACTTAAGAGTCGTCGTGTTTAAAAAAAAGGTTATACAATCTCTAAATATAACTAAACTCAATTGAGGATCATATATAATTCATGTTTTAAGATATTTTCTTTATAGTAAAATTTAAACATAAAATTGATTGGTTTCATTTGTAATAATTATTGTGAGTGAAATTAGTAAATAACTCTAAATTAATAGTAAAACTTCTTGCTCGTAATCGTGGAATTATATTAAAAAAAATATAATTATAATATTACTAAAAAACATATTACGTAAATAACAAATTATAAATTCTATAATACAATGTGAGATGTGTTTTTATATATTATGTATTTTCATTTTTATTTATACACATTTAGCTTCAATTTCATCTTTAAATTTATATTGTTATAAACGCCTAGTGTGACGATATGTGAATGACTTACCAACTTGAGTTCAAGTTCTTTTAAGTATACATATGGGTGAATTATTATGTAGCGTGTTTATAATACTTGTTTTTATATAGAAGAAAAAAAAATATAAACAACATTGATAAGGTTAAATCGAAAAAATTGATAAACGACTTAAACAAATATTTAGTATATAATAAAAAAGTGGTCTTAAATGCCACATGGCGAAATAAGGTCCATTTGATAGGTTCACTTCTTTGATGTCAACCATTAGATCAAATTGATGATTTCATCAAAGATTATTTTTATTTTACACCCTCTCACAATACATAATTACATTATCTCTTTTCATTTCATCTCCACTACATGAAAAACATAATTCTAATATACTTATAGAATCATCGAATTCAGACTGTGATTTACGTTACTATTAAAATCTCCAAATACAACATCAAAACATGAATTGTATATGTTATTATAACTATAAACATCAGTATAACATTATTTTCTCATAATAGCTTAAAATCTACATAAACATAAAATTTGCGATACAATTTTTATTTTTTTCCGCGTCATCGCAGAACAATAATCTAGTTATATTTATATGAGTAATGATATATCCTCCTAAATTATTAGCCTAAAAATCATCCTAAAATTATGGTATGTACAAGTGTAATAATCAACGAATGAGATAAGAAAATAGAATAGATGGATTACACGTGTCATTATTTTATGGTTTTAGAGGAATAATTAGGAGGATTAGGTAGGAGGATTAGGGGAATATATTTAAAGTAAGAACGTAAAACTATTTAAATTAGAGGGGTGAACTAAATTTAATTAAACATAATAGAATAAAAAAGTTTATTATTTAAATTATAAGGGTTAAAGTGAAATTAGTAAATGATGGCAATATCAAAAATATCTAATAGCCTAAATTAAAAGAAAAAACCATCTAATGGTTTTTACTTGCCATATGACATCTTAGGATCCTCTTTTATTTAGAGAACAATTTCGCAATTGGAATTCGATCTGGGATTGGGATCTTAGGGCACTGAGCACAAGACCGAGCACAACTACACTCAGAATATATATATATATATATATATATATATATATATATATATATATATATATATATATATATATATATATATATATATATATATATATATATATATATATATATATATTCGCTAAAGGGGAAATTCTCCGGCAAAATATATTAACAACAACGGTTACATAATGATATGAAACAAAAGAATCATCTGAGAGAAAAAAAAACTCCAACACAACCAAAGACTAACACACCCACCACACCTACTAAACACACAAACCAACTAAACAAACAAACAATCAAACACTGAAACCTCGCCCAAATATATATATATATATGGAAAGAGATTCTTATAAAACAAAACTTAAAGTAAAATAAGTAAAATGAAATAGAAAAATAATTTATGAAATGTGTAATTTTGTATTATATTTATTTATTCAATTATAACAAACTTTAAAAAAGCAAGTTTTCAGTGGTGAATATATGGTTAGAATATACACAGATGAATACCATATTATACACTTGTGTATACGTATGTATTTAGTGGTGAATATATGATTAGAATATACGTCACGAACTAGCTCATACACTGGTGAATAGAAGTGTATTAACTTGTTTATACATATGTATTCACTATTGAATATATGGTTCCAGTGTGTTTTTGGCGAATTAGTTTATACACCGGTGTATATTTATATTTAGTATATACACTAGTGTATATACCGGGAAAAAAAGTCGTCAAAAGTATATCAAGTAGGTGCTCGTTTGAAAGAGAATTAAATGCTTGTTTTAAGGATGTAACTAGTTTTTCCTAAAACTTAGTTATACTCTAGATACGTCAATTTAAAGTTAATCGTTAATTGAAAATAGGTTTTATATTTGTGGTTAAAAAATGGCTGCGGTTCATAAATATTTAATGATTCCTATTTGAACTCTCATATATATATATATATATATATATATATATATATATATATATATATATATATATATATATATATATATATATATATATATATATATATATATATATATATATATAGGGGAGAGTTCATGTAAAAATGGTTAAATTTGTAAAAAGTGTGAGAAGAATTGTGGGAGTGACATGTGGCAATCTTGAAACTCTTTTTTTTTTTTTTTTTTTTTAATAAAAAAATAATATTTTTAATAAAAAAATATTTAAAAAAAAATCGAATTTTTTTTTTCGAGAATTTTTTTTTTCCTTTTTGCTCGAAAAAAGTTATGTACGAAAAAAAAATATGATACATATTTATGATGCACATCTATGATCCACATCTATGATGAACATTTATGTGTGCATCATAGTTGAATATCATAGTTTTTTTGTGCATCATTTATATAAATCATATTTTTTGTGCATCATTAATGTGTATCATATTTTGTGTATACATCATATGACGTGACAGATGGCGTTATCAAAAATAATTTCAAATTTTTTTTTTTTCCAAATTTTTTTTGTTTTTACGATTTTTTTTTTTTCAAAAAAAATATATTATTTTTTTAAATATCTTTTTATTAAATTTTTTTTTTTTCAATTTGCCACATGTCACCTCCACAATGCTTCTCACACTTTTTACAATTTTAACACTTTTTATTTGATCTTACTCCTATATATATATATATATATATATATATATATATATATATATATATATATATATATATATATATATATATATATATATATATATATATATATATATATATATATATATATATATATATATATATAGGGTGAGGTTCAAAAGAGATCTTCAATTCTCTAGAGATCCAGGGATCCACTTCCTAGCCATACATTTTTCCTGATAGTGTTAGTAGGTGATGGTTTATACTTATAGCCTATCAAACCTAACACTTGGGTTCGGCCCACTGAATCTCAATCTGACAAAAGGACCAGAATCCGGAACGTGAGCCCCGACACTGGGAGTAAGGCCCCGTGTCCGTGAGTTGTGCTCCGGCACCTAACTCCACCCCGTGTCCGTGTCCGGGAGTTGTGCCCCGGCACCTAGATGGACCCGTGCCCGGAGATCTGCCCCGACATCCGACGCTCGTGGTCAGTCCGACACTCATGCTCTGACATGTCTAAGGACTTGTGTACATATGTCTGCATTACTCTAGACCAACACTGATGCTTTGGAGTTCATCTCAAGGTATCATGCTCCTGACATTCTGCCAGTCGGACATCCAAGCCTAATGCTTGGATGTAACCGTCAAAGGCATTGATGAGATTATATCATTGCAGGAGCGTTACCTTTTCACTTATACCCGTTGGAATCCTATTGATGAACAATAAATGATCATCATGACTGTTGTTGGTACCTGACAATGTTGGGTATAAATACCCAACACTTCAGGTTTTAGAGGCGGCTTCATCATCTTCCTCACATACTCACTCACTAGAATACTTAACCATATTCCGTCGAGCCTTTCCGATCAATCTCTTGTCCACCTTAGACTCGCCAAGAGTCTGTTAGGTTTGCACTGCTTGAGCAGGAGGCCAAGAGAGTGATCAATCTAACCCAAGTTACTGAGCCCGTCGATTCTTGCTCGAACATTTCCCTTAATTTTTTTTCTTTTTTCATTTTTTTTTTCGTTTTTTAATTCGGTTTTTTTTTCTATGTTTTACTTAACTTTTTTCTTTTTTTTTTTTCAAAATCACATGTGATTTTTTTTGTAAAAAATTGAAATCACATGTGATTTTCAAAAACCAAAATTTATAAATTTTAAAATCACACGTGAATTTTGATTTTGTCGAAAATCAAATGTGATTTTCAAAAACCAATATTTATAAATTTTAATGTCACACTTGAAAAAATTATTTTTCGAAAATCACATTTGATTTTATAAGCAAAATAGTTTATAGGTTAAAAATCAAATGTGATTTTGGTAAAAAATAATCAATAATTTTTTTAAATCAAAGATTTGTAGATTGAAAATCACATGTGATTTTTTAAAGTAAGGTTGAAAATCAAATGTGATTTTCGGAAAAAAACAAAAAAGGTAAAAGAAAAAAGTAAATAAATTTTTTAAAAAAAAGTTAAAAAAAAAAAAAAAAAAAAAAATATATAAGAAAAAATGGATGGTTAGGAAGGGTTCTGATGTCTAGAGAATTATGGATGCTTTTAACCCCAAAATATATATATCTTTAATATGTAATAAAAGAGAGTTCTTAAATGCCACGTGGCAAAGTAAGGTCTGTTGGATTAGTCAGATATTTTGATTTCAACCTTTAGATTAGATTGATAATGTCATCAAAAAAAAAAAAATTCATTTACACCCTCATACAATACATAATTGCAATTTTCTTTTAATTTCATCACCACTACAATAAAATTTGTCTTTTATTGAAAAATAAGTTATCTTATTATTACTATTATAATATCTCTTAATACAAAATATTAAAATATGTGTATAAACGTAAATGTATATATGTTATTATAGCTATAAACAACATGTGTATAAACATAAATATATATATGTTATTATACGTGCAACGTTGTATACTCATAATAACTTAAAAGAACAAATTTATAAATATAAAGTTTACGATTTAATTTTTTGTCTACATTTACCCACGATATCACGGGACAATAATCTAGTATATATATATATATATATATATATATATATATATATATATATATATATATATATATATATATATATATATATATATATATATATTTATATATATATATATATATAGATTGGGGTTCAAAAGGATCCCTAATTTGCTAGAGATCCAAGGATCCCTTCCTAGCCACCCATTTTTACTTATATCTTTTTTTTGTTTCTTCTTTTTTTTTTTTACTATTTTTCTAAAAAAAATTTTACTTATTTCTTTTCCTTTTTTTTTTTTTTTTTTTTTTTTTTTTTTTTTTTCCGAAAATCACATTTGATTTTCAACCTTACTTTTTAAAAATCACATGTGATTTTAAATCTACAAATATTTTATGGGTAAAATCACGTTTGATTTTAATAAATTATTGATTATTTTTTACCAAAATCACATGTGAATTTTAACTTACAAACTATGTTGCTTATAAAATCAAATGTGATTTTCGAGAAAATTTTTTTTCAAATGTGACTTTAAAATTTATAAAGTTTAGTTTTTGAAAATCACATGTGATTTTCGACAAAAAAAAAAAATTCACGTGTGATTTTAAAATTTATAAATTTTGGTTTTTGAAAATCAAATGTGATTTCAATTTTTTACAAAAAAATCACATGTGATTTTGAAAAAAAAAAAAAAGTTAAGTAAAATATAGCAAAAAAAAAAAAACCGAATTAAAAAACGAAAAAAAAAAAAATGAAAAAAAAAAATATATATAAAAGGAAAAATGAATGGCTAGGAAGCCTTTGTGGTTTTGACTCCTAAGTAAATTTGTGTGGCTAAAAAATGGATCCTTGGATCTCTAGAAAATTGAGGATCTCATTTGAACCTCACCCTATATATATATATATATATATATATATATATATATATATATATATATATATATATATATATATATATATATATAGTGAATGGTTCATGCGAGAACTCTTTTTTTTGCGAGAACTGCGAGAACTCTCACAAAAAGTGTTAAATCTCGTTTCACTTTGTTCATTCACATGCAAACTCTTTTGGAGATTAATAATCAAGTAAATATAAAGGTAAAAAACTAAAAAAAAATCATATAAAATGACGTAAAAAGTTTCCGTTCATATATGAACTCATTTTTTGAAAAAAAACGTTCATATGTGAACAATTTGTAAATACGCGTGATTTCATGCAATTTTTTTAATTTTTCATTTATATTTTTACTAGATTTTTAACATTCAATAGTTTTTACATGTCAATAGACATAATTACATGTTAGTTGACACTTTTTTTAAGAGTTCTCGCAGTTCTCGTAGAAATAAGAGTTCTCGCATGAATCAGTCCCTATATATATATATATATATATATATATATATATATATATATATATATATATATATATATTCGAACTTATTGTCACATCCATTCAAATTATCACGTGAATTCATTGTTCTTTATTTACCGTCCCACACAGCGGTTTTATGGTTGCTAAGTCATCAGGTAGATGCCGAAGACGAAATCACAAATTTATTATTTTCGTATATTTGTAGGATCGGGATGTAATCTTATTTTACAGTTTTTAAGCGTGTATGTAAACTTAAAAACATTATTTGTCTTTTAATGTGTGGGACTGTAAATAAAGAATAATGAATTCCTATTAATTAAACTAATTTAAAGCAACATTTCTTAATTGTAGTGAGATTCGGTGCCCAACTCTTTGTTTTTTTTTAACTGCTTTTGGTGTCTAACGTGTTTGTTTTGTTTTACGTGGTACCAATAGTTGTTTAAAAACAATTTCCTTTTGGTAAACATAGATGAAAACATTATTATATTATAATAGAAGTTTGTTAATCATAGTTTTTGAAGTTAAAATTAGATGTATAAGTAGTATGTAATGTAACCACCAATAGTATAAATAATATGTACTGTAACTATTAAAGTAAACCGTTTAAATTCATCGTAGTCCACAATTTATCGTATTTTAACCAAATAACCAAAGGCTATATCTGACATTTTCCATCATATTTCGTTTACATTTGTTAAATTAATCAATTTTGATAGCAACTATATGGATAATCAGTATATATTTTATTTCCTTAGTATCCGCGTGTTACGCGAGCAACATAAATAAAGTGAAATTAAAAGTACATAAAATGCAGAAAAGTTGGGTTCATATATAGTATAATTTGTTCTAACAATAACAAAACTCTATTATTATGATAAACGTTTTAAAACAATATGAAAAAGGCAATGCAGAAACCTCTAAACGTATTGACACCAAGCATCCTTTCAGTCCCCGTTAAGTATCATACTGCTCTCAATCAACCTCCAACACTTATTTAGAATACACCGGTCAATATCTCTTTCATAAAACTGTTAAAAGTTTATTCCTTCGACTTCCATCTCATATATTTTTTCATTACGAATATGTACACCATAAACACCAAAAAACTATTACATTCTTACGATCTCTGCTTTTTAAGACACAAATCTTGCACAAAAAATGAACAAACATGTAAGCCTTTTATTATATACTTATGAAACTAACAAAGTTCAACTATTGTTATTCCTTTTGCCAAAATAAACCTTTAACAAAAGAATATACAATTCAAGCACATTAGTGAGATTCTATAGAAATGAAGTCATTGACTCAAAGACTCAAAAGGAACACAGAGACGAAGGATATGCAGAGACAAAGGCTCCGCATTAACAAACTCAGAGGAAGAAAAAAAAATCAGAAACATCTAAGAAGAAGTTTAAAGTTCCTAAAAGCCTCTTAAAAGCTCATTCCAAATGTTAAGTTTGACACGTTAACCTACCATTGGGTTCGTGGGTATTCTACTGCTCAAATTTATTTAGATAAAAGGTAAATAAAAGAAACAGTCCGAACGCATAAAACCATGTAAATCATTCTATAAAAAAAAATAGATTATAATTGTCATAATTAAATGTTTCTAATCATATTTAAGACATTTTTCATGTCGAGGGTGAGCCCAAACCAACCCGTTTTGAGCTTGAAATTTTTATTTGCACTTCTAACAATTTAGTTAATTCTATCAGCAATTAGTGGGTCTCACTTTGCTTCTTATTCTTATCTTCAGACGAAAAACATATTAGAAACCTTGCCGAGATAGACCTTATTAAGAAAATAGTTACGTTTTGATATCTTGTCGTATGTTGTGTCTTGAATCAGACTTGAGAAGCTTTCAAGGGAACAATATATAAAGTATAGATTTTAAGTTAATTTGCTACCACATGTCCAATTTTAAGTTTTGTTTATTAGAGAGTATAGATAGAGTATAGATTTTGGAAAAAAGAAACATAAAGTATACTAAAAAGCTTTTTATCAACTAAAGTTGATAAGAACAAGAGATACCTAAAACGATTATCTTAAGAAATCTAAAACCAATTAGAAAGCAAAAGATGCAAAAGTAACCCTTTTATCGTACTGAATTAGATAAACAAACAATCATCAAAATCTTGAACGTTAAGTAAGCACATCGAACCAATCGAATGCTTAATAACTTTTAAAAGAAGCTCCTAACATTTAAATGACAATAATACCTCCATTCTAGAAAAGTGGTAGGAAAGCACTCTTAGGTAGTGTTTGATTGTAATTTGTCGCACCCCGTTAAAGTGGAAACACGAGATGTGAAGAGCAAATGATCATTTCACGGGTTATACTAAAATCAACGGTCCAAGTCATTAAATTAAAGTTGGAAAAGTACTAGAGTTCAAAAGATACAACCAAGATTCAAAGTTTAAGACAATAATACATAGTAAAATGTTTTAATTAAAAATTCCCAAAAGTAAATGTCTTCTTCCCGAGGTCCACTTCACATAATTGGCTTGACCCGCCTGAGCAATGCACTTCATAACTTACGCTTAATTCCTGAAACATGAGATAAAGTGTCAACTACGAAACGTAGTGAGTGAGTTACAGTTTTGACCAAAGTTTCCAAAAATGTTCGACAAGTATATAAGTATAGAGTTTTCTAAAAGAAAGGAGGCGGATAATCAATCGCTAAAAATATGTTTATATACTGTCGTAGAAGTTCAAGTCAAAGTTCAATGTCCGTAAAAGTTCAAGTTGTATGGCAAGTAGTAAGTGTAGGTAGTCGTTACCTCAGCGGTGGATTAATCCACATGTGTAAGACAGTAAGTATGAGTAGTCATTACCTCAGCGGTGGATTAATTGACATGTGTAAGACA
This sequence comes from Senecio squalidus, assembly GCA_910822075.1. Taxonomy (NCBI): domain Eukaryota; kingdom Viridiplantae; phylum Streptophyta; class Magnoliopsida; order Asterales; family Asteraceae; genus Senecio; species Senecio squalidus. The sequence goes on along the minus strand of CAJVGC010000065.1, from coordinate 20,804,389 downwards.
ATAAGTGTAAGTAGTCATTACCTCAGCGGTGGATTAATCCACATGTGTAAGACAGTAAGTGGGCATATGCGTAAATAATAGTGACTAGTGATCCTTGAATTGTACCAACCACTAAGCTTAATATAACGTAAGATTTTGCACACTAATCCGATTTCTGGTCAGCACGCGCCCCTAGTTTCAGTCTAAAGATCTAGTTCGTGAGAACTTAGTAATATGTACTCAGGTTGCTACCCATAAGTAAGGAGTGACCTCTCCTAAGTATCGATACCCATATTTACTAACGGCTATTGTTAATAGTGTGTAGGGAATAGTTTCTGAAAAGCAGCGGGGCACTTTGTACTCTTTTTTCTAAAAATTGGTCGTTTGTACTTACGGCGTTTATATCCTCACCTAGGGTTTGCTCCAAATACAATCAAACTATCATTGTCTAATCAAATATCCAAAGAGGCAAACCTAATTAGTCTAAAGTAAGCCAATCAGAATAGATGATATCGTCTACTCATATTAGTCTCGCAAGGTTTCCAAAATAGTTCCATAGTTCTCAAAGGTTCCAAAAGTTCGTACGTTTGCAAAGTTCAGTAAAAGTTTCCAAAAGTTTCACAATAGTTGCACAAGTTCATAATGGTAGCAAGGTCACATCAAAGTTTCAAAGTCAATTGGATCATAAAACATAGTACGTAAGTTTAAGCGCGTAAAATAGTTTCTCATCAAAGATATTGTTCACAAAATGTTTTGATCTCATGTTTCCCCCAAAAAGAGTACTTAAAATGTAAGAGTAAGGAGGGGTGTAACTCACGGATTGCGAAGACAGGGAACTCGGAAATCGGTCGGAGCAGGAGCCGGGAATCGCGGGACGCCTAATAATGCCAAGATAGCTCAATTGATTATTATCTTATTATGTTATTATATTTCAATATAATAGATAAAATTTAATTAAGTTTTAAGTGTCAAGGTTAAATATTGACAAAAATAGTCCAAAACGGTTCATGTTACGCTTTTTTCCAAAAGTCCAATTTTAACGATTGTTATTACTATGTTGCAAGTGATTTGGTCGCTGAAATGGTTTTGAATTTTTCTACTGAAATTTGGGCAGCGCTTCCGCACCCAAATTTTATGTCCCAAAATTCAATCTCCATTTCCGCTCACAAATACCTGTAACACAATATCATTTATAAACGAGTCCATTTAAGTCCAAAAAGTTCATTACAAGTCACCGGTAGTATTATATTTTACAACTCAGTCCCAAAATAGTATTTTCAAAAAGTCAGCGGGTCAAACAAGTTCAAATCGTCAAAATAAAGCGTTTCGGGGAAATCGGTCAGGCCTGTGCGCCGTTCAAGACCTTAGGACGACGCACAGAAGCCAATTTTTCAACCCGCTGCGTCGTCCTGGTCATGGGGACGGCGCACAGGTTGTGTTTTCGGGATTTTTCGAGCAAAACGTCTATTTTACACACGGATTTCGACATGCAATAGGTCTAATCTTAATGAAATGTCATTTTAACAGTTTCTAAAGCTTTTTTCATCCATAAAAACATAGATCTACTTGTTATTTCGTTAAAAATTCGTTTTTGACCATAAAAAGTTATAAATCTTTGTGAAAACTTGATTTAAGGTCTTAGATCTTACATGCAAGAGTTTAAAACAGTAACAAATGATAAAAGAGATATTTCTACCGGAGGGGTTAGCTTAGATGATGATTTGGCCGGATTTTTAGCTCCAAAAATCTTTACGAAAATGGTCCTTGTCGAAATACTTTGACTCCTCTTGCTTCCTTTGGTGTTTTAAACGTTTTGGTTGGTTGAAAATGGTGTTTTAAAACTATAATCTTCTGAAATGGAGAAGTTTTTAAAGAGAGTTTTGAAGAATGTGTGTGTTTTTATGTTTATGTAAAAATGAAAATGAAAAGAGATTAAGGAAAATAATAAAGAGGGTTAGGTACTGTAATATGGCAGTAAATGTTGGTGGAAAATCGGGTTTAATTGGTCAATTATTTGGAGAACCCGAGACATGCAAATTTTTGAATTATTTGCAAATTTCGTCCTGCCAGGACGGCCCACAAGGCCTGTGTGCGTTGTCCTGGACCTATTTTGCAAAGAATTTTGGTTTTTGGCAGTTTTTGCGTTATTGTTTCGTTGGTCCTTTTCGTTAAGTAAAAGTTCTTAATTATGTTATATTATGAACTTAGGAATGTTCATTAGGTGTTTTCTTGGCATTAGGACTTATATAATTTGATTCCGGTTGTGATTCCGACGCTAGCGCGTTTCCGATAATTGAACAGTTAAAGACAACGGTAGGCAATGAAAAAGACGTAGGGCATAAAAAGGCACCTGAAATTGGACGGTTGTCACATAATTCAATTGACTTAATAAACAATTTACTTAATATAGTAAGTCATAAGGTGCTTGTTTGTTTGTTACTGAATCCAAACAATATGACTTTATTGAAAAGTCACGTGGGTGGTGTGTTCCCCTCTTAGTCACAAATCTTTAAATGTTTTTCTTTTGAACATTCATTTATATTAATCAGACTCGTTATTCAGCACTTAAAACAAACGTAATTACAATAATCTTATAATCATAGAGACAACATTTATCAAAAAAGACACAATATCCAGACATAACTTAACCAATACAACAAACAAACAAAGCCTTAAACTATTTAGCTTGAAGTTCGTTTATTTTGAACATTAACAAAAATATCTTATGTTCACTTACTCCGAGCCTTCAACCATTTAGCTGGAAGTTCGTTTATTTTTGAACATTAACAAAAATATTTTATGTTCACTTACTCCGATACGCAAAAACAAGCAATCAAACATAAGTTTTCTTGGATTATTTACGTGCCTAAATGTTCGCTTATATTTGTTAATATAAACAGCCAACTTTAGTGACAAATATTTGTTTACATAGTATCAACTTTCTTTTTTTCTTGAAAAATACTCAATTAACAAAATAAGTGTAAATGTTCTAATTTAAAAAGAGCTAATTACATAAATCTGTCCATATGGTTTATCTAAATTATGAATTTCGTTCCTAAGTATAAAAAATTGCGTAAATTATCCGGTGTCAGAAACTAATTACCCTTTTCACCCCTAAAATGAATGTCCGTTAAAATCTTTAAATAATCGTTAAATAATTACATATTTCGTTCCTAAAACGGATGTCCGTTAAAAAGGACCAAAAAGGTAATCAGTTCGTTTATGTATTTGTTCAGTTTGTTCATTTAACGTTAAATGGACGAGTACATTCATTGAAACGATGAAAGTACTTACTAGTATTTCAATAATTCATGCACATCACCTTCAAACAACCAACATACAAACAAAGACACAAAAAGAAGACTTGAGTTTGTGAAAAAGGACTAACAAACGGGACAAAATCTGTATTCCTTTCTTTAGTTCTGCCAACTCCGAGTGATCGTTTTGCAAGTATGTTGGTTGTTTGGCAATGGTTCAAGATGCTAATTACTCATATTAACAAAGTAAGACATGCCTATAATCCAGGTACTGCATCAAATACTGAATTCATTAGACGTAATTTCTTCATACATTGCCGATATGCAGCAAACGTTTTACCTACATCATCTTTGCTTAAAAAGTAGTCCCTGGACAGAACCAACTGCTCCACGTTTCTTCGCCTAAAACATTATTCAGAAATCACAAATGCAACTATCATCATATTGGGACAAGAAGTGGTAATTTCAACCCGTTTATTTACAAACAGGTCAAAAAAGGGTATATTTATCTCCAACAGATCAAATGATAAAACTTAGGCAACAATGGAACTCATTGAATGGGTTAAAATAGCCCAAAGTGTATTTAAATAAATCGCTCTATTCAGAAGAATTAGATTATTACTCCAATAGTATAGTATTTGTAATCATATCTAATCCATTAATTATTTAAAACTTTCAAAGAAGATGAAAGGTGTAGTAGGTAGTCAGGTAAACGCGACCCTTTTGACCCGTACTGATTAAACTAAAAATTACCCTTGTTTACCCAAACCCGTTTTAAGAATCTTATATGGTAGATGTTAAGCTATGAAGTGTACCTTTGCATTGTTAAACAGATCATCTGAAACAGCTTCTCTCTGTTTACGCTTCTTTTCTTCCTTCAAAGACTCTGCTACTTCGTCATTATCATATTCAGATCCTCTGCCACAATTTTAAACCGGTCAATACCAAAAACGTACTAGAAATTTGAACGAGATTAAAATGAAAGCAAGACTAAAGATATGGTAGCATACTTATACGGATGCTTTGAAAAGGGTACAAGATTGTAGAAACCATTTCCTGATTCAGTTACCATCTGCAAGTTAATTCGATTGTTATAAACTATAGGTCAAAGTATCAGAAATGTAGGATATAATGGGATTATATGACCCATAAAAAAACATAAAACATAAAACACGAAACCATAACATTCTCAGTTTAAGATGTCCAATGAAAAGTTGGAGCTACCACTGTCTCACATGTGGAGCATGAAAACTGAAAAAAATATGACGGGTTGTGTGGGTCAAAACACTTTATTAAAAATCACTTACTTATGAAGCGTTTTAGGAGGTTTTTATATGTTTTATACACTTCGGATGACTTTCAATATGCTCGACACATTCAACCCATTCTCAGTTAGTTTAATCTTTTTAACCCATATGCCCATTTAGAGATAAAACATAACCGTAATCGACCCATTTATAGGGTAAACGGGTCAAAACGGAAACGACCATTATAACTGACCTTCTTGAACCGTTTAAAGTTTAAAACTTGATTATTTGTTGGAGAAGGCGTAAAAGGTGGTAAGTTTGTATCTCGAACGATCAAATCTTGACTGAATATTACATCTGAAGTCCCAAATTCAGCATCCTCCGTCTTAAGCACTCGAGTGGATATTCCATCATCTCTTTTCAGTAAACATGTATATCGACCATCATTTGTCTTTGCACTGATATCATCTGCGGTTGTATTTCTATGATCATCGAACTTTGTTGGATTTATTGATGGAACAAATGTTTCTGCTACATTATCAAGTTCAATGGATTCTACACTATGAATGGGTATTATTTCTTTTTCATCCTCAACTGATTCTATTATGGGGATTGCAGAAGATGTATGAACTGATGTGATTTCTACTTCTGGTTCAGAATCTGCTACCACTGTCTCGTCTGTGGAGCATGACGATGTGACAAGTACTGCAATTGGAAATACATGTGATAAAATGAATTAACAAATTATATACCATTTTTTATTAGATATCTGAAACATTAAAAACTAAATTACAAAGATCTCTACTTAATAAAGAAACCTTACCGGGTGGTGAGACAAAAATAACGGGATCCAGGCGGCCAGATAAAGTAGCACAAATCAAGTTTATTTCACTCACTTTAGGTAGAGATGCAAGATTATGGGAGTAGTCAGAAGCATCTCCGTCTCCGACTCCAACAGAGATTACATGCACGATTTGGTTATTTACGTCATCCTCCACACCCTGAAAAGCTCTTTTTATTATTATAAGTAATCCAAGACACAAAAAATTTAAGTAAACTAAGACACAAAAATGCAAGTGAGAGCATGCTTCTGAAATAGTATAACAAACTTATGAAACAAATGCTCAACCAACCAAAATATATCCACAATTATTGATATTTGATCAAAAAAATTCCTCTACTTTGTCGCTATTAAGAAATATATTAAATTCTATTTTACGAACAGAGGGAGACAACAAAACTAAAATATTTTATGTGTTCAAAGAAATATCCTTTTAAGTTTTAACTCCTCGTTGATATAACTAAAGCCTCCTTCAAGAAAAATAATCTTTTAACTCAAGTTAATATAACCTTGCAAGCAGAAGAATGCGTAAAATAATTATATGATTTCCAGGAAATAGTAAAATATCTTGGCGCTGTAATTTGAACTTGGGCAAAACGGAAGTAGAATAAATAAAATTAAGATATCAATAGAACCTGGCTATGGGGAATGAATTCTCCGACAGGAACAACTTTTGCACCAAAGGCTTCTAGTAACGGCTGCAACTTTTTCTTAACTTTATACTGTTGAAAACATAAAACAGATATAAGACTCTGCACATAAAAATAATAACTATAATGCATTAAACTCATTGTGCATACACTAAAATAAGAAAATATTTTGTAAAATATAGGATAGCTTATCAACCATGCAATCTTGGTGCCTTACTTTAGAAAATCCTAAGTCAAACCTAAGAGACTCAAGTGGAGGAGTTAACAAGAACACTAACGAAATACTCTGTGAGTTCGTAAGGCTTTATCTTGATGGATTAGAAATGACTAATGAGAGAGACATTGAGCATATATAGGAGTTCTCCACCTACTACCGAAGCAATTCAAACTAAAAGAAGCTTTAGGTTATACTACAACATATTTAAACGACTTATATGCATCAAGAGATTTCCTAAGGGCTGTAGGGAGCAGTCTTGATTCCACAGGAATTTCTAAAACCCATGTCGTCTTTCTTGATCAATGTTTGTAGGGAGGTGGACCATGCATGAGGTTATATGAAATTCAAAATCAGTTCTAAATAACAAGAAAACAAGAAAACAATACCCAAATAAACAAATGAAAAAAAATTATTAAGTGTAAATTTCATGTAATTTACCTGATTTTTTTGTTTTCCAGAAATACCGAAAATGTTCCTAAATGAAGGAATTTTTAACACACTTTTGGGCTACATTGTTAGTATTTCAGAAATTAACCTCATGACGGTTCCATATCAGTTCTTAAATCCCATAAACACATCTTCAGTAACTCAAATGAATGCTAAAAAGGGAACAACTCTAATGCTACTACTAACATCTCAAGTCAATAATGCTATTTGCATCAACGAGTTTAAGTCTAGTGTTACAGTCAGCAACCAGCACTGACCTCACTATCATAGTTAATGTCATACCAGAAACGAATACCTTAAAACTGACAAAAAAAAAAGTTGAAGTTGTCCAAAATGAGCCCCAAACTTTTTTTTTGGGTAAATGACTCATTTGAGCCGGTAAATATCCTAAGCAGGAAAGAAAGAGAAGATACTCTAAATGCTTACTTTGTTTGATAAATCTAGCAGAAACGTGTATCCACTTAAACAACTTTCTCGAGACTCAGGATCAGCAATTTTAACAGATATTCCTTCCAACGTTACGGTAGGAGCATACCTGTAGGGGAGGGAAGTAGACACATTTATATGATCAAAATCAAATGAAACTATATAACCTTTCAAGAGTAGAATCAATTGTAGTATAGACATAAGTCAATACTTACAAACTGTTGCTTGGAATTTCAGTGCCAATACGTTTATCTACAAGCATCTAAATAAAATGGGAAGTTAAAATACAAGAAACTATAAATCACAAGTAAATGGTAGAAATCCGCAACCACACATGTGACAAGAGGTAATCAAATGAAATTACCTCTACCCATTTATAAGTGACAAAATGTGTTTTAGACACAATAGCATCAACTAAGTCCGCATTCAATGATGCATTATCATCAAGAAGAATATGTGTGCATTTTGGGCTCCATTTCTTAGTCATAGAAGCACCTGAACACCATATTGTAATATTTTTATAGAAGAAATCAATATTAAAGGAAGTGAATAGTAATTATAATAAAACAGCAAAAAAAGGCGGTAACCTATTGATGATATGTTGTGTTGAAGTTGTTTGTATCGAGCAGAGTCCAATCCAGAAACAAAGAAAGCAAGAGGTACAAAAGTAAACCTGCAGGTATTATGCACTAGTGAAATTACGTTAGCAGAAAAGAAAGTAAAGAGTAAGTTGGCATACCTGTAAGAAGCATTACCAGTTCCAAAGGAAACAAGGTCTTGATCATCTAATGTTGTTTCCTTATTTGGAAACTCGTGAACCTTTTGTTTTGAGGCGTCAAGGGGCTTCTTAAGAAATGTTCCATATTTGGAGCAATCTCTTATTGTAACTTGGGATGATTTGTTATCCATGGCATCGATGATTATTTCTGAGTGGACCCGTGAAACTCCTTTATCTTTATTAACAATAATATCACATCCTATATAACAAATTTTGCAAGATTAGAAACCTGATTGTAACTTATGAAGCTAATCATACATACACTATCAATACTAGGTAGATAAATCAAATTACCTTTTCGTCCGACTTTATATGTTCCTTTGGTAAACAAGTAATAAGTGTCTTCTCCTGTGAATACATAATATAAAAAAAGAGTAATTATTCTTTAGAATTAATTCAAGTGCAATCTACGAAGTACTGTTTCATGAATCATCAAGTATAATCTATTATCAAATTATATGAGTTGTGGTTGAACTGTAAGAATGCTCATAAGGTGTTTGACGAAATTTCAGAAAGAAAAAACACACGAATGGAGTTAACCTGGAAGGGGATGGACGGGAAAAAGTCCCCAAACCATCTTTCTGTATCTTCTTCTTCGCACTTCAACAATTTGCTTCCTAATTATTTTTTATTTCAACTTCAAAACTCTTCTTAATTTTCTAAACTTTCTAATTTATAAAATGGTACCAGCGCGATAACTTAAGGTGGGTAATTTATGGTGGTTAGTTATACGTAGAGCGTAAAGTTCGGTCATTCGTCTAATATAAAAAGAATGTTGTGGTAATAATTTATGGTTCGACCATTCAGCGATAGTAATCGATTTTCTCAATTTTTCTCAACTACCCTAAGGAATCTCAAATTTGTAAGTAAAAAAAAATTTAGATTCCAACGGATTTAAATTCCGTCATAAACTTCAAACAAACATGTTATGTAAAAGGAATTCAATTCAAATTCACTCAATTGTTTCTAGATTTCATGAAACAAGCACCCCGCATAATATTTTTTGTTAGGATCATTCAACCCATTTGGGTAATTCGACTCATTTGAAGATTAAGCTCATTTGCAAACATAACAAAAGTCTAATCTTCAGGTTTTTTTGTTTTTTTAATAGGTGACGTCTAATAATTTCACGTTCGGTCAAAAAGAGAATTAAATATATTTCCTGAATAGTATTCTTCTATATACTCATATTTTCTATAAACAAAATCTAATTTTCCTTCAATGATGCAACAACAAATTAAAAATCCATTCAGACACTATGTTTTCTAATCGTTTATCGTTCTGCTTTTCAAGCCGAAAAAAAAATATTTTCCTTCAAGACATTCAAATTCAGTCTGTTTCCATTAATCTATTAGGTAACTCATACTTTCGAATGTTGTAATGAAAGATAATCAATATGGTAACAAGGTCTATTAAACTTAAAAGTATCAAATGTAATACTACTCAGCTTATTGGTATTAAAACTTAACAATGACCAATAGAAGAATATAAACTTCTGATGATAATCATCTTGCTAGAATTATAGAGCAACACGAACCACAACACTATCAACTAACTTTATAAAATTTAGATTATAAATCAAATATTTGATAAATTTACTCCATCAAATAACTTTTAAAGTTAAAAAATAATAGTTACATGAATACAAATTTAATATCAATTAATTTAAATTGCCTTTATTTTATATGGGTATACTTTTTTATGAAATAAGTAATATAATTAATTAAAGAAAATTAAGATTAGTTTATATGTTATATTCATTAATGGGTATATTACTAATTATACTTTACTTAAAAATTTAAAATTTTAATAAAAAGTGAAAATGTTTTATATATTAGTAAAGATAAAGATAAAGATAGTTATTATTATTTATTAGTTATTGTTGTAAATGAGGAAATGTCACTAATTCTAAAGTGTTTTAAATGATGCATTTTGTAAAATGTATAAAAAGGGTATATAAGTAATTTTAATTACTTAAATTTTAAGAGATTAAGAATAAAAATGAGATGTTTTATAATATAGTAAAGATAAAAGGAAGTGAGGTGTCTTTATTACGAGACTTGGAACTTGGAAGAAAATACATGTTTTCCAACTTAAAAAAAAAATAATCTACTATTTTTTTTTTTCTCTTTTTATCTACTAATTTTTTTTTTTTTATCTTTTTATCTAATAAAGGAGAGTATAAGATAACATCATAAAACTGATGTGGTGGATTATAAAGTTCGATTAAATGGGTTAAAATAGCCCAAAGTGTATTTCTTTTTTTTTTATATATATATATATATATATTGCAATACATTTTCTTTTATATATTGCAATACTTTCTTTCTTTCTTTTCTGTGAAGTGGGAGTTTTTTTTTACTAAGCGTCGCATAAAATAACTTTTATTGTGCCTCGGAGAACGGGATTTAAAACCATTATCAAATATTTTTTTATACCTTAAGTGAATGACTCCAAGCTTTTATAAAGACAAATATTTTATGGGTCAATGGTCGAATAAAAAACTATTACGATCTGTCATACCCCACCTTGGGCGGAAACGTAGGATGGAACCGATTGACGATCGTCATAACATATTGTATATATAAGAAGAATATCTAATATGAAATAAAAACATTGTTAAAACCATGTGTCATAACGTCGTACAATCATAAGCAAATACTTATGTCTTGTGGAGTCAATCCACAAATGAAAATGTAATACAAATATAGAGTTGACACGAATAACGAATACAATGAATGAGTAACCAAAGATATTAATGTTCAAATGCAATAAATAGTCTTCTAAGTCCTTCAGAGTCTCCAGTTGTCCTATGTCTGATCATTACCTGAAATCATAGCTTAAAATGTCAACATAAAGTTGAGTGAGTTCGTAAAGTTTATGAAAACAATGTAAGTAATTACTAGAGCACACTTCGTACAAAACTCTGGGAGAGCTAGAAGTTGTCATTTGTGACATTCGCGAATTTCTAGGTATACTTCTATCGACCCGTATTCGTTTTATTTATTATTGTTTATGTTTTGACCCTATTGTATCCCTTTTATGTTTTATCGTATTCGTATTTCTCGTATTTTATGAGTATCGTATTTGTATTTTATGTGATTCGGATCGTTATGCGGGAACGTTTAGTTCTAAGTGCCTTTAGTATAAGTCTAGTATGCTCTTTAGATAAGTTTAGGGGTTTTATGCCTTATATATACGATTAAGATTAACGTTTAAAAAGTATTTCAATCTTAGTCCTTTCAGAAATTTATTACAAAACTAGTCCTATGGGGGAATTTCTATTACAAAAATCGTCCTCCACCTACCATTTTGTCTTATTAGACACCAACCCATTTGTCTTATTCTCACCTATCACCTACCCTTTCTTCCCCATTTTCCCCATCTCACTCCCTCTCTCTAAAAACACACACAAACACCCACACTTCTCTCTAAATTATCTAGAGATCCGACCGTTGGAATTCAATTTCGAAGCTTGATTATTGTTCACCGTATTTACCTCTATCATTCCTCCAATTTCGTTTCGATCGGGTAAGTTTTCTATCGATTTTGTTTTAAACTTTATTTTAATTATTCACACTCGAAAACACCACTTTTTACCATCTAAACTCGGATTTTATTGAGGGTTATTGTACCTAAACGTATTCTGGACATAGGGTTCCAATATGGGATGATTTTGACACCTAAAACACTCAGAAATCGAATCCCGAATGTAGTTTTTCGTAAAAACCCAGTTACGTCACGTAACTGTGTTACGTAAACGTAACTGAGCACGTAACATACTTGAGGATCACGTAACTGGTCACGTAATAGATTGTTGGTCACGTAACTAGGCTAATCATGTAATTCTTGAATCCCGTAACTTGTATATCACGTAACTTGTATATCCCGTAACTTCTAGCTCACGTAATTAACTCTAGTCACGTAATTGAGTTACGTGTTGCGTAACTCTAGTTACGTGATACGTAACTAACTTCCGGACTTTTCAAAACGTTTGTAATTCTGTTAAATCGATGTTCCTATTGGTCGTTTTAAAACCCGTATAAAACGTTAATCGTTAAGGCATACCCCACTAGACTTAGAGATACTTAGACATGTTTATTTACGTGATGTTTAGGGCACTTAGACGTGGGAGCTTGACCGTATCTGATTATTTCCCGACATATCGTGTTTGGATTGCATTGCTATTCTGTGAGTTATTCGTTGCCCTTTTCTTTTTACCGCTTTTATATTTTGGGCATGATTAGCGTTGTATAAATGTATTTTATGGTATATTATGTATTATGGTTATGTATTTTGGATATGGATGCCTTTAGGTTAGCATTACCCAACTTGTTCCGCCTTTGTGGTAGAACGAGGCCCCGTATACACACCTGTTAGCTTTTAGCCGCCGGTTCGTATATATAGCGCTATATGGGTCTAACAAGCCCTCATTGTTAACACGATGGATGATGGATGCGCCCTGTCCGTGTTAGCAATGTTATGACCGTTGATTTCGAGGACAACCTAGCGTAATGCACTAGGTGGGGTTAGTTTCCAGTATTGTTATGGTTCAGGTGTATCGTATTTACCTAAGGCTATTATCTATCCAGTATGCTATTTTTATGAAATGATTATGGTATTTTTATGGTATATGTATGAGTATTTTATCAAAAGGTTTAGTATACTTCACGTATATTTGAAACATCATTTTCAAATGACTTATCTTCAAATCATAACACTTTTGGGTCAAAACGTATTGAAACTTTTATACTATTCAGTTTTTATTAATTATTGCGAATAATTCACCAACTTTATGTTGACGTCGTATTTTAACGCTTTTCAGGGATTTGAGGTTACACTTTTTGACGTTATGCTTGTTTGGCTACGTGGATTACTTGCATGGAATTTATTTTGCTTTCGTTAATTCCTTAGTATCCCAAACGTTGTAGCCGTATTTTGATATTTTCGGATGATTGTAATAAGTATGCTATTTTAAACTTATTTATCTATGTTGATTATGTATGGTTTCCTTATGTTGATGTAACCTTTGAATCTCTGATACCGTATTCTCTGTACACCTCGGTTCCGCCATTTTGCGGGGTGTGACAGAAGTTGGTATCAGAGCCAATGGTTATAGCGAACTAAGTGACCTTACGGAATCACTTAGACTATGACCTAGGCTTTTGGACCTATCTAATTTACTCTATGTGCGCATTTCCTCTTTTGTGGGCCTGTATGTGATTCGTATGCTTTATGTGCTTTTGTGTTGCATTTTATGCTTTGAGGCCTGCTCGTTTTAGTCGCACATCCGGTTATCGTTCTGATTTATTCTGTTTGACATTCGTAGAAGATGCCGCCTAAGAGAACTTTTACTAGATCTACTCCGGCCGTCACTGCTACGAGAAGGTCGACGAGACGAGGTCGCGCCAGTGTGAGAGCGGGTGCTACGCCTCAGAATACCACTGCTGACCCCAATGCTAATACCACCGCTCCGAATATCAGTCAGTTGATTGCGGAGCAGATTGCAGCGGCGATACCCGTGATTGTGGCACAGCTCAAGGAGACACTGGTGCAGGATGCCGACATAGGGTTTGAAGAACCTGTGATGCACGGTATTGGGTCAGAAGGTACGGCGTCTGGGCGCGATGGTTCCGATGTGGGAAGAGCAGTGCATGTGGGAGCCGGTGGACCGAGTATCGTTATTGAGGATCCACCCCGAGGCTGTTCGTATAAGACTTTTCTGGATTGCAAACCTACTGAGTTTAAGGGTAATGAAGATGCGGTTGCTACCCTGCAGTGGTTTGAGAAGATTGAGTCTGTGTTTGAAGTTTCGGGATGTGCTGAAGACAACAAGGTTAAGTATGCTACGTTCTTGTTCCAGGGTAAAGCCCTAACTTGGTGGAACTCGGTGAAACGGGTTCAGGGCCGGGCTGCTGTTACCTTGATGAGTTGGGAAAATCTGAAGGTTATGATGAGGAAAGAGTATGTGCCGTCATCTGAGACGCAGAGGTTGGAGAATGAGTTGTGGAACCTGACTATGCAAGGTTATGATTTTCGTGGGTATGTGAATAGATTCTATGATTTGTGTGTTTTGGCTCCTCGGTTGGTTCGCACGGAGAATGAGAGAATCGAACGCTTCACCCAAGGGTTGCCCCAGACTATGCGAGACCGCATTATTTCTCATCTTCCGGGTACTCTACAGAGTGCGGTTGATATTGCTGGTCGGTTGACCGCAAGTATGGTCCGTGGTGGTGTTCTTCAGCCGGTTGCGAGCCGAAGAGATTCTGGTAGATCTGATAGAAGAGATATGGGTAATTCGAGGAAGAGAAGTCGTGGTCAGGATCAGAGACCCCAACTTCCTCAAGTGTATGCCTTGACTGGTTCTGGAGGTGGTTATCAGGGCGTGCGCCCGAAGTGTGGTACATGCGGCAGTGCGCATGCAGCGAATGTGGCTTGTTGGGTTTGTAAACGGTGCAAGAAGTTAGGCCACACCGAGCAGTTTTGTGGAAGAGCTACTGGAGCGTGTTTTGAATGTGGAGAAGTAGGTCACCGCCGTCATCAGTGTCCCAAGCTTATAGCACCTACTCCTCTTCCTACTCATGGTGCTGGTACTAGTGCGAGAGGAAATCCTGCCAAAAGCCGAGCTTTCGCCATGGAATCTTCTGAAGCTCACCAGGATCCTACTGTAGTCACTGGTACATTTCTTGTCGATGATTATCCTGCTTTTATCTTGTTTGATTCGGGTGCCGATAGAAGCTTTATATCTAGTGATTTCCGCCCCTTAGTAAACCGTGCTTCTGGTCCTTTAGAGCCTGCTTATGTAGTAGAAATAGCTGATGGTAGATGTGCTTGTGTTAGAGAAGTTATTCGTGATATTCCCCTCGTATTAGCCGATATTCCTTTCTCCATCGACCTTATTCCTATGAAACTCGGTAGTTTCGATGTCGTAATCGGTATGGATTGGTTAGCGAAGCATAGAGGTGAAATAGTTTGTCATGAGAAGCTTATTCGTGTTCAGAAGCCGGATGGAGATCAGATGAACGTACACGGAGACAAGACAGGGAAACGCCTTAAAGTCATTTCTAGTTTGAAAGTTCGCGACTATATCCGTCAAGGTTGTTCCTTATATCTCGCTCATTTGGTGAAGAAAGATTCTACGATAAAGATTGATGGTGTACCGATCGTTCGCGAGTATTCTGACGTTTTTTCCGAA
This sequence comes from Senecio squalidus, assembly GCA_910822075.1. NCBI lineage: Eukaryota > Viridiplantae > Streptophyta > Magnoliopsida > Asterales > Asteraceae > Senecio > Senecio squalidus. Next base: position 20,789,352 of record CAJVGC010000065.1, on the reverse strand, counting down.
GATTTACCTGGAGTCCCTCCCCAGAGACAAACCGACTTTCGTATTGATCTTGTTCCTGGAGCAGCACCTGTTGCTAAAGCTCCGTATCGTTTGGCTCCTTCCGAGATGCTAGAGTTGTCGAAACAAATTCAGAAACTGGTCGATAAGGGTTTTATCCGTCCTAGTTTCTCCCCGTGGGGTGCTCCTGTTCTCTTTGTTAAGAAGAAGGATGGCTCCATGTGTTTATGTATTGATTATCGGGAGTTAAACAAGCTGACAGTGAAGAACCGTTATCCCCTTCCTCGTATTGACGACTTATTCGATCAACTTCAGGGTTCTTGCTATTTCTCTAAGATCGATCTTCGCTCTGGTTATCATCAGTTGAGAGTTCAGGAAGATGATATACCTAAGACCGCTTTTCGTACTCGGTATGGTCATTATGAGTTCATGGTGATGCCGTTTGGTCTGACAAACGCCCCTGCAGCATTCATGGATCCAATGAACCGTATTTGTCGTCCGTATCTTGACAAATTCGTTATCGTATTCATCGACGACATTCTGATCTATTCCCGAAGTCGCAAGGAACATGAAGAGCATTTGCGTCTTGTTCTAGAAGTGCTTCGAAAAGAAAAGTTGTATGCGAAATTCTCTAAGTGCGAGTTCTGGTTATCCGAAGTTCAATTTCTTGGCCACGTGGTTAGCGCGAAGGGTATTCACGTTGATCCTGCTAAGATTGAAGCTGTTAAAAGTTGGGTTGCACCAAAGTCACCGACCGAAATCCATTCGTTTTTGGGTCTTGCTGGGTATTATCGCCGATTCATCGAGAACTTCTCCAAGATCGCTTCACCCATGACAAAGTTGACACAGAAGAGTGAACCATTCGTTTGGGGTTCCGATCAGGAGAGAGCCTTTCAGGTATTGAAGCAGCGGTTGTGTGACGCTCCTATTCTTAGTTTGCCAGTTGGTTCCGAGAATTTTGTTGTTTATTGCGACGCTTCGCACAAGGGTCTGGGTTGTGTGCTTATGCAGAATGGTAAAGTTATAGCTTACGCTTCGCGTCAGTTGAAAGTCCATGAGCAGAATTACACGACACATGATCTAGAATTGGGAGCCGTCGTATTCGCATTGAAGATTTGGAGACATTATCTGTATGGGACCAAGTGTACTGTATTTACCGACCAAGAGTCTTCAGCACATATTCGATCAGAAGATGCTGAACATGAGACAACGACGCTGGGTTGAGTTATTGAACGACTATGATTGCGACATTCGCTACCACCCTGGTAAGGCGAACGTTGTTGCTGATGCACTAAGTCGTAAGGAAACAGTCAAACCAGTCCGTATCCGTTCTATGATGGTATCTATTCAGACGAGCTTGAAGGCTCGGATTATTAAGGCACAAGAGGGTATTATGACAGAGGACCGTGTTAAAGAGGAAAGATTGTATAAGCTGGCGTTGGAATTAGAACCGAAGGAGGATGGAGTTCTGTATTTCCTCGAGCGTATTTGGGTTCCGATTAGTATCCGTCAGTTGATTCTAGACGAAGCCCATAAATCTAACTATTCCATTCATCCGGGTTCCGACAAAATGTATCATGACTTGAAAGGGTTCTATTGGTGGCCGGGTATGAAGCGTGAGATCGCCGAGTATGTTAGTCGATGTTTGACCTGTTCCAAGGTGAAGATTGAGTATCAGAAACCGTCTGGACTACTCCAACAACCGAAGATTCCCGAGTGGAAATGGGAGCGTATTACTATGGATTTTGTTACGAAGCTTCCGAGATCTTCGAGTGGTTATGACAGTATCTGGGTTATTGTTGATCGATTGACGAAGTCTGCTCATTTCCTACCGATTCGTGAGAATTATCCGATGGAGAGATTCGTGCGTTTGTATATTGCAGAGATTGTATCGAAACATGGAGTCCCTGTATCGATTATTTCTGATCGTGATGCTCGTTTCACCTCACGATTTTGGAAGACATTCCAGACTGCTATGGGTACAAGGTTAGATATGAGTACCGCCTATCATCCACAGACCGATGGTCAGAGTGAGAGAACTATTCAGACCTTGGAAGATATGCTACGAGCCTGTGCAATTGATTTTGGTGGTAGTTGGGACGTTCATTTGCCGTTGATTGAGTTCTCATACAACAACAGCTATCACACAAGTATCAAGTGTGCACCTTTTGAAGCTTTGTATGGCCGCAAGTGTCGATCGCCTGTATGTTGGGCAGAAATTGGAGATAGTCAGATTTCTGGTCCGGAGATTATACAAGAGACCACTGACAAGATCTTCAAGATCAAGGAACGATTAATTACTGCAAGAGATCGACAGAAAAAGTATGTTGATAAGCGCATGAAGCCTCTTGAGTTCAGTGTTGGAGATATGGTATTATTGAAGGTATCTCCATGGAAAGGGGTTGTCCGATTCGTGAAGCGCAGCAAGCTGAGTCCGAGATACACGGGTCCGTTCAAGATCTTAGCCCGCGTCGGTCCAGCTGCGTATCGACTAGATTTGCCGGCAGAACTGAGCAGTGTACATAATGTATTTCATGTATCTCAGCTGAAGAAATGCCTGGCTGACGAGACGTTATTAGTTCCGCTTGAGAAACTCCAGATTGATGATAAGCTTCATTTCGTTGAGGAACCGATCGAGATCGTTGCTAGTGATGTTAAGCGTCTACGAAGTAAGATCCCGATTGTCAAGGTTCGTTGGAATTCCCGTTTTGGAGCCGAGTTCACGTGGGAACGCGAAGATGAAATTCTGCGGAAGTATCCTCACCTTTCCCCTTGAAGTAGTACCAAGTGATAATTTCGAGGACGAAATTTCTTTTTACTTGGGGTGACTGTGACATTCGCGAATTTATAGGTATACTTCTATCGACCCGTATTCGTTTTATTTATTATTGTTTATGTTTTGACCCTATTGTATCCCTTTTATGTTTTATCGTATTCGTATTTCTCGTATTTTATGAGTATCGTATTTGTATTTTATGTGATCGGATCGTTATGTCGGGAACGTTAGTTCTAAGTGCCTTTAGTATAAGTCTAGTATGCTCTTTAGATAAGTTTAGGGGTTTATGCCTTATTTATACGATTAAGATTAACGTTTAAAAAGTATTTCAATCTTAGTCCTTTTCAGAAATTTATTACAAACTAGTCCTATGGGGGAATTCTATTACAAAAATCGTCCACCTACCATTTTGTCTTATTAGACACCAACCCATTTGTCTTATTCTCACCTATCACCTACCCTTTCTTCCCCCATCTTCCCCATCTCACTCTCTCTCTCTAAAAACACACACAAACACCCACACTTCTCTCTAAATATCTAGAGATCCGACCGCTGGAATTCAATTTCGAAGCTTGTATTATTGTTCACCGTATTCACCTCTATCATTCCTCCAATTTCGTTTCGATCGGGTAAGTTTTCTACTCGATTTTGTTTTAAACTTTCTTTTAATTATTCAAACTCGAAAACAACCACTTTTACCATCTAAACTCGGATTTTATTGAGGGTTATTGTACTAAACGTATTCTGGACATAGGGTTCCAATATGGGATGATTTTGACACCTAAAAACACTCAGAAATCGAATCCCGATGTAGTTTTTCGTAAAAACCCAGTTACGTCACGTACTGTGTTACGTAACGTAACTGAGCACGGTAACATACTGAGGATCACGTAACTATTGTTGGTCACGTAACTAGGTCATCACGTAATTCTTGAATCCCGTAACTTGTATATCAGTAACATGTATATCCCGTAAACTTCTAGTTCACGTATTAACTCTAGTCACGTAATTGAGTTACGTGTTGCGTAACTCTAGTTACGTGATACGTAACTAACTTCGGACTTTTCGAAACGTTTGTAAT
>CAJVGC010000065.1:20685107-20785398 GCA_910822075.1 Senecio squalidus | reverse complement strand
GCTTTGGGAACACTACCAAGTCCAGAAATAAATTTCCAGATCTAAATAGCTTCCATATGCATCTCTACAAAGATTACAATGTACTCAGATTCTGGTTGTAAGAGATGGGTTGGTTTATGAAATCCAGCATCACAATATCCAATATTGGCCTCATGATTTCCACCATATACAGATACCATATTTTAAGTATCCCTAAGGTACTTAAGTATGTTCTTCAGTATCTTTCGCCTGGATTCTGTTGAAACTTGTTAACAATGTTCTGTGTTAAAAACACATTTAGGCCTTGTGCATCTCCCCACATACAAAATATATCCTTTTGCCTAAGCCTAAGGTATCATTTTCATGTGCTCCACCTCTTGAGGTGTAAGATCATTATCCTTGATGTTGAGATTAAGTCTATCTTTCATTGATAAATTTCCATGCTTGGAATTTTCTACATTAACTGTTAAGTATAATCAATGTAAGCTTACTTAACTCAATTAACCGCTTAGATCTATCTCTCAAGACTTGATTCCTGATATCGCATATTTTAGTCATATTATTATATGCGATATTTGTCTTTTTAAGTTTAATTCATAACGGATTTTGGGAATTTCGGGCAATTTGGTACTAACCGTTAAATTATTAATATAGCCGAAGTTTGGAGCGGAAGTGACACAATTGGAGCTGATGAAGAGAAAACGGGTCGTGTGTATTCCCGTTATATTTTGAGACTAGCATGATTTGGTTACGAAAGATGAGGGCAAAAACGAGCAGCAAAACAAGAAAACTGAAAAAGGCCATGGGACTCCCGTACCCAAAATGGGGACTCCCGTCCCGCGCCCTTGGGACTCCCGTCCCGCGCCCTTGGGACTCCCGTCCCCAAAATGGGACTCCCGTCCCGCGGAGTTTTGGGCTGCAGCTGTTGTTCGTTTAATGAAGCAGTTTTTTAGGTTTAATTATATTATTATCATTATCATACGCATAGGATTGGAGTATGTGAAACCCTAGCTTGGGGACCACGAATTCTTGAGTATTTTGGTATTATTAGACTCGTTAATTTCGTTGTTTTAAGCATTCGGATCATTGGTACTTTATTACTTTTCGTTATTACTTTTAATATAAAGATGTTTCATTCAATTCAATTGTGTTGCGTTTTATAATTATGAGTAGCTAAAGTTCTTAACGTTCACTTGCCATGATTGATCAATTATGTAGGTTTATTATTTGATTACGACTGGATTTTATGTTTAATCGAAAAACCAATTGTAATCAGTTTTTGAATATTGTTTTAATCTTTATATAGAACTGTAGTAAATTAATCATAGGTATTCGAGAGGAACTTGTGACATTACCAAATAGTTTATGAAAAAAACTAATCGGTCTATAATTAGTTTAAAGATATTAGTATTCGAGAGGAACTAGTATTAAAAGATTTAAACAATAAAAACGTGATGTGTGGTTGTTAGTTAACTAGATTAAGAGAGATCGGTTTAGTTAATTAAGAGCTATTCGAGAGGGAAGATTTATAAGATTAAATCTAAAATCGGATTAGGTACTTATTGCTTAAGTTGTCAAACGTAGAAATTATTCACGAGAGTGGTAACTATACATGAGTTGGTTAAAGTTTTAATGGGAAACGAAGTTCAAGTTAAATACCTTTTTAAGTAGTTCAACATTGTTAGTATTAAGTGATAACCGTAGTAATTGTGATCAATTCCAAGTGAATGTATTTTTACAAACAAAATCTTTTCAGCGATTCATTTGAATCATTTAGTTTCTTAATTTTAGTAGTTTAAGCACCGTGACAATTCGGTCACAAAACCCACTTCTTGTTTTATTAATTATTAATTAGATTTCAACCATCAGTCCCTGCGAACGAACCTGATTTACCTAAAACTATACTATACTTGATTAGGTCCACTGCCTAAGATCGTGTAGTCGAGTCGTAAGTATTTCTTGTTTTAAAAATATACTCGATTTCGCACATCAAGTTTTTGGCGCCGCTGCCGGGGATTGTAGTTTTTGATTTTAATTAATAATTTTTGATTCGATCCTTTTAGGTATTAATTACTTGAAAGTTATTTTAATTGTTTATCAGGTGCTTTTGACGGTTCTTAGTTGTGATTTTTCAGAGATTACAGGTAGTGGATGAACACAAGGGCTTCTGGGTTACCGCTTAAAAGTCCACAGTCTAATCAGGATTTTCAAAGAAAAGGCGCAATAAGAAACCAACATTACAACCACCATCACCAGTTAAGTTAGAACGGAGGATCTAGAAGAGTATTTCGAGGATTCAATTAGTTCAGATTCAGAAGTAGAGATAGTAGTTGAGATGGGCTGATCCAAATGATGTACCGATGCATTGAGAGCTAGGGAGTAACCGCCAACACCGGGTTTCGGCGATCGTACCCAGACATGGGAAATGATTTTCAGTGAAGGGTCATCATCTAAAGATGATCCAGGATAATTACTTTGACGGAAGGATGAGAAAAGATCCACATTCTCATGTGGCGAAATATGTTAAATTGTGCGAAATGTTCAAATACGGGGCAGGAAGGGAAGATAATGTCAAGTTAATTCTTTTTCCTTCGTCTCTCACGGGAGAGGCACTCACCTGGTTTGAAGAGTTACCGGAAAACTCAATTGATACATGGGCAAAAATGAGGGAAGAATTTGTTTCAAGATTTTTTCCAACATCTCTGGCGAGAAGTTTATTGAATGATATACGGGGATTTAGGCAAGGAAACGGAGAAACCATTGTTGAAGCTTGGAGTAGGCTGAAGGATATGCTCAGGGGTTGTCATGGGCATGGATTGGATAAAGGGCAGATTATTCATATCTTTTTCTTTGGATTGAATAGGCAGTCGCAGGGAGAGTTAAATCTAGCTGGAGGAGGAAGTTTTCAGTACAAATCCGTCAATGATGCGACTAAAATGTTGGATGATCAGTTATTAATGGATTTATCTAGAGAACAGAATCAGTTTGGTAGAGAAAGAGGAGAAAAAAAGTAGTTGCTAGGGCTGAGAGTAGTAGTGGGAATGAAGAGGTGATGGCTGAGATTAAAGCTTTATCTAGTAAAATGGATAGTAATTTTTCGAGGATAGACACGCAGTTTAGTAGAGTTGGGAAGGATATGAATGTGATGGCAAATGGTTGTGACCACTGTGGGGGACTCCACTACACTGAAGATTGTGATGTGAGAAGAGAAGCAGAAAATGAAGATGTGAAGTTCGCGCAAAATCAGTACCAAGGACCATTTCAGAGAACCGGCTTTCATAACCGTAATTCGGGTAATTATAACTCTGGTAATAATAATTTTAATGCTAACAATTCTGGAAATTCTCAAAACAGGTACCAAAGGAATAACCAGAATCAACAGCAGGAAGAAGAGGAATCGGGTTTGATGGACATAATGAAAAACTTCATTAAAACTCAGTCAGCGAAGAATGAAGCAACAGACAATCAGTTTAAGGTCCTTCATGAGAAATTGGAGCAAGGACAAAGGAATCAACAAGCAGCACTTAGTGATTTGGAGAAGAGATTGGATAGACTAAGTGATCAACATGCTGCTAGACCTAATGGGCAGTTGCCAAGTAACACACAACAGAACCCAAGGCAGCAACCATTTTGGCAAACTGGAGGGCAAAAATCTCAACCTCCTAACACTCGAAACGAGCATGTAAATGCGGTGTTTACAAGGTCTGGTAGAGTTTTTGGTAATGTTAATGATTCTGCAGGTGTTACTGATCCAGTTGTGCAGGAATCTAATGTTGAAGTGAAGGAGAATGAGGAAGAAGAGGAACCGGAAGTTACGCCAGTTGTTCCGCCAAAACCGGTGGTGACACCTCAAGTGAAATCATACAAGCCGGAAGTTCCCTTCCCTAAACGTTTGAGGAAGGAAAAGATGCAAGAACAGTACGGTAAATTTGTTGATATGATTAAATCTGTGCATATTAATGTTCCTTTGGTTGACTTGATTTCAGGAATGCCAAATTACGGCAAATTTATCAAGGAGCTTGTAACTGGAAAAGGGAAGTTGGAGGAAGCTCAAGCGACGTTTTTAAATGCAGAGTGTTCAGCACTTATTCAAAACCAGCTTCCACCAAAGTTAGGAGACCCAGGGAGGTTCTAATTTCATGTACTTTGAGTAAAGCAATAACTTGTGAGGCATTAGTTGATTTAGGAGCTAGTATTAATCTTATGCCTTATTCATTGTATGTTAAATTGGATTTAGGGGCATTAAAACCTAAAATTAGACTCGCCGACCGTTCATACCAATACCCTTTAGGTATAGTCGAAAATATGCGAGTGCAAGTAGGTAAATTTGTGTTTCCCGTTGATTTTGTCATATTAGAAATGGAGGAGGATAGCAAGGTACCTTTGATTTTAGGTAGACCATTTCTACATACTGCGGATGCTATCATTCGTGTTCAGGAAGGGAAAATTTCTTTGGGAGTTAAGGAGGAAAGGATTGTTTTTACTGTAGATCGAGCTTTAAAGCATTCTTATTCTTGTGATGATACATGTTTTCGTATTGATGTTGTTGATGAAATGCTTGACCTAGATGTGCAGGAAATACGTGGGGGGCAAATTGCGTTTGAAGAGGAGGAAGATCAGGAGCTCGAGGATTTTGATCCCATCTTGAAAAGGGAGCTGGAGAAATTTGAGAAGACTTGTACGAGCTTGAAACTGGAGAAATCCGACCCGGATTTAGATTTATTAGAGATTGAACATTTAATCAACAATCCGGGTGCAACGTTGTTGGAGGAAAGGATTCCATTTAAGGAAGAGCGCGAGAAGTCAGACTCTAGTATGGGGGAAACTTGTCACGGTATGTCTCCCGACCCTTTTGATTTATTTTCTTTTACTTGTCGAGAAAAGGAAAATTTTTTGCAGCAATTTGAGGATCTCGGAGATGATACAGCATGGGAGGAATTTAAGAAGACGAAATTCAATAAAAGCAAAAGTGACGATGTTTGGGAAATTGGAGATGTTTTATCACTGCTTATTGAGGCTCGAGAGTGGCATGACGCTTGGGTGAAGCGAACCAAGATGTTCGATGTCATGGAGGAAGCGTTGGCTTTTGGCGACCATGAGGAAGGCGAGGAGCATGCGGAGTTAGCTGAGGATGGCTTTTATGCCATTGACAAGTAAGAAACGGGAACACAAGTCTAGCTAACGACTCGACTGATAAACTTAGCGCTTGCGGGAGGCAACTTGTATATTTTTATTTTTTTATTTTGGAAGTACACGTGTCACGATTAAGGTACGTCTTCCGGTTTATGTTTTTTATTTTTTATTTCTAAGTTTTCTAAGTTTTAGTATTCGTTTCACTCAAAAAAAAAAAAAAAAAAAAAAAAATCGGTCAGCTAGGAGGGACTCCCGTCCCAAAAATGGGACTCCCGTCCCGAAACTTGCTCGAAAAACATCACCACTGGAACCCCCGTCCCGAAATATGGGACCCCCGTCACACCCCGGAGGACGCCCGTCCCGCGCTCCCTGGGCCTGTTTCTCGTTTCTTGTGTTGTTTGCTTGCTGCACGTTAGTATTCCACATCTTTTCCTTTTTATTCTTAACCAAAAACATTAAATTTTCTTAGTTCTTTATTTCTTAGTTTATTTTTTGTTTTTATTTATTTATTTGTGATAACTAATGTTAACGTACCTTGTCTTATTTGTTTGTCTTGTTTTTCCTGTGTTTTGAATCGTCTTGTACAATGAGGGCATTGTCCAACTCTAGTATGGGGGGGTTGAGGAAAAACATCCGTTGTGTTTAGTTTAGTCAGTGTATTGTATTTTAATAAAAAAAAAAAACAAAATTTTAAACAAAAAAAAAAAAAAAAAAAAAGTTGATGACATGTCTTGAGAATTTTTAATCTGTTGCATAACCTAGCACATTTTATACCTTACTCAAAGAAAAGTGAGATTTTGAGCCTTGAAAGCATTCATTTTAAATGCTACTTTTTCTTTTGTATGAGTGTGCCGATGGTTGATGACTTTAGAACTTGACATAGTCATACGTTTCGAGACCATAGATGAGCATTGCATTAGGGTAACCTAGTGTAATTTGGTACAACTTTAGGGGCAACTTAGGAATAAACCATTTGATTTTAGCCTATTCGTTTCTTGTTAAATAATTATAGCTTAATCACATTGGTTAGCTAATTTCCATTTAACCCTTTGTAACACTTACTTTTAGTGTTAGATACTCTAGTTAACCACTTTGCGCATAACTTTTTCGTTTCATTTAAATCCACTAAACATTTTGTACTTTAGCCTTTTCTTTTCATTTTTAGATGAATCCGAACTTAGTTTTGAGATTGCTATTGAGTGTATACATGAAGATCGAAGTTAGAAGTGTTAAGGCATTGAAATTATCGAATATCGTTAGCCTTTGTATTATATATGTATTTGTTAGCAAAAGAAAAAAAAAAAAAAAAAAAAAAAAAAAAAAAAAAAAAAAAAAAGAGTTGTAAAGTAATGTAGTTTTATGTATTTTGAGACTTTGAAGAAATAAAGTAGAAGTAGTTGTATTATGAGTTATGTAATTCAGAAGAAGTTGAAGTTATATGGAGCAATTGGTTCATTAGCGTTTAGGAGTTCGGATTCATTCTAAGTTTAGATGTATACTACGTTTATTTGTATACTTTTACTTATTTACCCATTTAACCTCTATATATTGATTCACATGCCCTTACCTGTACATTACAACCCGAATAAAGGTCCCCGTTTAGTTGTACCTAGACTCTAGTGGTGGAGAAACGATACTTTATCAAGCCTATAATAGAAAACTCACCATGACTGAGCAATTGAGCGGATTTACAGAATAGTTTACATACCCTTTAGACTAGTCGAGAGATTTGTGTGAATTACTCCCAATAATTCGTGAGGTGTTTGGTTATGCTTTTTAAATCAGGGTTTGGTAATTAAATTGAATTAAACTGGATTGGCTTGAGGGCAAGCAAAGGTTAAGTATGGGGGGATTTGATATCGCATATTTTAGTCATATTATTATATGCGATATTTGTCTTTTTAAAGTTTAATTCATAACGGATTTTGGGAATTTCGGGCAATTTTGGTACTAAAATGTTATACAGGTATTAGCCGAAGTTCTGGAGCGGAAGTGACACAATTGGAGCTGAAAATGAAGAAAAACGGGTCGATGTTGTATTCTCGTTATATTTTGAGACTAGAATGATTTGGTTACGAAAGATGAGGCAAAAACGAGCAGCAAAACAAGAAAACTGAAAAAGGCCATGGGACTCCCGTACCCAAAATGGGACTCCCGTCCCGCGCCCTTGGGACTCCCGTCCCGCGCCCTTGGGACTCCCGTCCCCAAAATGGGACTCCCGTCCCGCGGAGTTTTGGGCTGCAGCTGTTTGTTACGTTTAATGAAGCAGTTTTTTAGGTTTAATTATTATTATTATCATTATCATACGCATAGGATTGGAGTATTGAAACCCTAGCTTGGGACCACGAATTCTTGGAGTATTTTGGTATTATTAGACTCGTTAATTTCGTTGTTTTAAGCATTCGGATCATTGGTACTTTATTACTTTTCGTTATTACTTTTAATATAAAGATGTTTCATTCAATTCAATTGTGTTGCGTTTTTATAATTATGAGTAGCTAAATTTCTTAACGTTCACTTGCATGATGTGATCAATTATGTAGGTTATTATTTGATTACGTATATGTTGAACTGGATTTTATGTTTAATCGAAAAACCAATTGTAATCAGTTTTTGAATATTGTTTAATCTTTTATATAAACTGTTAGTAATTAATCATAGGTATTCGAGAGGAACTTGTGACATTACAAAATAGTTTATGAAATAACTAATCGGTCTATAATTAGTTTAAAGATATTAGTATTCGAGAGGAACTAGTATTAAAGATTTAAACAATAAAAACGTGATTGTGGTTGTTAGTTAACTAGATTAAGAGAGATCGGTTTAGTTAATTAAGAAGCTATTCGAGAGGAAGTTTTATAAGATTAAATCATAAAATCGGATTAGGTACTTATTGCTTAGTTGTCAAACGTAGAAATTATTCACGAGAGTGGTAACTATACATGAGTTGGTTAAAGTTTTAATGGGAAACGAGAGTTCAAGTTAAATACCTTTTTAAGTAGTTCAACATTGTTAGTAATTAAGTGATAACCGTAGTAATTGTGATCAAGTCCAAGTGAATGTATTTTCATTAATTGTTTACAAACAAAATCTTTTCAGCGATTCATTTGAATCATTTAGTTTCTTAATTTTAGTAGTTTAAGCACCGTGACAATTCGGTCACAAAACCCACTTCTTGTTTTATTTATTATTAATTAGATTTCAACCATCAGTCCCTGCGAACGAACCTGATTTACCTAAAACTATACTATACTTGATTAGGTCCACTGCCTAAGATCGTGTAGTCGAGTCGTAAGTATTTCTTGTTTTAAAAATATACTCGATTGCAAATCAATTCCCAAATCAGTATCGATTCTCCTAAGTCTTTAATGGCAAAACATTTTCCAAGATAAGATTTATCATCTTCAATCATTGGAACACTGTTTCCCATTGTTAATATGTCATTTACATATAAGACAAAGAAAGTAACATTACTCCCACTGAATTTTGATACACATGGCTCATCGAAATTCAGAACAAAATCAAAATTTTGATTTCTTCATCAAATCTTTTATTCCAACTCCTTGATGCTTGCTTAAGTCCATAAATGAACTTCTTTAGCTTGCATACTTAGTTGGAATTTAATGGATCATTAAACCTTCTGGTTGATTCATATAGACGCCTTTGTCTATATAACCATTCAGAAATGTTTTTTTGACATCCATTTGCCATATCTCATAGTCATAGAACGTCGCTATGGCTAAGAGAATTCTAATAGCTCTTATGTCTGCCATTGGGGAAAAGGTTTCCTCATAATCTATACCATAGACTTGAGTAAATCCTTTTTCCACGAGACGAGCTTTATGGATGTGTATTTTCCCATCCATGTATGTTCTTTATCTTTAAAAAGAAACATTTGCAATCGATAGTCTTGGCATTTGGAGTTTTATCTACCAAATTTCAAACTTCGTTTGCATTCATGGATTGAATCTCCAGATTCGCAGCTTGAAGTCATTTATCAGCGTCTGGACCTGATAATAACTTTCAAGTTTCGAGGTTCATTAAGATCCCCTTATACGTCACCATCCTCTAGATTAACGTTTAAGTTCAACCTAGAAGGTGCACGTATAGTCCTTTCGGACCTACGAATTGGAGCATCAACAATTTGTTGCTGAGACTGAACTTGTGGCTCAATCACAACTTGAGTCGGACTAGATTGAGGCATAAACTGAGGCTCCCCTTTTTCCCCCCCCCCCCCCCCCGAATTGTTGATCACCAGTGTGAGTAGAAGGTGATGTATCTCCCTCTTGAACCTTGTCAAGTTCTACAACCCCCCCACTGTTTCCTTGTCTGATAAGTCGTGTTTCGAAAAACTCGGAATATCGTGCAACTTGAACAGTTTGTTGGAATCATATTGAGAATGCATAAAGCAGACTCTAGAGCATAATCCCAAAAGATAATGGCAGTATATTGAGGTTCATCATTGATCATACCCTGCCAAGCAAGGTTCGATTTCTCCTCTCCGATACACCATTGTGTTGTGGAGTATAAGAAGGAGTAAGCAATTGGACAATTCCACATGCTTTGAGATGATCCTTAATCTTTAGGCTTAAGTACTCACCACCACAATCCAATCAAAGGATCTTGATGGTTTTGCCGAGTTGATTTTCTACTTTCGTTTTGAAACACTTTGAATGTTTCAACCACCTTATGTTTATGTTTAAGCAAGTTAAACATAACCATAACTGTTGAAATTATCCATAAATGTAACGAAATAGTTAGCACCTTTCTTTGACACATGTCTAAAGGGATCACATACATCAGTATGTATGATTCCTAAAAGATCAGTTGCCCTTTTCGTCTCATACGGAAAAGGTTTTCTTGTCATTTTGCCCAACACATACAAGATTCGCATTTATCAAATAAAATATCATTTGACTTTAAAAGTTGTGAAGCCTTTTAATGCAATACTTGTATATGTGCGCAATACAACAATGTCATAGATAGGTTGAGTCCAAGTTGAACTTAACGCATTTAGTGCTAATAATAGATATAGAATTATTATTTAAAGAAGAATGAGCATGCAAATCTATTTCATATATGTCATTAATATTAATCATATTAATATAATAACATTATGTTCGAAACAGAAATACCAAATTCATTATTCTGTAAAACATAAACTGAAACATTCCCCCTAACATAAGTAAGTGCATAATAACAATTGTCTAATACAATTATTATGCCCTAGGGTAAATGTAAGTCTTAACTTCTAATGGCTTTCATAACTACACGTTTGACATAGCCTACGTATAGTTATGGAGATCCATTCTTCAGTTTCTTCTTTGCTCTAAATCCTTGTAAGGAATCACAAATATGAGTACCACAGCCAGTGTCAGATACTCAGGTATTTGTTTTAGAGAAAAACATAATTCTATAAGTGAAGATACCGGAAGATCCGGCGTTGCCGACTCTCTTCTTATCTTGCACCTCGGCTAGAGTAGGACAATTCCTCTTTCAATGCCTAATCACTTAACAGTGATTTCAACCATCATCCTTAGTAGGATGTTCTCTTTTCGCTAGAGGGGTTAGCTTAGGTTTGTGAATATAAACAATTGCTTGTTTATTCTTTCCGTCTTTAGCTTTTCCCTTAGCTTGCGGTTGTCTGTTCTTACCAGTACCATACCACCACGAACCGCTAGGATCTGGTTGGTAACCGATTAGGAAGGAATTTCTCAAAACTCTACGTGCATCAAATGAAGTTCTTGAGAATTTTAGCCATACCATTCATATTGTTGTTAGGAATGAATTCATCAAAACCTTGTGAAAGGCTATTCATAACAACAATAGGTTGATGGTAAGGGTAATCAATCCTTTCCAAATGATTAAAGCAGCTTTTATGTTGACAACGTGAGTTCATACTGACGTTTCAGCAACATATTTACACTTATGCAATTCTTGAATCAAGTCGTTCAATTCAAGACCGACTTGTTTCTCATACATAATGTGAATTCGAAGCTTAATAATCATTATATCCGGCCACTTATCGCTACTTGATAAGTTGCCCGAGTTATCTCATCATAGGCATCTTTCAGCTCAAAAGATATCGGTTTATTAATGACTGGTAATTACTTCATCGCTCATAGAACAATTCTCAGCTGATGAAACCAATCATTAAAATTTGGTTCAGTAAGTATTCACTTTTGAACATTGTTTTGATTTCTGACATAATCCCGCTTGAATCGGGATTTTGTGCCATTTCTACAAAACAGAAGAAAGTTCTGATTAATACTTTCGACATAAAATTCTTAACTTAAAACGTAAAACCCATGGTTTACCTTTAGTTAAGTCTAGGACCCAATTGACATATTACCGTTCCATCAGTTGATCTGCTAGGAACTAAATAATACTCAAAAGGTAAGGAACGATTCGTAATTGCATTTACCGGTGCAATTTCTAGAAAATGGGACTTAATGTCATAATTCGATCCTACGCATCAATATGGTGATTGTGACATTAATCATGTTTCGTCGCATCTTATCGCTATCGGCATTAATCATGTTAAGTCATCCGACTGAAGACTGCAGATAGTCCACCACAGTCTCACTATGAGTGGTAATCCACCTTGGATACACTTCACCTACGTCTCACGTAGAGTGACGAGAAAGTACAAGTTGTCTAGGCAATACGGATAGCAATTGACTTAAATTCCATGGGTGATAAATCTACGTACGCAATTGCCATGCAACAATTTTGTAACGTAATTTAATTAAAAACAAAATGTTTTTATTTTACTGGTTTTTAAACGTGTTTCCATGATTACCTAATTCATACAACGAATCGTAACATGGTCATCATTAAAAACCCTTTCGGTAGCTCTACAACAGGTACGACCAGGTAAGCAAGTGAGGGTAGGGGACGACTAAGCATCTCTTAAAACCTGACCTCATTAGGAGTAGAATACTCCGCAAACTTTCCTAGACATCGTCCTTTATGTAGGTGAGCCTAGTTGGGTAATAATACACTGAGCATGTAAAATCTAGTTATAAATTACCAATCACACGCTTATTAAATCGATGGTTTTTAAGATATTTTGTAAATTTATATTTTCCATTACGGGAGAAAATTACGGTATATAAACCCAACCCGTTTTAGAACGTATAAAAGTGTCAAAATAAATTAATAACTCGTGTAATAATTCTTTAGTCATATTTATTTAATTTTTGTTTCTTTCAAAAACATTTGACAAACAATATATAAATAATATACTTAAGAATTATTCTACGCATCAAATGGGTATCCTAAACATGTAAAGGTCTCTATGGTCATTCTTAATATACAAACCCTTTCACCCCCGTTTCGAAAGAAACAGACCACATACATCCGTTCACATAAAACAATTTTGGATTGCGTAGGTGGTTTGTATATTAGAATTCTTCAATATCAAATAAACCACAAATAGACCTTTTAAGCATATTAGTTTTATTTAGGTGTCACACATATACACTTAACCAATTAATCATATGTGTCAATATATATACAATTTACTTTTTATAATATCATAATATCGAATTATGTTTATGAAGTTATGCACGTAACTTAATAAACATAATTTTATAAAAAATAAATGTGGTACACAAATAAGTAAACATCAAAAATTGCAATTAAAGTTTGAGACTTAATCAATGTTTAAACAAAAATCAAAAACAAAAAAAAAAACAAAAAAAAAAAAGTTATTTATTTATTTTTTATTTAAAAACAGATTTGCGTTTTAACATTCGTTTTAATCCCAACCTCGAATCCCCCCACAATTTTTTGATGTTCACAACTCATCCAAGATAAAATTACTATGTTATGGCTGATACCACTGTAGGTAAACAACCAGAGTCATTGTCAAACAATTATACATGCAGCGGAATATAGGATCACATAGTAAATATTAAATCGAATAAGTAATCGCACCTTATTGATTGAGCAATTAATCAAAAAACCTAACGTAAGGTTTTACTACGATTGCGTACGCTACACCTTCTTTTAGCGACAGACTAGTATGCTAGTACATGTTTAATTGCTTTTTACAACAATTGTCTTAGCAACAACTCTTTATTACAAAAACCAAAATAAAACAAAAACCCTTTTTTAAAAAATAAAATCGATCGATTAAAACCAAAAGGTTTAGTCGATCTTTTAATTTTTGTATTCTGCAATGAATTAGGGTTTAGGGTTCAAATCAAACAGTTTGAGTTATATTACAATAAGGAAACCTCCTTATTTACATAATAAACCCTCTATTTAATAAATATTTACACTTAACCATTAAGTAATATTTAATAAATAAATTAAACTTGTAGCCGTGTCTAAATGTCGATGTGTGCGCTCCCGTAGTCTCACACATTTACGGACACACATTTGTTAACACACATTTGTTAAAACTATTCAAATACCAACACTAGTAAGGGTAATGATATGTTTCTATCACAAAGGAAATATATTCTTGAACTATTGCTCGTGGAGATAGTGCTACATTCGATAATCCGGTTCGGTACCGTCAAATAGTGGGTTCTCTTCAATATGTCACATTGTCTCGTCCCGACATCACTTTTGTAGTTAACAAAGTCTGCCAATTTATGCAATCTCCCACTGAAAGTCATTGGACGGTTGTCAAAGGAATTCTTCGTTACTTACAGGTCACTACTGACTATAGTTTACGACTCATGCATGATTCAGGCACACTCCTTCATGCCTACACCGATTCAACTTACAATTCACTGATCGGCTTCTCTGATGCCGACTGGGCTGGTTGTTCAGAAGACCGTCGATCCACTAGGGGATATGCTATCAATCTAGGTTCAAACCTAGTATCATGGTTTGCACGGAAACAACATACTGTCTCTCGGTCGTCAACGGAGTCTGAATACAAGGCCTTAGCTGATAACTCACATGGCTCCAAACATTACTTCATGAACTTCAAGTTCCTGTTAAGTCGGTTCCTACTTTATGGTGTGATAATCTTGGTGCTACGTATCTTTCTGCTAACCCCGTCTTTCATGCGCGTACAAAGCATGTAGAAGTTGATTTTCACTTTGTTCGAGAAAGGGTTGCCCAACGAAAGCTTTCAGTTCAGTTTATATCTACTGATGATCAGATTGCAAATGTGTTTACCAAGCCGCTCTCTTCGCAACGATTTCTCCTATTACGGTCCAAGCTACGGGGTCACTCCCCTACCTTAGCTTGCGAGGGAATATTAGACTATTATGTGTTAGATAGTTATATATAATTCTAGAGGGTGTAGAGCGTAAATATATCATTTATATATACTCTTATTGTAATCATAATTCCTACATATAATACAATAATTTGATACCAAGTTTATCTCTACCAACACGTTTAAAAGCAGATTATTCGGAATTATAATAGTTAGAGTAGGATATCTGAATGAAACAAATGGTAATGTAATTTAGGTTCTTATAAAGCAGATTAAAATACTCAACAATCGAGTTATGATGACATTTTGTGCTGGTCTAATCAAAATGACGGAAAAACATAATTCATTTTATGTTTTATTTGTTTGTTTGTGATACATGGTCTCATAGACAGAAACATGATTAGTATTGAGCGGTGATAATACAACACTTTTGTTAAAGTTGTACGCCTTTCCCTCATGCTTAGAAACTTCAACTTTGTTATTTGAAAGAATCGACGTTTTTGTTGAAGTTGATAAGAGTGATCTATAACAAGCATTAATGAAACTTTGTTGCTATGATATTAAACCAGAAGAAAAATAAGCACATGTATTACCCGGCCACATTTAAGTAGAAAAAACAAAAGAGAAAAATAACCATAATCATCACTTGCTACTAAAATATTTGGTCTAACAGATGCCATAAGTTAGTAGAAATCACAAGGGTTTCTTTTTACAATGTTTGATCACTCACTCTGCTTGTGCCAGTTTCTCCTCGTCCACATCAAAAGCTTTCCTGGCTTGTTTTAGTTCTTCATTCATTGACAGCAATTCTGTACACCGGTTTAGCTTTGGCGAGTCCTGTCAGCAAATATTCTAATTCCAAATTAGTATATTATCAACAAATCTTAACTAAATTTCAACCTATTTTCTTATGAACAGGTCACACTTTGGTTGTGTTTTACCTTCAAACGGGACAAAAAAAAATTATTAGCTCAAGGGGAACGGGTCAAATGGGTTGAAAATAGTCCCAGGTTTATTTCAAATGCATTCAACCTCCTAAATTGTTTAATTCAAAAAATTTAAATTATATTTAATAATTTATTAGTTTATAAATAAACATTTAATATAGACCCTAAACTGTTTAATTCAAAAGTTTTTGTGGGTCAACTCGATTTCGCCCCTTTCGTTCCGTGCTAAGATTTACTCTTTTCTGCCCACGACCATTTTGACCCTAAAAAACAGGTTCTACAAACCCAATGAAGCGCAAGAGTAAAAGGAAATGAGAATACCTTCCGAATCAAGAACAAGAAATCCTCGGTCAAAAGCTTTCCTCTCTTTGATGCAATATCTTGAGCTTTATGCACCTACCACAATGAAACACAATCAGTTATATCCATACCACAATGAAACACAATGATGATTTTCTTAATGTTTGTATTAGTTGAGTTAAAACAAACATGTTTACCATAGGTCAAACTCATCATACGTCGGGCATGGATACCTACCTACAAGGCTACAACCCACCCTACTTCTCAAATATTTGTGAATTTAATACATCCTTTATACATATTACTTGCAAAATAAAATAAAAAATTAAAACGAAAGAAGAAAATTGGTTGTCACCATATCTGTCACATACTCCACAACAATGTCCTCCATGAGAGCAACAGTTTCTGGTAACGGCTGAAAGGTCAGAAAATAAATTCTTGTCAAACTAATTTGTTCAACTAATAAGCAAACCAGATAACCATGTTCGAACAGAGTAAATTCTTCTGTCCACATAGAATTACATGGACAAATAACATTAAAAAAAACAAGTTTCTAATTCAACGTCTATATATGTTGACCCTTACACCAGTACTAGAACGCTCCAAAACAAGTTCACTTACACGTCTATCAGGACTATTTAATCCTTCAAGCCCAATATATGCAAAATAAGTTTCCAATATATTGAAGATTTTATTGCGATAATTGTATTTGAAAAGCATGCCATCTTTTTTGTTCAAAAGCAGACCAGCGCTTAAATCTATCATTTTAATATAATAATTAACTTATGTAAGAAAACAGGACCCCCATATCATCAAGGTACTAAAACACAACTAAAGATAAGATTATGTGACATGAAAGTTAAGGCTTACATTAGAATCGTCTCCAAAGCCATACATCATGTGTTGCACTGTCCCATCCAGCAATAACGCAAAGTTAAGTTTTACATATGTAAATATAAAGATAAAAAATGTAGCAACAAAGTTAAGTTTACGCACAATCTTTCTGGAAAACCCCTCGCTTGCGTTTGAATGAGGTCTCTGATGGCTGGGCTGATCCAACTCTTGCTTTGGACGAAGGTCCTGCTGAAGCGTTATTCATCTTATCTGTGAATTATATATACTCCTGCAGCATAAAAAAAATGTATGTAAATAAACAAAGAGTGTCTATCGTTCAATGCATCAACACTAGTTTCAAACTGTTTTGGACAACTAATTTCCATTCAATGTAGTCCTTGTTAATTTGTTATACAGAAACATGTACCAAAATCATTTAAATGTAAGTGTTATGGTATCTTTATGTTTATCCCTTTCAGCTTAGGGTGGCAAAATGGGTGGTTCGGGTAACGGACTCAGATCAAAACGGGTCTAATAAGTAGGAGTATCCATTTAGGTACCACATAACTAGAATCCATTGTTAAGTCATAGCACCCTTGAACATTCATGTACAAAATATCTTAATGGATAAGGCAGCTTAAAAGTATAAAAAGTGAATCTAAATTACCAGTTCAAGCAAATAAAAATAAAATAGTGTGTGATATTAAAAAGCTCTAACATCACTAACTCACAAATTATTACGATTTAATGGAAAGATTTATTGTAACAATCAACAAACAAAACCTAAAAAGGTATACATTCGCAAACCTCACCTGTGATGTGAAATTCAGATGATTATAATGACAGAAAAAGACGATAAATACCAATTCGAATAGCTTTTCCTCGCGTAAATGTGCTTTCCAGATAGCCCAGTGCAAAGTGGGCCGAACCGCGGCCCGAGACCGTTAAATCCCAAAATCCCATACCGAAAACCGGACCGTGTCGGGTATGAATCGGTTCGGGTCGGGTATAACCGTAGGGCGGTGATGTGTAATTCTTGTAATAACTCTATTCAGGGTCTAATGTGTCATTTTCATTAGTATGTTTAAGTGTAGTTTGACATTTATGTTAGTTGAAGGTTTATTTGGTATTATTGTAAGCCTGTATATGGCGTGGGAATGTTAGTTGCAACGTATTATGAAATACATTTGAAAATTGCTTCATTCTGCTTGTCAATTCTCTCTAGCTAATCCTAATCTCACATTGTCCATAAACTGTTCTAAATCCAGTTTATCCGCAATTGAGGAACCAATTCATTCACAATTCCAATTGATTCACATCATTGGTATCAGAGCGCATCGCTCCTCTGACCGCAATCAAATTCATTCCAAACCTGTAATTCAATCATAGCTATAACTCGCAGTATGTCTCGCCATATAAATCCAGGAGAAGAACCACTAAAAACTCCAGATCCAGCTCAACGTGATACGCGACATCAGGAAGGTCAATCCGGTGGTCAATTTCACCAATCGAGCGTTCCGTTACAGGAATCTGCATTTCGAACAATTTTAGAAGATTTTGGAGCTAGAATTGAAAATAATAATGCACAGTGGAATTCACGGATGGAGGTTACAGAGAAATCGGTAGCTGAGGTACATGAATTGGTGGCAGGGCTAACTATTCAGATGACTCAATTGATGCATAACTCCATCAATAAACCTGAGATGAGCAGAACTCAGTTTGAAACTAAGAGTTTCCAAACTCCGAAATATCGTAGACCTAATGATTACTATTCATCTAATAATTACTTTTCTAGACTTACTAAGGTTGATTTTCCTAAGTTTGGAGGTAGTGATTTAAGGTCATGGTTGTATAAGGTGGAACAATTTTTCAATTTAGATCATACTCCTGAATTTACGAAAACTCAGTTAGCTGCTGTTCATTTGGAAGGAAGAGCACAGCAATGGTATTACACTTATGTGCAACAGAGAGGTGACATGGAAATAGGTTGGGATGAGTTAGTTTCAGCACTTAATGCTAGGTTTGGGGAATTGTATGATGATCCTATGACTGAGTTAAAAAACTTGAAACAAACTGGTTCTGTCAAGGATTATCATGATGCTTTTGATGGTATAGTTAGTAGATTGGATTTGCCGTTGGCTTATGTGTTGAGTTGCTTCATTGCTGGATTAGAGGATGAGATTCAGTTGCAAGTGAGAATGTTTAGTCCTCATACTATTCAGCAAGCTTATTGTCTAGCTAAACTACAAGAGGCAGCCATTAAGGTGAAGAGAATTAGACCTCCTAATAGAGCTGCACTTTTGCCTACTCCTAACAGTTATAACTCCAGGTTTCAGAATCCTTCAACAAGACCAGTTGTAGCTGCAAAAGTAGATAAGAATGGAAAAGCTGTTTCTACTTGGAAATCTAAATCCACAGATGAATTTGATGAAAGGAGGGCAAAAGGATTATGTTTCTATTGTGAGGAAAAGTATTATAGGGGTCATAATGAAAAGTGTACTGGTAGAAGGCCTCAGATGTTTCACATGGAATTTGTTGAATCTGAAGAGGAAGAAGGGAATGTTACAGAAGAAGAAGCTGAATGTGCTCACATTTCTATTCATGCTTTTGAAGGATATGAAGCTTATGAAACACTAAGGGTTACAGGTCAGTTTGGTAAACACAATGTCCACATTTTGATGGATACTGGAAGTACTCATAATTTTATGGATGTTGAGGTTGCTAAAAAGTTGGGTTGTTTGCTACTAAATAGGTCTCCTATGTTAGTAAAAGTTGCTAATGGTGGTAAGGTACACTGCACACAAATGGTGAAGAATTTTCAATGGAAAATGAGGGGTGTATCTTTTATGGCAGATGTGTATTTGATGCCTTTAGGAGGATGTGATTTAGTGTTGGGAGTTCAGTGGTTTATCACTTTGGGTAATATAGAACTCAATTATCAACACCTCACTATGGCCTTCCTTTATAAGGGTAAAAAAATATGTTTAAGGGGTGCTAATAGTAAGCAGTTGACTGTCATGAACAAAGGTGATTGGAGAAAAATGGAGAAACAGGGGAGTGAGTTGACTATGTTGCAGTTTCATGCTATTCAGGGGCAGGAATGTTCTCCTAAAGTTAAGTTGGGGTCTCCTATACATGATGCACAAGTTCCTACTGATCTGCAACAACTTTTGGATTCTCATAAGGTCATCTTTCAAGATTTGGCACAGTTACCCCCATTTAGGAAGGGCTTTGATCATAAGATACCTTTGAAAGATGGTTCTGCTGATGTGCATTTGAAACCTTATAGGTATCCTACTGTTCAGAAAGATGTAATTGAAAAGATGGTGCAGGAGTTATTAGAGCAAGGGGTAATCAGTGACAGTACCAGTTCCTTTGCCTCTCCAGTTGTGTTGGTTAAGAAGAAAGATGGAGGATGGAGAATGTGTATTGATTACCATGAAGCTCAACCAAGCCACCATTCCAGATAGATTTCCCATTCCTTTGATTGAGGAATTATTAGATGAGCTAGCTGGTACCACTTTCTTCTCTAAACTCGATTTGAAATCTGGGTATTATCAAATTAGAGTAGACCCTATGGATATCCACAAAACTGCTTTTAAGACTCATAGTGGTCACTTTGAATTTGTTGTTATGCCATTTGGCCTTACCAATGCTCCCTCTACCTTTCAAAGCCTTATGAATTCTGTGTTTAAGCCCTATCTTAGGAAATTTGTCCTAGTCTTCTTTGATGATATCTTAGTCTATAGTCCTACTTGGTCTTCTCATCTCCAACATTTAGAGTTAGTCTTTGCTGTTCTTAAAGCTCATTCCTTGGTAGCCAAATTAAGCAAGTGTGTATTTGGGGCAACTGAACTGGAATATTTGGGGCATATAATTTCTGGTAAGGGTGTAGCAACTGATCCTAAGAAGATTCAAGCAGTACAAGAATGGCCTCAACCTAAAAACATCAAGCAATTGAGAGGTTTTTTAGGCTTAACAGGTTATTATAGGAGGTTTGTTCAGAATTATGGTCAGATAGCCAAACCATTAACTGCCTTACTCAAGAAGGATTCTTTTTCTTGGAATGACCAAGCTACAACAGCTTTTTCTCAACTTAAAGCTGCTATGATCAGTCCACCAGTTTTAGCTCTACCTAATTTTAAGGAACCATTTGTGGTAGAAACTGATGCTTCAGGGACTGGTATGGGTGCAGTCCTTATGCAACATGGGCATCCTATTGCTTTTATCAGCAAGGCTTTTTCTGTGGGTAATCAGTCTCTCTCTACTTATGAAAGGGAATTATTGGCCATTATATTTGCTGTCAAAAAATGGCAACCTTACCTTATGGATAAGCATTTTGTCATTAGGACTGATCAATAGAGTTTGAAACATTTGTTGGATAATAGGATTGCTACTCCTTTCCAACAGAAATGGCTATCTAAACTCATGGGCTTGGATTATGAGATTGTGTATAAGCAGGGGTCAGAAAATAAGGTTGTTGATGCTTTATCCAGAATTGAGCATGGTGAACTTTCTCAGGTGGTTTCTTCTGTGGGTACTTCTGACCTCTATGCCAAGATCACACTCTTATGGCAGAGTGATGCTGCTTTAGCTACTCTCATTCAATCCCTTAGTCAAGATCCTACTAGTCACTCTAAATATACTTGGCAGAATCAGGAGTTAAGAAGAAAAGGAAAGTTGGTGGTGGGAGATTGTCCAATTCTTAAGAAATCTATCCTTCAGTGGTTGCATGATTCTGCTCAAGGGGGTCACTCTGGAGTTCAAGCTACCATTCAAAAGGTCACAAGAATTTTTTATTGGTCTAAAATGAGGAAGGAGATTGCTGAGTATATCAAGCAATGTGTGATATGCCAGAAATGCAAGGCTGCAAGGCTGATACTGCAGCCTATCCAGGTATGTTACAACCCTTGCCAATCCCAGTTGGAGTTTAGGAAGATATAGCTATGGATTTTGTAGAGGGTCTTCCCCTTTCTTTTGGCAAAAGTGTGATTTTGGTAGTGGTGGATAGACTTAGTAAAGGGGCTCATTTCATTGCTCTGAGTCACCCTTTTACTGCTGTCATAGTGGCTCAGGCTTTTATGGATAATGTGTTCAAGTTACATGGTTTCCCTAAGTCTATAGTCTCTGATAGAGATAAAATTTTTGTTAGTCATTTTTGGAAGGAATTGATGGCACTACAGGGGGTAGAATTAAAGATGTCAAGTTCTTACCATCCCCAGACTGATGGGCAAACTGAGGTCCTTAATAGGTGCTTGGAAGGGTATTTGAGGTGTATGTGTTCAGAAGAGCCTCATATGTGGTGTAAATGGTTGCCTTTGGCTGAATTTTGGTACAACACTTGTTATCATTCAGCCATAAAATGCACACCATTTGAAATCATCTATGGTCAACCTCCTCCTGTGCATGTTCCTTATATCCAAGGTGAATCTGGTGTTGATTCTGTGGATAGAAGTCTCCTGGCAAGAGAGGCAGCTATTCAAGTTCTTAAACGAAATTTGCAGCAAGCTCAACACAGAATGAAACAACTGGCTGATTCTCACAGAACTGATAGAGAATTTCAAGTGGGAGATTGGGTCTATTTGAGGCTGCAACCTTACAGACAAACTTCAGTTCAGCACAGACCAAATCAAAAGCTTTCTCAAAAGTTCTTTGGTCCTTTTCCTGTGTTGGCTCGAATTGGGACAGTTGCTTACAAGCTACAGCTCCCAGCTGCTTCAACAATCCATCCTACTTTCCATGTGTCTATGCTGAAAAAACATTTTGGTGATCCTCCTCATACTCTACCTCCCTTACCTGATGGTGTAGCACAAGGTACCAGTGTCCCCAGAGTTCCAGAAAAGGTGCTGGATAAAAGAGTTTTTAAGAAGCACAACAAGATGGTGATTGAATGGTTGGTGCAATGGCAAAATCAGCTCCCAGAGGATGCTACTTGGGAAAATGTTGTTCTCATGGATACGTGGTTTCCTTCCTTTGACCCTTGGGGACAAGTGTCCGCTTAGGGGAGGGTATTGATGTGTAATTCTTGTAATAACTCTATTCAGGGTCTAATGTGTCATTTTCATTAGTATGTTTAAGTGTAGTTTGACATTTATGTTAGTTGAAGGTTTATTTGGTATTATTGTAAGCCTGTATATGGCGTGGGAATGTTAGTTGCAACGTATTATGAAATACATTTGAAAATTGCTTCATTCTGCTCTTGTCAATTCTCTCTAGCTAATCCTAATCTCACATTGTCCATAAACTGTTCTAAATCCAGTTTATCCGCAATTGAGGTACCAATTCATTCACAATTCCAATTGATTCACATCAGGCGGACCGGTACTGTGTTTTTTTTTTTTCTTTTTTATTCCTTATCATTATGTTAGATTGCTGTTGCTGCTGCCTTTAATTGATAGTGTTCATAGTTACTTGTATAACAACACGAATGTTACAAATACTGAAACGGATTTCCTAAATTACATCCTAATCCTAATTAGTGAATCAAGCAATCAGTTGTAATCACTCATAACAACACAGGTGTTTCAAAATACAAAACGAGTCTCATAATTTACATCCTAATTAGTGAATCAAACTCATCAGTTCTTAATTACTCACATAACAACACATATTACGAAAATTCAAACGAATCTCGTAAATTACATCCTGCTTACTTAATCAAATCAATCACCTCTAATTACTCAAACGAAGCTCATGAATTACATCCTTAAATAGTTAATCAAAACAATTATTCCTAAATTATACGCGCAATCAATCAAATTCACAACTACTCATAATCTCATATAACAACACAAATGTTACAAAAATTCAAACGAATCACCTATTTTACATCATAACTATATACATTATCAATCATATAAAAAAAACTGGATCGAAATTGTTTCTAGAACTTACTAATAAACGGAACGATGAGCAGAACGATAAAGCACAGTAATCCGAATTTGGAAGTAGAGAAGAAAGTAGCGATCGTATGATACAAAACAACTGTGGTAGCAACGGCGACGGTGAGAAGTAGTTGAAGCGAGAATATGAAGCAGAGTTTTTATGTCTCGGAAATAGGTTAAATAGTTATTTTAGTAAGTTTTTGTATTAAATAACATATGTTCAAAATCATTCACAAGAAGAAAAAAAATTAGTATATCGTTCAAAGCTTTGGGTCAGCAATTTTGTATATAATTATTTTACAAAATGTTTCGTAAATTTTTTTTTTTTTTTCTTTAAGTCGAAAAATCAAATTATCTATAAACTATTAGAAAATTAAAGTTACCCTAAAGAATTTGCAAATCTATTTCAAGCACATAAATGGCTCAAATTATTCGGACATAATTCACTAAAGTTATTCAAACTTAAATAAAACAAGGGACCTAAACCATTGTTCAATATTTTTTCGATAAGACCGATTTAGTTTCGGGCTTATGTTTCATAAATTTATTTGGGTAACTTGTCTTCCCACGCCTCCCCACAAAATATTTTTAACAGTTTTATAAAATTCGAGTAGCTTTAAAATATTTCATGGAGAAAAGAAATAAATTATGCTTTCATATAGTTTGCAAACCAAGTGCAAGCTAATGAGCCATTTTATAATATAGGTAGTGATTCATGCAAGAACTCATATTTTTGCGAGAACTGCGAGAACTAATTCTAAACCACTCATTTTTTTCCAATATTAAATATTTATTTTTTAATCAAAAGGGTAAATTAGTAAATTTAGTTTTTTCTTTTGAATTTTTATAATTTTTTATTTAATTTTTCCCTTTTTTTCTCTCTTTTGTTTCGTGATAAGTTTTATGATAGTTTCCGTTGATCATATATGAACAATTTTGTGTTTTTAGTTGTGCAGAGATGAACAACTTGATTTTTCGTATTATAGATGTTGCATTTTCATTTTTTTTTTTTTTTGTTGATGTTTTAAGTAGGAAACTCATCTAAAGTGATATTTAAACATATGTATAAAATAAAAAGCATAAAAAAAAGAATTCTTATTGTTGTTCATTAATGATCTAGCCGTATAAACATATGAACATAAATTTTCTTGATGTTTAAATAACATCAAAACCACATAAAAGGCATATAATCCTCAGATCGTAAATTTTTCAAGTTCAAACTAGATCTTCATCATCTTCATATTGTTAATCTTCTTCATTAAGTACCTAAAAACAAAAAAATTAACACTATAATATAATCTAAAAAAAATATACACGCAATTTTTAGTAGTAAAACTAAAATAAAATACATATTCTAGACCAAAACTACTAAAAACTATTAATTCAATAAGCTAAAAAGTTTTTAAAATAAATTTCTATATTAGAAAAACATAATGAAGACTAATTATTGCACTGTTCATAGGTAATCATTCAAATGTTCATATATATGTTTCAATGTTCATATGTTTTCAAATCGGTGTTTTCATATAAACAAATCATATGTCCCAAGTGTATGTTTGTTAAAGTATGTTATCTCTCATCTTTTCTTAGCATGGATACATATGAACATGATAATATGCTGTAATAACATACTTTACAACTCGATGAAACATATTGAGAAGAAAAATTCATATCAGTTGGGTGCGGAAATGAAATATATAGGTAATTGTATGAAATGTACCATAGAATGTTGAAGGACTTCTCCATTCCTTGGGTCGTGAGTTGTATAATCTAGAATCCTTGTTTTTCGCCTACACAATATCAATAAATCCATTTATTTTCCGATAGATTTCGAATTATCATATCATTATCTATCAAATTTTCCCCACAGTATCAATAATTCCCTACGTGGTAAAAAGTTTTAAACACCGACCGTCATAAAAGAAACCTAGTTGCCATTTCAACTTATGGGGGAAAAAAAGCATAAAGTAATCAATTCAGCCCCATCAAAACTCTATTTTAAATTGATCGTATTTAGGTCGTCAAAATGCTAACTTAAGAGGCCACACTGCATAAATCTAAGAATCAATTGGAACAGCCAATATAGTATGCCACAAAGGATAGCAATTTCAAACTTTAAGCCATAAATGAACCTTACTAGTAATCCTATTATCCCGAGAAACTTCAACATAACAGATGGAAATAATTTCCAGCTAGTATGCAATAGTTAATAGATTAATTATCTAACCCAACATATAACGTACAATTATCGTTATAATCTATCCTTCAACTTAGAAAGAAAGCAAAACCGCGAATCTTATTAAAACTTATTCTATAATAGTACGATACCAATATTTAATCATGAACAAATAATCAAATATAACGCCACCTTAATCTTCTGCTTAAAAACAATAAAACATTGAAAACTCGTAAATCGTACTAACACATACTTAATAGCAATGCAACTAAAAAACTCAACATTACACATAGCAGCTAAATTAGAAAAAGAAATAATATAAAAGTGTAAGATTATGGAAAACTTCAATTGAAACCACGAATCGGAACGTTTTCGAATACAATAAAACGATTCGGATCAATTCAATAGATTCCAAAACATGCAGATGAATCACCCTAGCAATTTCAACAAAAAATCAAAAACTAATAATGTAGAATCAAATAAATCTATAATCTAACATCAACTTAACAAACACTGAATTCAGGAATGAAAATCATACCAATTTGAATCATAAAAACGAGGAAATTGAAAATCTGAAAATAGAGAAATCGCAGATCTAGAACATGAAAAAAAACAAATTATACCCAAATTAAGAACCCTAAAAATTCTACAAACCTTTTCGTCTTGAGTATATGAGAAATTAAGCTGCGATTTTTTATTGTTATAGAGACGAAATCAGTGTTTGTCAACAAAATCGGTTATGGAATTTTGAAATTGATGGTTAATGAGTATCTAAAAACATGGAATACATATCTTCCTCTAAATCACGTTTTGTTTTTCAATTTTGATATTAATTAGTATTTATCAATTTACATTTGTATCCTTTTTAATTAGATAAAATATTAAAATTAGTTAATTTATTTACTATAATGCCATTGAACAATCTCAGTCTTAGATCATGATATCTGACGGTTAAAAAGGAGTTCTCGCAGTTCTCGCAGAATTTTGAGTTCTCGCATTAATCATTCACTATATGTATATATATATATATATATATATATATATATATATATATATATATATATATATATATATATATATATATATATATATATATATATATATGAGAAAAGTGAATATGGGGCTGTTACACATGTAAACTTACATGCAAAACTCATCAAAAAATATGTCGTTTTGTTAAAAATTATTCAAATCTATATAATTTTAATCATATTTATTAAACTAACTTTACAAATTTTTATCTATTCACATCTTTTTCTTCATTAATCGTGTCTTTCAAATATATATTAATATTTTTGTCATCACTGAGCATCTATCAAAGTCACTTTTATAACTTCTTCATAATAAACAATGACCTTCTGCATTTTGGGGATCACCCCTCCCTTGATGAATATATGACAAATCAAGCGTTGAAAAGCATTTAAACCACAAAACGATATAGTTTTTAATGAGTTTCGCATGTAAGCTTACATGTGTAACAGCCCCATATTCACTTCCCTATATATATATATATATATATATATGTGTGTGTGTGTGTGTGTGTGTGTGTGTGTGTGTGTGTGTGTGTGTATGTGTGTGTGTGTGTGTGTGTGTGTGTGTGTGTCTGTGTGTGTCTGTGTGTGTGTGGTTAGGTTCATGTAAAAACACCAACAAAAATAAAAACGGTAAAAACAAGCTAAATTTGTTAGAACTAAAACTATAAGGACGCGGTGGCAACTTTTGTATATAAAAAGAATCCATGGGCATTTCCGTCAAAAACAAGTGTAAATCATTTTGAGATCTTATTGATTACAACTTTTTTTTCTCAAATCATCAATGGCGAAACTATCGAAATCAGAAAAACCGATTGAAAAAACTACATTGTCTACAAGTAAATTACATCTACATCTATTAAATTAGGATTTTAGTTACTTTTTTTTTGACTAATTTATTGGGTTTTTTTGTATATAGTATACCGAGGTAAAGTCGTTGATGAAGTTATAGAAGAAGATGATGATTCAGAGAAGACTGTTATTGTTGTTAATGGAACTGATTCAACTAACGAAGAAAACCCAAGTAAACGGTTTCGTAAATCGTTTGTTAAAGGTAATTTTATGAATAGATGTATTTTTTTTTTTAAATTAAGTAGATGTAGCTTTGTTCTAATTGAGTAGATGTAGTTTGTTCTAATTGAGTAGATGTAGTTTGTTCTAATTGAATTGATGTAACTTTGTTCTAATTGAGTAGATGTAGTTTTTTGAAATCGAATAGATGTATTGTTCTAATTGAGAAGATGTAGTTTTTTAAAATTGAATAGATGTAGTTTTGTTAAATTGAGTAGATGTAGTTTGTTCTTATTGAGCAGATGTAGTTTGTTCTAATTGAGTAGATGTAGTAACGTAAAATTAAATAGATGAAGTTTTGTTAAATTGAGTAGATGTAGTTTGTTCTGATTGAGTAGATGTAGTTTGTTCTAATTGAATAGATGTAGTTTTGTTAAATTGAGTAGATGTAGTTTTTTAAAATTGAGTAGATGAAGTTTTGTTCAATTGAGTAGATGTAGTTTGTTCTGGTTGAGTAGATGTAGTTTGTTCTAATTGAATAAATGTAGTTTTTTTAAATTGAGTAAATGTAGTTTGTTCTGGTTGAGTAGATGTAGATTCAGTTTCATTTTGATTCAGGATACATGAATGTTAGTAAAGTAGATGCAGTTTTAAACTTTAAAAGTACTTGTTTATTGACAGTATTCTTTGTTGACAATATTGTTAATAGAGTATATGCATTTTCGGCTCAATCCGACACTGAAGTTAACTTTGTCAAAATTGAGGAGGAATGAATTGTTGAGGATGTTCGATAAAGAGAGATTGTTTGTTTGATTTTGAGATGTTGGAGAAAGTAGAATTTGGTGGGGAGGAGATTGTTGATATGATAATTCTGAAGTTTGTAATGCTAACAATAGAGAATCATTTAAGGGGGAGATTGTTGCATTGAAGAATCTGAGTTGTTAAGAGCTAATCATGGAGAATCATATGTGTTGATTTGAAGATTCATAACATCATCCAATGGGGGAGATTGTTGGGTATTGAAAGTTATGGATGAAGCTATAAAATCTTCAAAGTGTGTTTTTGCTCTAAGTTTTAAGTCGAGTGAACAATGTTCATCATCCGAATTAAAACTTAGAAAGTCTTTCAGTGAAGACCTTAACTCGAGAGAACAAGTTTACTCACCAGAGTTAAATCGATTTCACCCGAGTTAATTATAATTGAAGATTTAGCTGATCAAGACAAGTCAACATTGAAGACTTTAACTCGGGTGAACAAGTTAGTCTACCCGACTTAACTGAAGTTCACCAGAGTTAAAGTTAAATGAAGACTTAAGTATTTTATTTGTAGAGAGTATGTATTTAGATGTATATAAATAGAGTGATGTGTGTTTTTAGTTAGTTGTTTTTGAATCCGGACTCATTTGAGTACCGTAGAGCTTCAACATTTTGGGTTTCAACCAAACCGTTTGTATTTCGTTGATTAAAATACTTTTGTATATACTTGTGTTTTGTTTGGTTCCTGTTAACTAGTGTTAATCAGTGTTGTGATTTAGTTAGAGCTGTTTTAGTGTTATCAACAATTATTTTAGTTATTTATGATTTACTTGAATCAAAGAGTTTTCTAGTTAAGCTTAACGATAAGTTTGGAGAGTGCGGAGTTCTTTCAAGCTAATTCAAAATTGTTTAGGAAATAAGTGGGAGTGAAGGAGGTCACGTCCCCTAGTTAGAAGGGTGTGTCAAACGGTTTTTTCCGCCAAAATGGTATATTTAGTATATTAAGTTGTATACCGACATTTCCCCATCAAAATGAAAAATAAAAGGGTGTGTCCTTCTTTTCTAACCCCTATAACCGAATATAAGTGGGAGTGAACTAGTTGGAAGGATGTTTTGTGTCAAACGGTTTTTTCGCCAAGATGATATATTTAGTATATTAGGTTGTATAGCGACATTTCCCCATCAAAATGAAAAATGAAAGGGTGTGTCGTTCTTTTCTAACCCCCGTAACCAAATACAATTTCCCTTTTTCCCACTTATTAGCGATGATATCTGGTTTCAGAAAGTATTCACAAAATCAAACTAATTCTCTCATATTTGCTTTGATTTCAAATTGCATGTATACAAAGTATGTTCTTGTCTTATCTCAGTTTGGATTTCGTAACACCCAAGGAAGTAAAGGGTCGATATACTTAATTAAGAAACTGTTTCACGATTTAAGAAAAATCCAAGATTATCAATCCCAAACCTATTCTCTAACAACTAGTTCAGTTCAGTTTTCCAAATAAAATGAATTTTAATTTCTTTGTCATATTTCATAACTAGATTTAAAAGATCCTGATTTTACTCGCGGCTAACGAATATGGGCGTACATTTATGTTGGGTTATAACTTAGTCAAAATAGTTTAACTCAACAATACTACTTCTAGCTACGGATATAAACTTGTGAAGTTACTACGGAAGACAAAGTTTAATACGGCTGTTCAACTAAACTACTACGGACATTGTCATTACTACGGATGGACCAAAGTTACTACGGATGGACTAAGAGTTACTGCGGAAGTAAACCTTGTCGTGCAAGAATAATCTAATAGATAGAGTTAGAATTAGATTATGTTTCCTTTTGTAATTAGATGAAGTTTTCTATTTAGATAGGGCGGCCTCAAGGTCTATAAATACATAGATCCTTGTAAGATAGAAAATACGTTGTATTGATATCCTGATTAATACAATTGAGGCTTAACATTCGACAAATATATTGTTCTTATTCATTCGTATATTTCATTATTTGTCTGTTCGATCAACTTGTAAATATCAAAGTGTTCAATCCGCTGCCTGAACTTCTTTGATAGATCACGATCTAACAAGGTTAAGGTTAACAAAGTATAACAACTTATTTGATCCTGACAAGTGGTATCAGAGCACATGAGGTGCTTTAGATCCATTGATCAACAAGTTGATAATCCTCATAAGCAAGAATCAAGATAAACATCATGGCTGATGTTTCAATCAACAAAGTTCCTGTTCTGAATAGCAACGAATTCGATTTATGGAAGCTACGTATCAAGCAACACATCCTACTGTCTGACTATACAGTTTGGGATGTTATCGTCAATGGTAACAAGCCTGCTACCAATCAAGGAGCTGATGGACAACCCGGAGTCCTTACTCGTCAAACATTGACTGACCTGGAGAGAAGAGAAAAACAAACGGAGATCAAGGCTCTCAGTATTCTTTTAATTGCCATCCCCAACGAGTACCAATCACAATTTGAATAATATCAAGATGTCAAATCTCTATGGGAAGCATTGGAAAAAAGATTCAGTGGAACAAAGAATACCAAGAAGAACAAGAAAGCTCTTCTTAAACAGGAATACGAAAATTTCAATGCCTTGAAAGACGAAAGAATGACTCTGACGTTTGACATATATAAAAAGCTCTCAGGAGAGATGATCAGTGTAGGAGTTAAGTATGACAAAGATGACATCAACCGAAAATTCATAAGAGCTCTAGGTAAGGAATGGATTATCTACACGGTGTCCTACAGACAAGGAGATAAATTGGAAGAATTGGAGTTAGATGATCTATACAACGACCTAAGAGTCTTTGAATCAGAGGTGAAGCAGATAAACCTAACAGTAGCAGCCACAATATTAATAATGTTAATACTGCTCTTGTCACAACATCTGGAGGAACAAAACATGAAGGTGGAGAAGAGATATCTTTTGAAGCCTTCATCTCACAAAGCTCAAATCTCACTAGTGATGACGTGAAGCAGATACATCAAGATGACTGGGAAGAGATGGACTTAAAGTGGCAATCTGCCATGTTAGCTCTACGTGCAAGGAGATTTGTGAACAGGACCGGAAAGAAGGTTCAATTCAAGGAACAATGAACGAATTGCTTTCGATAAAAGCAAGGTGAAGTGCTACGAATGTAATGAACCAGGACACTTTGCAAGGGAATGTCCAAATAAGTCAAAATCCAACAATTTTCGAATCACTCAAGACAACAATCAAAGTGCACTTATGTCACATGACGTATTTGGATACGATTGGAATGACTTAGCCGAAGAAACTAGTCAAAACAGGGTATTAATTTCATGTGATGATCCTGTTTCTGCTGAAGATATTACTACTGTTCACCATGCATGCATAACAGTAGTAATGGATGCTGAAGACACTGTTTCTACGGAGAATACCGTTAATACGGAGCTTGTTTATACTGACCTGGGTACTACGGAAATTGGCAACGATGTTCTTGGATATGACTGGAACGAAGACGATCAAGGAGCAACTCAAGACGATGCTCTAATGGCAATTGACTCATCATAAAAGGATCCTGAAACTCCATCTCTCATGGCCGAGGTAAATTCTAAACTATGTTCTTCTGATTGTAAGGAAATTATTGTTAAATATAAAAATCACAACCAATTGATGAGTGATTCGATTAAAATCTTAGAAGAACAAAGACGGTCAGCTCCTAGAGTCATTGATAACTTAGAAAATCAAATTAAGTCACACAAAGTAAATGAACAAAGTTATCAAGTGAAAATTAGATTAGTTGAATGGCAAAGAGAGGATTTACTAGTTAAACTTAAGATGGCAAGGGAAGAAATCAAAAGATTAGAACAAAAACATGATAAAGTTGAGTTAGACGTAGGGAAATTAGAACATGCTTCAAAATCAGTTAATGACCTAATCCAACATCAAATACATGGAAAGATAAAAGCTGGTTTAGGTTACAAAGAAGTTGCCCCTCCATTTAACCAAAACTATATCCCTCCATCCTTAGATGAACCTAGTATTCCTATCTCTCAGACACCGGCAACAGAATCATTCAACGTTGATCCAATCAACTATGATGAAGTTCTGATTGAGGACTTAGTTGAAGAGAGTAAACTGAACATTTTGAAAGACAAGGATATTCCTTTGGAAAATCACTTAATCACAATAGAAGGTATTACTCAACATTCTTCACAAAGTCTAGTGTTTATGCCACCTAATGCTCCTATCAAGAAGGTAAATACATCCACTGAAAGTAAAACCAAAACAGCCCCTAAGGAAAAGGAAAAGACTTGGATACATATAGGTAAAAGAGGAAATCAACGTAATATGAACCAAGTAAAAGCTCAAAAAGGTCAAATTGTCAAAAGTTCTGTTAAGGGATGCTTTATATGTGGAAAATTAAATCACTATGCAAAAGTTTGTTATCATAATCCTCAAAATCAAAAGCAAGTGATTCAAAAACCACATTCTGGGTTGGGATACAATAGAAAGGTTGGACATAACAACAAAATCATGAACAATGGTAACAAAATAAAAAATGTTACCACGGATTCAGGAAGAAAAAATGTTAACAAAAACGTATTTTCTAATGGTAAGAATAGAGTTAATACTGCTAGACAAAACTTTGTTCCTACTGCAAAACTTAATACGGTAAAACATAATGGTGTTAATACTTCTCGTACTAATATTATGAAAAATAACCATGTTAATACTGCTCATGTTAATATTGCCAAACGTAACCCAGTTACTACGACTAGCGTTAACATACTGAAACAAAAGTCAGTCAAACCAGTATTTGTTCCTACTGTTAAATCTAAACCTGTTAAACACTAAACTTGTCTCAAAAATTAAACAAGTGTGGCAACCAAAGATCAAAGTAACTCAACCACCTATTCCTCTTGATTTTACAAAACTAGTCCAAAGGAAGGTGAGTTACTTTGATGAGATGGGAAAACCCAAGTCAGCTTTGGCTTGGGTTCCCACCAGAAACTAACTCCTATTGTTTATGTGCAGGTCCAACCAACAAAAGAAAGTGAGAGCCGTTGGCATGTAGATAGTGGCTGTTCCAGGCACATGACAGGCAACATGTCATGTCTTCAGGACTTTGAAAAGTTCAATGGAGGATATGTTTCATTTGGAGGCAATCCAAAAGGAGGAAGAATTTCAAGAAAAGGAACAGTAAGCAATGGAACATTACACTTCAAAGATGTGTACTATGTGCAACAGTTGCAGTATAATCTGTTGAGTGTCTCTCAAGTCTGTGATGAGAAACACACAACTATATTTACTGCCTTTGAATGCATCATTATGAAGCCAGGATATGTTATAGATGAGAGCATGATCTTACTTAGAACACCAAGAAGAGACAATGTCTATTGTCTTGACATGTCAAAGGTCCAACCCACTTTATCTTAAGCATGCTTTCTCTCAAAAGCTACCTTAGATGAATCCAACCTATGGCATAGGAGAATGTGCCATATGAACCTGAAGAATATCAATCAATTGGTCAAATCAGGTTTGGTCAGAGGTCTCCCCAACAAACAGTTTAATCTTGATGACAACTGTTTAGCTTGTTTGAAGGGAAAACAACACAAATCTTCTCACAAGTCAAAGGAGATCAACACCAACACTACACCTTTACATTTACTTCACATGGATCTGTTTGGTCCTACTAATGTAAAGAGCATTGCCAAGAAGTCCTACTGCCTTGTCATCACTGATGACTTTTCAAGATACACATGGGTGTACTTTCTGGGTACTAAGGATGAGACAAGTCAGTTACTTATTACTTTCATCACCAAGATTGAACATCAAATCAACTTAAAAGTCAAGAAGATTAGATGTGATAATGGAACAGAATTACAGATCTATGATAGGCTCCTTAATGTATCTCACAACTTCAAGACCAGACATCATGTTTGGAGTTTGTGTTTGTGCAAGATATCAAACAAGACCCAAAATGTCACACCTAATTGCAGTCAAGAGAATCTTTCGTTACCTGAAGGGCAAGCCTAACTTAGGCTATGGTATCCTAAAGACTCTCCATCTGATTTAATTGCTTTTACTGACAGTGATTATGGTGGTGAAAACTTAGACAGGAAATCAACAACTGGAGGATGTCAATTCATTGGCTCAAGACTGGTGTCCTGGCAATGCAAGAAGCAAACAATTGTGTCTACCTCTTCCACAGAAGCTGAATACATTGCAGCTAGTGCTCAAGTGCTATGGATACAAAATCAAATGATGGATTATGGCTATTCATTCATGAACACACCAATATACATTGACAACCAAAGCACAATTAGCATCATCAACAATCCAGTAAAACACTCCAAGACAAAGCATATAAAGATACGCTTCCACTTCATAAGAGACTGTAACGAAAAGAAATTAATTCATGTTGAGAAAATCCACACTGCTAATCAGCTTGCTGATCTTCTCACAAAGGAATTTATGGTGGGAAGATTCACATTCTTGATCACTAGTATTGGAATGATCAACATGGATTAAAATTATCTTATTTTATCTCTTAGTATTTCTATTTTAAGTCCCTTCGAGAAGCAGTAGTAACCTTAACATAAGCACAAGTTCCTTACTTTTTAGTATTGTACTATGTTACTACTGCAAAAGCAATAGTAGCAATAAATCTTAACCAAAGTTTTATTAGTACGACCAAAATTATCCGTATTAAAGGAAGGTTTAACTACTACTGCCTTTAATATGATAATACGGACGGAATGATTAATACTGACTAGTATTGTTGTTACTATGAACCTCTGGTTAATACTGACAGTAATTCACATTACTACGGGTAGTCCAGTTAATACGGCCCGTTTTACCATTACTACGGTCATTAATCAAATTACTACGGTTATTATTTATTAATATTGCATCTTACCGTATTAAAAAGCTTTCTTAATTCATAAGTATTCCTTAATTAATGGTGAGTTGACAAGTTAAAACACAACTTGTAACCAACTTTTACAAGTGGCGATATATCATTGGACCTTATTTCTAAATTCCGGCGCGAGGTACAACTACAATTGACACGTGGCACCTCCCAATTGAACAGTTAATTTTAATCATCGCTCGCGTCTAATCAAAATCGTCAAGTGGTTACAAATTTTCAGTATAAATAGGGATCTTTTTAACCGTTTTATTACTTACCTTTCTTAAAGAACCCTAAAACTTCTAAAAGTTACCGTTATAATCAAATCCCTAATTTTTTTTTCAATATTTGATCAATCGTTTGTCTCAGTGTTTGCTTTAATCTGAATCGTTTATACATTATTAACAATGGCGGAATTACAGTTTCATTTGACTCAAAACATGGTGGCATTCTTGGTTAAACTTGATGACAATGCAGATTTTCATCCCATTATCGACTTCTTGCAGCAGTCCCACATTAAACTGGCATTAACCATTAGCCCTGAAATCCATGAATCACACATAAGGGATTTCTGGACCTCTGCAGAACTTACCACTGATGGGGATGTACCGGTCATTAATGCTACATTAGATGGCAAAGAAATAACCGTTTCAGAGCCCACATTGCGCACACATCTACAACTTCGTGATGCAGCATGTATAACACAATTTTCTAATGAAACTCTTATTTCAACTTTTGAAAGAATGGGATATGAGGGGGACTTACACATTTCAACTTTTCAAAAAGCTAAGTTGTCCCCCCAATGGAAATTCTTGTTGCATACTTTGCAACAATGTTTATCCCAAAAGAGAACGGGTTGGCATGAGGGTAGCTCTTCTTTAGCTACTGCCATGGTGTGTTTGGCTACAAACCAAACATACAATTTTCAAATCATATCTTTGAGGGAATGAAGTGGAACTTGGTATACTTAAAACATAAATTTCTAATGTATCCAAGGTTCCTCCAACACATTTTTAACTGTGAATTAAAAGATCTAACTAGATCTGAAAATGTTTTCTCTTCTCATGCACATACAAGAAAAGTTTTACAAACATGATAAAAATTAACAAAGGTTGTTCTGCTAATGTGACCCCATTGTTCTCAACAATGATGGTGGGCACAAGTTCACAAGATGAGGGACAAGTGACTGCACCTCTGTCTCAGCCACCATCTACTGTCGTAACAACCAGAAGCACCACTGCGATTAATGTTGCAAGTGCTAAGGTTATCATCTCTGAGGTTACAACTACAGTTTCTACTGCAAGTGTACCTCCAGTTGATACTGTGAGTTCTACTCCAGTTCATACTGCCACAGTCACCACTTTTGTGACTTCACCCACAGTTTCTACACCTCACTCACCACCACTACTTGCTTTTTCAAGAAGAGCCAAGAGGGTTCCTCAGCCTCTTGTGCTTCAAACTTCCCCACTCTCAAACATTCCAAAGTCTTTACCTAAATCCCCTTGCTCACTGAGGTGGTCCATAAGGAGGGGGGGTGACCATTTGGGGAGGGCTAATACTACTGCATCAATCACTTCTCACAGTGATGCTCAGGACAGTACTAACATCACTAAGACCCAAACCAAGGCAACACTAACCTCTGATGATGACTTATTCTCATCTTGGGAAAGTGGTCCTTGGTGCCAAGAAACCACAGGGGGGATACCTGTTTCTGCTAGGTAGGAAAGTATCTTTACACCCTATGATCATCCACCTGTTCGTACTCAACAGGAAAGGGGTGAGGGTAGCTCTAATCAAAACAATGAATTGATGGATTTGTACAAAGAAATCATAGTTAAGGTGGATAAACAAAAGGAAACTCTTGCCACTCTTACAAACTTGGTGCAACAGTTACTGGCTCAACAAGCTCTTTTATCAGCTCAACTCTTGCCCAAAAGCACTTCCACAAGGAGCATTGGAACATCTCCAAAGCCTTCCAACTCTTCTTCCTCTGATGATACTCCTCCAGCTGACAAAAAGGGGGAGAAAGAACAAGAGACACAAATTTTATCATCTGAAGAGAGCAAGGGAGAAGAAAGAAAAAGTGATGAGACAGTGATCGCTGCAACCTCTGAGCAAAGTGAAGATATGGAGGTTGAAATAGAAGATGTGGACATGGAGATAGACAGTTCACCTAAGGGGGAGACAGAAAAAGAAGTTGAAGATATGATGGTTGATGAAGAAGGAGAAAAGATGGTGGTAGATGGAACCACTGAGAAGGAACAAACAGTTGAGGGGGAGCAGATTATGGATGAATCAGTTGAGGGGGAGCAAGAGATGGAGATAGAGATTGATGAAGTAGTAATTTCTACGGATGAATTCATTACTACGGACCCTCTTGTTACTACGACCCCTCAGACAGAAGTCATTAATACGGAAGTCCCTGTTTCTACGGCTCCTCAAAGTGAAGTAATTACTACGGATGCTGAAATGGTTTCTAAGGACACCATTACTACTGCCAGCAATCCAAATACTACGGAGAGTTCTATAGATACACAACCTCAACTGTTCACTACAACACCTCCAACATTTTATCAAGCATCTCACACAACC
The DNA here is from genome assembly GCA_910822075.1 of Senecio squalidus. Classification (NCBI taxonomy): domain Eukaryota; kingdom Viridiplantae; phylum Streptophyta; class Magnoliopsida; order Asterales; family Asteraceae; genus Senecio; species Senecio squalidus. The sequence goes on along the minus strand of CAJVGC010000065.1, from coordinate 20,747,675 downwards.
CAAAGAAGTGAACCTATTCAAGCTATTCTTTCTGAAGCCACCACAGTCACAACCACAACATCTACAGTTTCTACTCCTACTGTTGATGAACAAGTTGTTGCGGCTGAACTAATGAAGCTTGAAATGGCAAGAATAATAGCAAAAAGAAGACTTGCAGCAGTTGATCTTCCAAAAGAAAAAGGACTAACAATTCCTGCAGCTTCACAAGCTTCTCAAGCAACAAGCTCAGAACCTGACTATGTTGCAGATCCTTTAAGACCTTCAGGTATAACGCCATTATACATTCCTCCATCTAGAACCTATGTTCCCATAATTATGACATAAGTCAAGCCTGAGGAGAAGGCAAAAGGAAAAAGGGTGGCAGATGATGAAGAAGAACGTAAGAAGCTTGAAAAGAAAAAGAAGAAGGAAGAAAGGCTTGCAGAATTGTTAGCTTTCCAAAGTGCTAATGAAGACTTGGATGTGGGTGATGAACCTGAAACAATGAGGAAGATTCACACCAAATTGCAAGCTGAACAACTGGACAGAATAGCAAAGCTCAAACAAGAAGACTTGGTTGTGAGAGCCATGCTTGAACAGGATATGGCTGATCGAGCCAAAGTTGAGTCTAAGAAGAAGAAAATGCTCAGAAAGAAGCAATCCACCAAAGATAAGCTTACTGAAGATAGGAAGAAATTCATCACCTATCTCAAAACAAAGAATTACAGTGGTAGGTCTTTAGGACCAATGAAGATGGCAAGCTTATTGGAGTTGGTGGAGAAAGAAAAGAAAAGAGATGTCCAAAGGGCAGCTGCACTTGCCAAGATTCAAGAGAAGAAAAATCAAGATATGGAGAAAGCTTTGAAGATTGCTCTTGAAACTGGGAGAAAGATACTTGATGAACAAGGAAAGGAAGTACCAAATCCTTCTGTTAGTACTGCTCCAGCTATGCCTAAACCAACTGAGAAGCCAAAGAGAAAGAAGTCAGCATCAACGAGAATTCCACTTGCAAAAAGACAAAATATGGGAATTGATGCTGCTTCAACTACTTCTCAAGGAAGTCCTACTGTTCCACTTGTACAAGTCAAGAAAGAACCCATTACTGTGGAAGATGAAGATGATGATCCTGAAGTTACTCAAAAAAACTGTTCTGCTTTGATCATTCACCTAGAAGGACTAAGGTTTACACCTTTAGCTGTTGAGCTTCCTATGATCATCGAATGGGAATTCACTGGTGGACCTATGAAGACTGAGTATAGGGTAACAAGGAAAGACAAGTCAAAAACTGTTGTTCCAGCCTTTCATAGAGTGATAGGGGATTTCTTAAGGGATGATTTGGAAAGAATGTACGAAATAGGAAGAGTCAAGTATTCCAATCGCAGAGGTCAGTGTGCAGGTATTGATATGGCCATGGACTGCTTGAATGGTTTGTTTGAACCAGGGTATGAAAAGACTAGTTCAGTATTTAAGAAGAGAAGTCCTACAAATCCAGTTGTCAAGTGGTTTGTCTATGAACGAAGTGGTGTCTACTCAATAGTGAGAAAGCATGGAGCCATGGAGTTTTATCTAGTAGGCAAAAGGTATCCACATAACTTGAGGACGTTGAAAGAATTAATCAAGGTCAAGTTACATGGACTTCAAACTTCGAATATTGCACATGAATTAGTCTGGAGCATCATGGTACAACTTTTTGAAGAACAAGACAAAGGAAGAGAAGAGGAATGGCAAGACAAGGAAGAAAGAAGAAACGCATAGTTAATTTGATATGTAATGAAGTAGTTATAATGTTGATGTATAAGAAAACTTGTACTTTTGATAAAGTTTATAAAAGTTCAAGGTTAGGGGGAGATTGTTGGGTTATAACTTAGTCAAAATAATTTAACTCAACAATACTACTTCTAGCTACGGATATAAACTTGTGAAGTTACTACGGAAGACAAAGTTTAATACGGCTGTTCAACTAAACTACTACGGACATTGTCATTACTACGGATGGACCAAAGTTACTACAGACGGACTAAGAGATACTGCGGAAGTAAACCTTGTCGTGCAAGAATAATCTTATAGATAGAGTTAGAATTAGATTATGTTTCCTTTTGTAATTAGATGAAGTTTCCTATTTAGATAGGGCGGCCTCAAGGTCTATAAATACATAGATCCTTTTAAGATAGAAAATACGTTGTATTGATATCCTGATTAATACAATTGAGGCTTAACATTCGACAAATATATTGTTCTTATTCATTCGTATATTTCATTATTTGTATGTTCGATCAACTTGTAAATATCAAAGTGTTCAATCCGCTGCCTGAACTTCTTTGATAGATCACGATCTAACAAGGTTAAGGTTAACGAAGTATAACAACTTATTTGATCCTGACAATTTATACCCACATTTTTTTATGGAAAAAATACTTGCTGACGTAAATGATGAGTAGAAGTTGTATGTGTTTGTTGGTTGTTGTTTACGAGTGTCATTCTTATAAGTTATACCCACAATCAGAGAGGACCTTCTTAAGGGTGGGATGGTTCCGCCCCCCTAGAAAATTCAGATGCTTAGAGATTTCATAATATATTTTTTTCTTATACGGTATAAATATTAAATTTTATATCTTTTTCTTCAAATTTAAAAAAGAAAAGAAAAGAAACAACGCTCTCTCCCTCAATACTAACCTTCGGGATCTGTCAATTTCCTCAATATTAACCTTCAAGATCTGTCATTTATTGGAAATATTAAATATTGTTATGGATAATTATGGTATTGATGTGCATATATAATATATTTGTTTATTTATTAGTAGATATCTTTCTTAGAGTTTATCTCATATTGTAACTATAAATGCATACCTCTATATGAGATGAATAATACACTTCTCTATTCTTCTTTGTCTTATATCTCTTATTCTTTATTTGTTTCACAACAAATATTAAATTATGGCTTCAAAATATATTCATAAATTGATCAGACACCTTAAGCATTATCATAGTTTCTCCCAGACCACTTTCTTATTCTTATTAACGAAAAAGTATAACAAAAAGAAACATGAAATGTGAAGAGTTAACTTTAACTTGGAAAGCGATTACTTATACTTATGTGTATAGGATACTGCTACTTTATACGTAACGAGAAGACTAATCCCGAACCAAATATTGACTATCACAAGTCCCAATATTGCAAGATTATTATATTTTCTGCATCAACAACACATAATAAAATGTTAGAAATCATAGGTGAATTATATTATAGTAATACGTTATAATACGCCTAAAACATTGATTATACCACTTGAATAATGGATCATATACCAAATGAATTATCGTTGTAGAAATCAAGGTAAAGTTCACATACCCAAGAGGAAGACGTCCCTTGGGATCGCCAGAGGCATATCCATTAAAGTAGAAGTATCGGGTGACTATATAAACTACTCCGAGCATAGAACACATAACGGGATGCTTAAGCCCACCCAAAACCAAAAGTACAAAGAAAATCGGCAGAGCTTCAAGGGAATTTTGATGTCCTCTCTACAACGGGAAAATGAGAATCCTAAAAACAATCACATGAACATTGTAACTGTTATGAACAACTTTTAACAAACCTGAACACAGTTATAGATTTTGTAATCCTTGCTATCAGCTTCGGTAGCATACAATATAGGGTAATGGACGTTGTACCTTTTCAAATAAATTAAAGTTACATACTTAATACACTTTCCAAGATTAAAGAAAAATGAAAAAGATAGTGAGATGGACTACTTCTTTCGGGCTTTGCTGACTCGAATGTGCATATAGGCGTTGAAAAAACAATAGGCAATAATGGTGAGGATGACATATCCATATTCTCTTGGCAACAACTGATTTATTTCGGACATATTTCTTTATAATCTTAGAGAATAAGACTGCTAAATGATATGTGTTGTATCGTTATTAGCTCGATTATTCGCTTTGTAGTTGTAGTAGGGCACGCATGTTGTATAGATTTAAAGATAAACTGTTGAAAAGACCAAGAGATTTGGATCACTCCAAATTTGGTACTTTGATTTTAAGATTTGTACAAGTTAGAGCTTAAATTAAAAAGAGTTAATTACAAAAATCGTCCCTAAGGTTTATTTCATATGGATTTCGTCCCTAAGTTTAAAAAGTTGCATAAATCATCCACTTTACCTTTTTCGTAGTAAGATTTGCTCCACATACGGATTTTGTCCTTAAAGTTTGTCCTTATTTACGGATTTGGACCCTAAGGTTTGCCCCAATTACAGGTGCAAGTTAGAAATTAGGGACGAAAAGCGTAATTAATTTCTAAACTTGGACGATATATGCATTTTTTAAACTTAGGGACGAAATCCATAATTTTAGATAAACCATAGGGACGATTTATTTAATTAACTTAATTAAAAACAATATATAACTTCAATTAAAAACAATATATAACTTCAGATGCATCTATCGTGTTTTTTTTTTTTTTTGTTAAGTAAATGTGTTTACGACCTTTTGGTTGCTATAAAGCATGACTCTGTTACGTTTCTTTCTGTTAATTTGATCTATATACATGTATAATAGCCAATGGGGTTTGTCCCATTGGTAGGAGGCTGTCATGCCCTAGGGGAGGTCTCGGGTTCGAGCCTCCCTCTGGGTTCCTCCTTAGGTGATTATTAGGAGATATATAACTAACCTTGGTGTAAGATTCGTGGGTCGCATGTGGCCCCGAATCACTAACATTTGCCGTTTCAAAAAAAATATACATGTATAATAACCAGTAATTATCGTTAAAGAAGAGAAATAGTGGTTGTAACTAAAGGTGATGATCTCTCATAAAAAGAGATTTAGAAAAGGTGTTTTCGACACTCGATCCATTTTCTCCTTTTCAACCAACGCAATAGTCACTCTAAACAAAGAGGATCGAAGGCACTTCATTTAGCTTTGAGAACTAGATAACAAAATATAGCTAATATTTTACATATTTCAATGAATGAAGGGCTTTAATGCAAATTATTTTCTCCTTGGATATAGTCACATATAAGGTTAAGATGACATCCAAATATCGTGCTTTAGTATACGATGTAATCAATGTCCCAATAGGCCACATTCTCTTATTTTGTGTATAATGCCAAATGACAAAAAGTTAATAATATATTTATATTGCAGAACTATTACCAGCTTTAGGATCCTCTCTTGTTTAATTATATTGTTGGAACTAAATTAAATAAACAACTCACAACTCGAATCCAATTTCAAAGTATGTGGTGCCTAAAAAGTCACGATATTTTACATATATATTTTGTTAGAAAATCAAATATTAACAACACATCGCATAATAATTCATATACTTGTTTATATAAGAGTTGAACTTTATAATTTATAGGAAGGATAATATTGTTTATATTAAAAAGAATTACAAGACTTTGAAATTAAATTACAATAGTTACAATGTAAAAAAAAGACATAATATATGTCACACCCCACTCAGACGGAAACCCGAGGTGTACACTCAATACGGTATCAGAGATTTCAAATGTTACATCAGACATAAGATAACAATACAAGCTTCAATAGATAAATAAGAATTTGATTACATCGTTACACAAATCCGAAACGAATACAAAATATGACTAAAGAGTTTGGATAGTAAGGAAACTAAAAACATCTCAAGAGAAAAGAAGTTCCATAGCAAGATATCCACGTAGTCATTCAAAAGAAAAGCTTGCAAATAAGAGTAACCTGAAAAGCGTTAAAAAGATACGTTAACATAAAGTTGGAGGGTTATACGCATTTTCATAAAAACACGCAAGTATAAGGGTTTGATAAGTTTTGACCCAGTAAAATCAGTAATAAAATGATAAGGACCATAGTAATAACATATCTTGAATCAGGAAGTCTAGTAAGATGTATGTATAGCCCTAGATATCGTTTGCACCTGAACCTTACATCAAAAGGCAACCATAACCCTCTACCTTAGTGTGTCAAACTAAAGCAATATCACGAATAAACCGGTCATAACATCGACCCCTAGGGACCGCACAGAGGTCAGAATTCCATAACAACGATGAGGGTTTGTAAAACCCTTATAGATCTATATATACGCACCGATGGCTCTCAAAGACTTAACAAGTTTGCAGTGAGGGCCTTATACTACCACCAAGGCCATATAAGTAAAGGGACACTTAAATCTAAAGGCACATAATCTACCAGCCTAATCAATATACATATATAAACATTTGACAAACGCTTAACATGCTCGAATAAATATTAAAACGATAAAAGGGGAAACCTATAACTCACTGTTAAGTAAAAGCAAGTCTGGTACGATAATCAAGCAAACGATGCTCCAACGCCTAAGTGCCCTAGCATAAGATACTATAAATAAGTCTAAGTATCTCTAGTTTCGTAGGGTTGCCTTATACGATTAATGTTATATGATAGTATAATAATATTGTTCGAAAAGTAGTATTTTGAATATATTATAACATAATTCGTGACAAACGAAAAATTTATACTATAATTACGAAAGAGTTTGTGATTACGGTCGATTGTTGAAGAAACGTACGTTTTATCGAAAGATTATACGTTTTCATCAAAACCGTGTTAATAGATGTCATATTCGAGATTGTTGTCACGCTTCGAGTCCAAAACGTATATTTGATAAGTATATTAACTTAAATATAATATTTAGTATGTATATATAGGTTTGATTAAGAGTAAAGGATTAGACAACGAAAAATAGGACGAGAATACGAGAGAGAGGTCGTTTGTTGCGCTAGTTTAAGCTTGTTGCGCTAGTTGCATATTGTTACGCAATTCTTGTTGCGTTATTATTGTTGTTACTCAAATGGATGTTACGGTGTTCAATGTAGCGCAACAAAGGAGTTGTTACGCCAAGTATAGGGTTTGTTACGGACCCTTGTTTCGTTAGGAATAGTGTTACGGTAATTGGAGTGTTGCGCAAGCAATAATTGTTACGGTAAAAAAGCTTGCTGCGTTGCAGCAGGAGGGAGTTGCGGAGCAGTGGCTTGTTTCGCTAGAAACTTGTTACGCAAGATTTTATTGTGCGCAGGCTTGTTACGGAACTTGTTACGTTAAGGGTTGTTGCGCCAACAAGGTGTTGTGAAACTTTGATGTTGTTACGCAACCTTGTTGCGTTGAAGTGTTACGGTGTCTTGTTTCTGTGTATAAGTTGTGACAACCGCAAATTTCGAGGTACTAATTCCGAGTTTAACTTTCTTTACTTATCGTTATTTCATTTTGACCCAATTTACTATTTCGATATTTCGACTTATTACATTTGCGTTTCTGTCGGAATACGTATTTTAACCTTTGTTTAAGTCCTTTGTGACTAAAACGTCTATTTAACTAAGTGCCTAGCAATATTAAGTATTCTCGTAGGTTAATATTGGTATTTAAAGCCTTCGTCTTTTCGAGAAAAATTAACGTTTAAAATATTACAAATTTTACCCTCAAAATATAAATATGTTACAAGGTTATTCCTTTAACGGGATCTAAGGGAATCTGTTACAAATTCAGTTCTTTAACGGAGCAGGAAAACCAACCTGGACGACGCACACATGTCTTTTGTGCGACGTCCTAAGCTGCTGGTCACAAAACTCCAAAACGTTTTTGCTTTCCTTGAGATGCCAAACCACATGCTACCATGTGATTTCTGCCCAAATCTTTCCCTAATTAGTGTGGGATGAGTAAATTATGGATCCTTGACCATTTCTAACCATCTCTCATACCAAAATTCACCCTTAAACCATTTTCACCTCATTTGACCAAAATTACATCTCTCTCTAACTCAAACTCTCTCTACCTCATTTTCATTTCCAGGGACATTTAGAGAGGTAAACCACATTCAAAGGTGGTATTTGGGTTGAGAAAGATCATTGGAGGTCATATTGGAGATCATACAACTTTCGGTAAGTATTTACTTCGATAATTCCATCTTTTCTTACACTAACTTCTTTCCCTTGACTCCAAGAGTTTACTAACCAAACTCATGTGTCTATGCAAGGAGTTTACTCATCAAAGTTCGTTCTCCGGCTTACTCTTGAGTTGGAAGATTGCAAACTTTGAAGAATTCGGTAAGAAAACTCTTTATGACCATTTTTCCTTCAATACTTTCTTTTTGGAAATTCTACCTCTAACTTATTGTTTTCTTTCCTTGTTTGGAGATCTTTCCTCCACATCCTTCCTTGGAAGCTCTTCCGGTTAGTTCTTAAGTTGGAAGATTTTCCCATCCTTGGTGAATAATCGGTAAGTGGAACTTTGTAGTCATTTTCTTCCATTTTCTTCTTCATAAAAATCCATTTTTCTAACATATTCTTTTCTTCTCATTTGGAGCTCTTACACTACCTACCTCCTTGAAGTCTATTCCGGCAAAGAAGTCAAGACTTGTAAATTTTGCGGAGACTTTTCGGTAATTCTACAATCTTTTCTCATCTTTACGTTTTCCTTTTTCTTTCTTCATTTTATCACCTAGACTACCTTAAAACTTGATAATATGGTTATAGTGACTAAAATAACTAAATATCTAAAAGTTTCTTTAAAACTTAATAACTTGTCATGTTAATAGGTTATTAGAAAACTTAATCGAAAACGTATGTTAAACTACTTTAAAACCGGATAATCACATATAGGTTTACTAGTAAATTCTTTCCGAAAATGTTCCAACACTTTCTTAACATTAGTGGACTTGTAAATCTAAGTTTTTTTACTTAATATGTAATATAAACAAACTTAACAAAATTTAACTAAAACTAGTAAAATCTTGCAAATAAGTATATGTATGATTATGTATATAATATATAATTTTAAATACGAGTTATGTGACTAAATAACTTCACTTAACAATCTGTAATTATTCACTTAAGTCTTAAACTAACCTACCGTATCTAAAACGATTGAAACAAACAAGATGAATTTGGGAAAACAGCACTGTGCGTCGTCCTAGACCCTAGGAACGACGCAGCGGGCTTGTTTCCCAAACAGGACGACGCACAAGGTAGTCTGTGCGAAGCCCTCGCAGCTGTTTCGCCTTTTTCGCGTATATCGGACGATTTTAAGCATACGTAAACCTATTTTAGTATACGTAAAGTATTATAAACTGATAAATATATGTTTTGGACTCAAAACAAAAAACGCAATCTTAAACAATATATTATTTGTTATTGTAAACATTAAAACGTCTTTTTACCGCCAAATCGTTTATTTATCCGAAAACGATCAAATCTTCGATTTTAAACCTAAACTTTTAAATAACTTTTATAAACTGATTTCTAATCATATCTTACTCAAATATTCAAATTTACGTCTTTAAAATATTCAAATTGTCAAAGGTTGACTTTCGTTGACTTTGACTTCCTTTCAAAACGGTTGACTTTCGTTGACTTTCACCAAGTCGACTATCTTTGATATTGGCTTTGGTTGACTTTGACTTTAGTTGACTTTGACTTGGTTGACTTTGACCATGGTTGACTTTGACTTCGGTTGACTTTGACTTTGGTTGACTTTGACTAAACCTAATAACCCTTTCAATCGATATTCCTGGTAGTCACTTTAGGCTCGGAATATCATTCCTACCTAATCGTATTTTTAAACTTAAAGGATCGATATTTCTTAAAGTCATTAACGACCCGAAATATCAAATGCACTTTTATTCGTCATATCGCTACGACTTATCGCCGGTGGATTCGACGACTTTAAACCTAAATAATTATCGTTCATATAAACTTACTAAACTCTAATATTTAATATAACGTTAATTAATACGTGGCTAAACCAACTACGTTATAGATACTTAGACCTTTTATGTCTTATGCTAGGGCACTTAGCTGGTGGATCTTATTCCGCTTTATTTTGAGTATCCGACACTCATACGCTATTTACACTTTTACGCTACTTGTGAGTTATTCGATTCCCTTTTACCGCTTTATAAATTTTACTTCGGGCATGATTAGCGTAACTAAATTTTATATATCTTGTTTATGCAAATTAGATTATGATGCCTTAGTATTAACGTGTTACCTTACTTACTTATATGGCCTTGGTGGTAGTCCCGTTTACAAACTTGTCAACTATTATTGAGCCAACGGATATATATATATATATAGATCTATTTGGGTTTAACAAACCCTCATCGCCGTATTGGGATTTTGTCGGTGTGCGGTCCTTACGGTCTGATGTTATTACCGTGTACTATTTCATTGACTAAACTTAGCTTAACACACTAAGGGGGTTGTTGCCTTTTAATTGTTTAGGTTCAAGTGTATTATTCTAGGCTAAGGATTGTTCATATTGCTATTTGCTATTTAAATCAAGATATATGTCTATTATTAATGATTTTACTAAACCTTTTCTAAACTTTGGGTCAAAAGCTTTTATACTTATTATCTTTCTTAACTTTACGAATAACCCACCAACATTGTGTTGACGTTGTTTTAACGCTATTTCAGGGATTTGAGGTTACATGTTGATTGTTTGTTACTTGACTACGTGGATCTTGCTTGGGAACTTGTTTTGATTATGTACTAGTTCTATTAGGATTCGTATGTCACTTTTGTATTTGTTCTAATTCCGAAACTATGTACTTTGTACCTTGTAACTCGAAATTTTTATATTAATTCGATGTTACCTCTTTTGTTATTTAATTTGTTGTAACCTAATGTCTCTGATTATACTAATATTGTACACCTCTGGTTTCCGCCTGAGCAGGGTGTGACAGAAATTGGTATCAGAGCCACTAGTTAGAGCGAACTAAGTGGCTTATACGTGAATCACTTAGACTATAACCTAAGGCTTAAAACAAATTCTCTGATTTACCTATGTGCGCATTTACTTATTTGGGCCTTTATGTGTTTTTCTTTGCTTATGCATGTTTGCTTTATGTTTATCTTGTTGGCCTAATATTTTTGTCCACTTTTCTTATTATTTCTCCGTTTCTTACGTTCTTAGACGATGCCGCCTAAGAGAGGAGGAGCTACTACTTCTACTACCCGGAGGTCTGCACGACGCTACCGTCCTACGATATCCGATCGACTATTCCAGCTACTCGGAGGGCTACTTCTACCCGAATACCTACATCTACTCCTACTCTAGCTACTACATCGACTACACCAGACTTTAGCCAGATGTTCGCTCAACATATGGAAGCTACCATGCCAGATATCGTAGCACAGCTGAAGGAGACTCTACTCCATGCTATGGGAGGATCGGGCACCGGCCCTGAGTCTGGTGGCCCTGATGTTATTATCACTGGTTTTGATGACACTAGATCGGCCCGAGATAGTTCCGATAATGGAGGTATGGTGCACGCTACGGTGCAACCGATTGCGAGTGGGGATCCTCCCCGAGGTTGTACCTTCCAGCAGTTCTTGGCATGTAAGCCATCAGAGTTCCGTGGTACGGAGGATTCAGTGACTACGCTTCAATGGATGGAACAGATGGAGTCCATTTTAGATGTTTCGGGTTGTGTTTATGAGGACCGCGTCAGGTACGTGACCCACATGTTTAAGGGAAAAGCCCTTACATGGTGGTACTCAGTTGTGAGGATTCACAGTCGAGTGACCACCAGTGTGATGACATGGGAGAACCTCAAGATGTTGATGAGGGAGATATTTGTGCCTGCGCATGAGCTGCAGCGTCTTGAGCAGGAGTTGTGGAACCTCACTATGCAGGGTTCTAACATCCGGGGTTACACAGATAGATTCTACGATCTGATAGTTCTAGCTCCACACCTAGTCTGTACGGAGCAGGAGAGGATTACTAGGTACGTGGACAGGTTGCCCCTAACTATGCGGGACAACATCATTCCTACCCGTCCAGGTACCCTGAGTAGTGCAGTAGAGATTGCATACTCCCTTACGGAGAGTATGATACGAGGTGGAGCATTGCAGCGGACGGTGGTCCGTAAGGATTCTAGCAGTCGTCATGGTAGGAAATCTAGGCCAGACTCTAGAAAGTGATCTCGGGGACAGGATCAGATTCCCCAGCCTATTCAGTCTTATGTTGCGATCAGTAGTAGTCAGGGAAAGCTCTCTAAGTGTGGGAAATGTGGAGGTGGCCATGCACCGGAGGTTGCTTGTTGGAGTTGTGATCGGTGCAAGAAACTCGGACATACCGAGCGTTTTTGCAAGTGTGTGTCGGGGTCATGTTATGAGTGTGGTGAGAAGGGACACTACCGTAATAGGTGTCCCAAGTTTGCTTCTTCTACTCCCCTTCTTACTGCTGGATCTACTCGTGGTGGTGATACCGCCAAGGGCAGGGTTTTTGCTTTGGGTTCTGCAGAGGCTCGCCAGGATCCTACTGTTGTTACGGGTACGTTCTTTCTCAGTGATCATCCCGCTTATGTTCTATTTGATTCTGGTGCGGATAGGAGTTTTATTTCTAGTGACTTTAGGCAGTTAGTAGCTAGCCCTTCTAGTCATTTAGTGCCTGCTTATGAGGTAGAGTTAGCGGATGGTAGTTGCCTTTGTGCTAGGGAGATACCTATTGATTGTTCCCTTACTTTATCCGACACTCCTTTTACGATCGACTTGATTCCTATGAGATTTGGTAAATTCGATATCGTCGTGGGCATGGACTGGATAGCTACGCATCGTGCCGAGATTTTCTGCTATGAGCGACTCATTCGTATTCCGAGACCGGATGGTGTACCTTTACTTATTCATGGAGACGAGACCGGGAAACGCCTCAAATTCATTTCTAGCTTGAAGGTGCGAGAGTATATTCGCCGCGGATGTTCCTTATACCTAGCTCATTTGGTGAAGAAGGATTATGCGACGAAGATTGAGGACATACCGATTGTTTGTGAGTTTCCCGACGTCTTTCCCAACGATTTTCCTGGACTTCCTCCCCAGCGGCAGATCGAGTTCCGTATGGATCTTGTTCCACGAGCAGCGCCGGTGGCGAAGGCTCCATATCAGTTAGCGCCTTCAGAGATGGTCGAGTTATCTAAGCAGATTCAGGAGTTAGTTGATAAGGGTTTTGTTCGCCCTAGTTTCTCTCCATGTGGTACTCCAGTTCTCTTCGTGAAGAAGAAGGATGGCTCCATGCGATTGTGAATTGACTATAGGGAGCTGAACAAGTTGACGGTGAAGAACCGTTATCCCCTTCCTCGCATTGACGATTTGTTTGATCAGCTTCAGGGTTCGTGTTACTTCTCGAAGATAGATCTTCGTTCCGGTTACCATCAGTTGAGCATTCAGGAGGATGACATACCGAAGACTGCCTTTCGTACTCGGTATGGTCATTACGAGTTCCTAGTTATGTCGTTTGGTCTGACAAACACGCCTGCAGCGTTCATGGACTTGATGAACCAAATTTGTCGCCCCTACCTTGAAAAATTCGTAATTGTGTTCATTGACGACATTCTTATCTACTCTCGTTGTCGTGAGGAGCACGAGGAGCATATACGTGTAGTTTTGGAGATGCTTCGGAAGGAGAAATTGTATGCTAAGTTTTCGAAGTGTGAATTTTGGTTACCCGCGGTTCAGTTTCTTGGCCACGTGGTCAGCGCGAAGGGTATTCACGTTGATCCTGCCAAGATTGAAGCCGTAAAGAGTTGGGTTGCACCAAAATCAGCTACCTAGATTCGTTCATTTTTTGGTCTCGCGGGTTATTACTGGCGCTTCATTGAGGATTTTTCTAGGATCGCTTCTCCTATGACGAAGTTAACTCAAAAGATCGAGCCGTTTCTCTAGGATCGCTTCTCCTTTCAAAACGGTTGACTTTCGTTGACTTTGACCAAGGCACATCTTTGATATTGGCTTTGGTTGACTTTGACTTTAGTTGACTTTGACTTGGTTGACTCTGACTTTAGTTGACTTTGACGTTAGTTGACTTTGACTTGCTTGACTTTGACCATGGTTGACTTTGACTTCGGGTGACTTTGACTTTGGTTGACTTTGACTAAACCTAATACTCCTTTCAATCGATATTCCTGGTAGTCACTTTACGCTCGGAATATCATTCCTACCTAATCGTATTTATAAACTTAAAGGATCGATATTTCTTAAAGTCATTAACGACCCGAAATATCAAATGCTCTTTTATTCGTCATATCGCTACGACTTATCGCCGGTGGATTCGACGACTTTAAACCTAAATAATTATCGTTCATCTAAACTTACTAAACTCTAATATTTAATACAACGTTAATTAATACGAGGCTAAACCAACTACGGTATAGATACTTAGACCTTTTATGTCTTATGCTAGGGCACTTAGTTGGTGGATCTTATTCCGCTTTATTTTGAGTATCCGACACTCATACGTTATTTACGCTTTTACGCTACTTGTGAGTTATTCGATGCCCTTTTACCGCTTTATAAATTCTACTTCGGGCATGATTAGCGTAACTAATTTTTATATATCTTGCTTATGCAAATTAGATTATGATGCCTTAGTATTAACGTGTTACCTTACTTACTTATATGGCCTTGGTGGTAGTATAAGGCCCCGTTTACACACTTGCAACTCTTATTGAGCCAACGGATATATATATATATATATATATATATATATATATATATATATATATATATATATATATATATATATATATATATATATATATATATATATATATATATATATATATATATATATATAGATCTATTTGGGTTTAACAAACCCTCATCGCCGTATTGGGATTTTGTCGGTGTGCGGTCCTTGCGGTCTGATGTTATTATCGTGTACTATTTCATTGACTAAACTTAGCTTAACACACTAAGAGGGTTATTGCCTTTTAATTGTTTAGGTTCAAGTGTATTATTTTAGGCTAAGGATTGTTCATATTGCTATTTGCTATTTAAATCAAGATATATGTCTATTATTAATGATTTTACTAAACCTTTTCTAAACTTTGGGTCAAAAGCTTTTATACTTATTATATTTCTTAACTTTACGAATAACCCACCAACATTGTGTTGACGTTGTTTTAACGCTATTTCATGGATTTGAGATTACATGTTGATTGTTTGTTACTTGACTACGTGGATCTTGCGTGGGAACTTGTTTTGATTATGTACTAGTTCTATTAGGATCCGTATGTCACTTTTGTATTTGTTCTAATTTCGAAACTATGTACTTTGTACCTTGTAACTCGAATTTTTTATATTAATTCGATGTTACATCTTTTGTTATTTAATTTGTTGTAACCTAATGTCTCTGATTATACTAATACTGTACACCTCAGGTTTCCGCCTGAGCGGGGTGTGACATAAGTAACGAAACAAACAAGAATAAGGATCTGGGCGCCCGCTGCGTCGGAACTGTCAGGGGCTTCGGCTCAGTGGCTTTGTTACGCTGAGCCATTTGTTGTTTCATTAGCCCCGTTGCGGGGCAACAGGCTACGAAACAACAATTACCTTCACGATTTCGATTGTTTTAGCCAATATTTTAAATAGAAATTTACACCTTATGTTTAGAATGTATTTTATAGATGTTTTCTTCCATATTCTAGGTGTTTAGAGTATGAAAACAACATTTTTATATATGATAATTTTAAATAACGAAAATGATAACTTTTATAGTAAAACTTGGTGTAAATTCGGGTTTTCTTATATATAATTGTGTGTTTATGTTACTTAACTAAAAATAACAGAAAGCTTATGAAAAATAAAGAAAGTTTAAGAATAAAAATGGGGAAAACATACTGAAATGAAGAAAAACGAAATGGAGAATGAACACGAGGTAAAGCCTTGACTTGATGATGAAAACCCTTGACGGAAAATGGTGTTTTTGTTGGCTAAATTTAGTGGACGTTTGGTGTTTGTAGAGAGAGTTTTGAGAGAAATGAGTTTGTGTGTGTATTTTGTTTGAAACCAAATGAAAAGGGAAAGAAGGGAGTCAAAGGGAGATCCAAAAGATGTGGGCTATAGGCCAAAAAGTGCAGAAAAGCAAGTATGTCTCGAGATTGGCAATGGGTGTGGTCCCAAGATTTGTGAAAGTGAGCAACTATTTTGGCCATATCTGAACATGATTGCGTCGCAGTCATAGGGGACTGCGGCGCAGTCCTTGACTTTTCAAAAAGTCAAATTTCGTTAAAAGGACTGATTTTGTAATGTTTTTGTAACACCCCGCCATTTCATGCCCACGGTATTGTCCGCTCTGCCAGCAAGGTTCACGAAAAAAAAATATCGCCGAGCTTCCTAGAGGGTCACCCATCCTGGAATTGCTCTGGCCCAAGCACGCTTAACTACAGAGTTTCTAAGTTCTGCAGTGCATGTAGCCACCAAAACGCGTCGTGTCATTAAAGGCTAAAGGTTTACTCATATACACAGCATCACTCTTGTGCACAGGGATGTGGGATTTGTCTAAGGTGTCACAGTTTTTGCCGATAAGTCCCGTTAAAGGACCAACTTTGTAATAGAATTTAAGTTAGAGGACTAACTTTGAAAAATATATAAACGTTAATTTTAATCGTATATTTAAAGGCATAATTCTCCCTACCTAACTTACGAGCATACTTATTTCTACCAGGCACTTAGGTCTAAATACGTTTTGCGACGCGGAAACCGAATAATATAACTAACCCAACAAAACGTAAAATATATACGAATACGAAACGTATATAAATAAATACAAATACGCGATAAATGCAATTTAATCAAAATAATAAGTAATGGGGTCAAAATGAATATCGAAAATAGAACGATAAATAGAAATAATGACGGAATAATACCTTGGAAATTCGCGGTTGTCACAATGTAAATAATCGGAAGTAATGAATAAGTTATAATTTATAAACAATGACGAAAAGAAATAGTCGAGACTCTAGATGGAACGCGATTCCCTTAAGGCAAATTGTGTGTGCAATCACCTGAACTGTTTTCGAGGATACAATGACGGAGCAGTTGTACTGTCTGAGAATTCTCTTGTTTTGGCAACTTGCAGCTAGATGCCCCATGACTCGGCTAGTCGAAATTATAGAACAAGCCATCGAACTTTTGGGGGTTTTGGGATTTTTCTTCACAGTCCCGACTTTAGGACCAGAATGCCCGTCCTTGGCTTTCCCCCTTTCTTGTGGCTTTACACTTGTTTCCCCTTGAAAATTGTCCGGTTTCAACCACATTTGCTTTTCCAAAGCCAGCACATAGCTTTTCTTTTGAGCAATCTTGTTGTCCTCAACCGGAAGGCTAACAACAAGGTCTTCCAGGGTCATCTTCTTCCGTTTGTGCTTGAGGTAGTTCTTGAAATCTACACAACTAGGAGGCAACTTCTCAGTTATTGTTGCCACTTAAAACGTTCCACTAGGTCATGCCCTCAACATGGATATCATGATTCATGGAGCATAACTTGGAGTTCTTGAATCTAAATAATCTGTCTTTGAGTCAACCATCTTCAAAACCTAAGAATCAAGGCACCACATATTTCTTGGTCCCGGCATCTACGGTTTTTTACTTACGATCCAACGACTCCCATAATTCTTTGGCAGTTTTTGTTTTGCGATACACATTATAAAGCGGGTCCACCAAGCCATTCAACACATAGTTTCGGCACAAAAAAATGCTTCCATGCATCTACCACACTTACAACTTGAGGATCAGTTTCCCCTTCATTGAGTTTAGGAGCGAATTCCGTTAAGAACCTAGTAAGGTTCAACGTGTTGGGACTGATGAAGTGTTTATTTATGTTAGCAGTTATAGAAATTTCTTTTGTTATTTGAGTGATTTCTCTCATTTACGAACATCCCAACATCATTTATCTTTCAGATTAAAGATATAAAACTTAGTTAACTAAATGTGAAGAATACCACATGTGAAAATTAATATAAATAAAAGCATACAAGAATAAATGCCATAATGGGAAAAACAACATTCACACAAAAACTTTGTTTTGGCTTTTTGCATCAAACAGCTTCCTCTTAAAATCCATTAAGGTGAAACCATACTTTTAGTTTTGTGCCATCAGAATACACACAACGTAAAACTTAGAAATTCCAATACGGTTTTGGTAACAGCAACTGATTCATCTCTATTTACTTGCGTGCATTCATTTATCAGCAAAACATACGTCTAGTTTTGTTGCTTAAACTAAGTTTAGCTAACTGTGTCGTCAAAGCCCGAGTTGGATCATGGTACGGATCCACAGGCCAAGTCATTGGAAAAACATCATTTCTGCAATAAAACAATTTTCTACTTAAATTTGTTTCAACTCAAAATAAAAGGGTCAACACATACGTACCTTTCAACACGTTTGGCTTGACAACGGTTGATTTTATCCAAAGTATAATTCCCAAAAGCTCGCTCTAAACACATTGCTTGTTGTTTAATCTGAGACGACGACAATAAGTCCAAAATCCTCAAGACCTGAACACATAACGAGTTTTCATACACAATGTCTACACTCCAAACGAGATATAAATGGCCATCGACATTATATGTCTCTATAAGGTTAGAGATTCCACTGGAGTTAAACAAGTTGTTTCTTTTACTTTTCCTGATTTCGCGCCAACCACTTGAAAGTTTTATGAGAAGTGATACAACTCGTTTGCGGACATTGATGTTCATGATACTAGCTATTCTTTCCAAAAACGTGTTACTAAAGTTGACCTGCAATAAAATCAACAAATTATATCTTTGTGAAGGATATAAAAAAATGGTAGTATGTTTAAAGTAGGTTTCGTATAATGTACCTTCCATTTTGACTCCTTAAAAAGCATCGAGTCGGTTTTGAGTAACGAACTAAAATGGGATAACTCAACCATGGCATGGACCATAGCTTGAGCCAAGTCCTTGTCCTCATGTGCGTTAAAAACGCATCCACGGTTTTCCGCATCAAAAACCAGTGTGCTCCATACTGAACCACTCTTGATCATGGTTTCTTTGTTTCCCACAATCCACATACAATGCCTGGCCCGGGTTAAGGAGACATTTGCCCTTTCACAACTCGAAAGAAACCCAACAGATCCACTACGATTACATCTCACTGTTGAGAAAATTATGACGTCTTCCTCTCCACCTTGGAACCCATCAACAGATCGAACATTCACAGAAAATCTAGATCCATTAATCTCCCTATTGTACTTCTTGCCAAGTTTGGCTTCAATTGCTTCAACCTGAGCCTTGTATGGTGAAATACACCCGACAGTCAGCGTTTGTTTCTTCGCAACAGAATCTGTAAAAAAGTGTTCATATCACAAAAAAGGTTTTCAAAAATATCGACAATCACATCAACTTGTATGGTTAAATATACCCAACAAACAAAATATGAGAAATGGTGTACCTTTGAAAAGATTTTCAATGATCTCGGCAATCACAGCAACTTCCACCATATTTCTTGTGCTATAGTTATTGTCGAATTCCTCCTTTGCAGTATCTACATTGATGAACGAGTATGATCCGTAAATACCGCCTTTAAGAAAAAGATTCCCATAAGGTCTATTGATGACATTAGGGCCATCCAAAATCTGCCCATTGTAGAACTCAGTGTTGGGAAACTGGCTAATCGACGGGTACATCCTGTATTGAACTTTAAGAAGGTGTTTTTCGTGTCCACTTAACACTAGTCTCTCGAATAAACTCCTTCCGAACCTCGACTCCTCGCAAATCTGTCATTAATCAAACACTTGTTAGACTCATGTGCATTCATAAAAATAAAAAAACAAATAAGAAATAAAGTCTATCAAAAAAAAATTCACGAGCAACGCTGTAGTTTTTTGCGTTACTAACAAGTGTTTAACAAAAAAGTTCCCTTATAAAAACTATAATTTTATCAGTGACCTTGCTTTGAACCATTGATGGAAGCTGCCTTTCATCCCCAATAAGCACAGCATTCCGAACACCCGGAAGCTTCAGTGGGATAACCGATTCACATTCTTTAAGCTGAGCAGCTTCATCTATCACAACCATTTCTATAGGCATCATTCCGTTCCTCAAGAGTTTTATTGAGCCTGAGGCAGTACAAAAGATCAAGCAAACATTTCTCAAACAAAAGCTTTTAAGTTTATTCTCGTTCGAAGATTTTGGAATAGATGATGACACTTGAAGTTCTTTTAGGGCTTGCAAGCATTCAGTTTTGCACAACCGTAGCTTCATAACTTGACCTCTACCAACGCTTGAAACAACCCTTAGATCAAAAGCTTCCCTTAAGTTCCCATTTCTAGCTATTATCTCTTTTACAAACTCCCCAGCCTTCTGAATCAAACAGATTATACTATGCATTTTTTTCGCAACATCAAGCGGTAGAACAGAAGTAGGCAAATGAGTGTACAAGCTTTTGATACAACAAATAAGGTTTCTGCCCAAAATATTGAATTTGTTCATAACGAACTGCTCAAAAGTACATAGAGTTTCTTCATGATTATTTTTAGGTTTTTCCTCATTTTTCTTCGTCTTATTCTTCTTACTTTTAGGCTTAGTTTTCTTAGGTTCCAAAACAATACAACGACTATGCTCTTTCAATGGGTTTTCAAGAAACCGAACCATATCATTCA
Organism: Senecio squalidus; assembly: GCA_910822075.1. Lineage (NCBI taxonomy): Eukaryota > Viridiplantae > Streptophyta > Magnoliopsida > Asterales > Asteraceae > Senecio > Senecio squalidus. Next base: position 20,727,271 of record CAJVGC010000065.1, on the reverse strand, counting down.
CATAAGTTTTCCATTTTGATAAACAGTTCAAAAGAACATCGATTCGGTTATCAAGAAACACATCCGAAAGCTCTTTATGATCATCATTGATCTTCATCCGTTCTTCGTTTCCAAATACAAGTATGTCTCCGAATCCATAAGTATCATAACCCAAATCATGATCCCTTACTATACTCAATAACTTACTTGCAACTCCTATCACTGCGATATTTGTAGGAGCACATGTAAGTGTCCTGATTTTCTTCCTTAACAACACGAACAATAATGACGCAACTGTTTTTGTCTTTCCGGTCCCAGGAGGACCCCATATCAATTTAGTACGAGAGTTTTGATGAGTACATTTGTTAGCAGAAAGACAAGTTAAGACAGCAGCTTCTTGTGACGTATCGAGCTTACATGAATCAAAGGCTTGCCTTATATTCAAGTCAATAAGGCCGTCCTTATCCCTTTGCTTACACTTGTCACAATTCCTAGCATCCTACATATATACAAGCATATATAAAAATATTATCTCATAAATTAAACAATATGATATGACCCGTATAAGTGTGAACTTTTTAGCGTTTCTATATAATTGTACATAGTGAAATCCATTTACATGTGTGTCAAAAAAAACTTACAGAAGGCTTGAAAGACAAAGTTGTTTGAATGACATTCATGTTGCCTGCCGGGTTGAGAGCTTGCCAAATACGCATATTTGTCGTTAAGTTTGTGAGATAAACAGCAAAACCAAATGTTTGAAAAGTGTTATGTTCAATAAGATCCGACAACAAAATGTGCATTGCTGCCGGGCTTTGATGAATCAATTCTGTGACGAAAGCAGTAATAATAGGCATATTCGGTCGATGAAGATCATTAATGCATTTGGGCTTAACTTGTGTCAAGGCAATAAGATCACCAACTTTTGGCAAATAATTCATCCCATGTAAAGTCATGCGATATAACATATCTTTAGGATTAGCCGTGGGTATTCTTTGCAAATCAGTAAACGAAGTCGCGGGAGCATGAGAGATTCGAGCGAGTTGAGAAAGTAAATCTGCACGTGTTTCCTCAAAAAGCATATTCAAGAAAGAGTTCATGTATTGAGTTATGGATGAAAATGTCAATGGAAGTTTTTCCACCTGTGGCAAAAAAAAACATATAAATGTTCGTCAAATGCTATACATGCTAGTTTTAAAACCATAAAGAGTTAGCGACGGCAACTTGTTGCCCACGTATTAACGTATTGGTTTTGCAATTCAAAACGGTTAGTGGCGCAGCTTGTTGCCCGCTTGCCTTCTGCCAGTTTGTAAATTATTACGTTCTAAATCTAATATATATCTTCTTTCTTTTCAACAAAGAAAAAAAAAAACCTGAAACTTGTAGAGATGTTTGTTGAGTACATCAGATAGAGACCAAGACAAAACGACATCTAAAAAAACATGACGTTTTCCGTTTTGTTTATGTTTCTGCTTCAAACTGTTGTTTGTGTTGGTCATTATGTTGAGGTTTTGTTTGAGAGAGCACAAGGAATATTATTCTAACAAGGAAAAATTAGCTTGAAAAATATTACAGTTTTCAAAAAGACTTTTTGTTTTCTCAGTTTCCATGTTAAAAGCATAACTGATTTATTTTGGTCAATGTTGCATTTACATATTGTGAGTATTTCCATAATATATTTCCCTTATTTATATTTATTACAATTATGGTAACACATATATATTTATATTCCTAAAATTCTGGTTTGTCCTACTGATAGAAGGTTGTTCTCCTACAGAGGCCTTACGTTAATATTAGGAGATATATAACTTATATATTTATATTTATTACAATTATGGTAACATATATATTTATATTTATTACAATTATGATAACATATATATTTAAATTCCTAAAACTAGGTAACAAGTTGTTGATCCCGAATACGCTAAACTGTTGACCATGAAACAACAATAGATACTGCTACGTGACCCGTTCTTGTGTGGAATAACTAGCTTCATCATTGCTTTTAGTGGTTCACCACAGTTGCAATTAATTCCATCTTCTATACTTGTTCATAATGTTTAGTGATACTGTCATTTATTTCTAGTATCCAACTGTTATGCTTTAATGAAAATGTATGTTAAAACGTTAGCAATTCAACAATCTGCTACCTGGATCGTAAGCAATTATAATTCCAAATTACGACATATCTAATCGAATTTAACTTGACCCAGGCCAGCCGAGGCGAATTCTATTTAAGGTTGAACAAGAATCATTACAATTGGTCCATCGCACTAACAGAAAATGTCATTCATTTATAGTCCCAGTTGCGGATCGTTTTGCTCTTCTGATTCACAAGGCTGTGATAAATCTCTGGATCTTAGCTTGTGCTTTCTCTTTCTCATCAGGGCCGTCGAGATCACCAATGTTGTCATGATATTCCTATACAATTAATTACCCAAACAAAAAAGTCACTCGGTGATATATCATTATAGATAAAAGTTGACGAGCAGATGCAAAATATATCTACCTGCAATACATTCTTGACGTCCGTTTTGGTCAGTTTTTGCTGCTTAAGTAATAGCTCAATTCTTGCTCTTACCCGAGGACTCCTGCCATATTGCAATTCAAAATGACCAAATATTAGTTTAGCAAAAGAAACTTAAAGATAAAGAGGAAGAAAGCAACGATATGTTAGAAACTTACTCAGAGGTCCAAAGATGACCTAAAATGACTGCAATTAACTGTACCACCACAAAGAGGAAAGAGTTTAAAATACGACAAAGATAGTGAATCCAATACTAAAAATTGACAAGTGCCAACAAATAAAATAAACATTCAAACATTTTGCTTTTCATTTGCGTAATTTCTAATTATTAACTTGTTAAGAATAACAAAAGGTCAACATCCACAACTCCTTACCTGAAGAGAATAAAGTCCGGATTCTAGCTTTCTATTGTACTTTTCATCTTCATCCATCTGCAAGATTAAAATTATGACAATTAGCTGTATGCTTCAGAAATAATCCACTATATAGTTAGATGTGACAAACTTGGGCGGATCGGGATGGCTGGGTCAAAACACGTAATTTTTTGGTATGGGTCGGGTTGGTTGACCCTAAAAATTTTTGCCCAAACATTAATAATTTTTAATTTATAATTGTCAAACAATATTAGAAAATCATACTTTACAATAATATATATCAAATGTTCAGATATAATATTATAAGAAGTATATCGCGGACTACACTTTGGCCAACTTTTCACCCATTTCCTTTGTAGCCAAATTTACCCATTTATATATAAACAGGTCTAAATGAATGAGTTAAGATACTAGACCTCCAGATCATCAAGTTCGAGATCGTCCAGTCTTTCAGATTCTTCTTTCACTCTGTTTGAATATCTGTAGAAGGGAAACCAAATAAATCAAGAAAAGAAACATTGTATACCAGCCTCAAAAGAATATACGTTTGAGTTTTAAGCAATTGTTAGCTGTAATTACCTCATATAAAGCTCCATAAGCCGGTCAACCTTTTCAAACTCATTTTCCACGAATTTACTTAGTAGCCTTTCCCTTCTTGAACCCCTCAAAACTCCACCTAATTAACAACATATAGTAAAAGGCTGTCAATGCACATTACCGAATTAGGGGCAAAAAATTTGACAATTTATCTTAGCAGATAATACAGTGTGACCATGGTAAATCAATTCATCTAGCTGATTTAACTAAATAGTACTTCATCGAGTTAGTATCTATTACAAGATAAAAAGTATCACTAAAAACAAACACCTTCAGTTATCAATATAGAAAAACAATATCCGCAATGAAGAAAACTAAAACCAGAATAATAACCAACTGGCATTTGGCCCAGCGGTACTGCCTTGGCCCATTAACCTAGAGGTTCCTGCAGATTCAAGTCCTGATTGGGAAAAATTTATAGATATCCGTGGTATATAATGGGTGTGCGTGAGTCCCGCCTATCTACCATAAAAAACGGTATGATACATATTATATGTTATATATAAATATAGCTTGAGAAACAATATTAGCTCAATGAAATCTTGAAGAACAGAAACTCTAAAAATCAGAGTCCAGTGAGTACGTCCTCTAACGTAGTATGATTATCTCTCTTACAGGTGCAACAAAAACCCAACTATTTGAAGTGCACCGACTAACTTTATACATCTTTCTTCCATTTCTTTTATCCTTATTTACTATTTTTTGTTGATCAGGTTTGCATCAAGAGGTCATTAGAAAGTCCAAGAGCAATTTACAACACAACACCACATAAGCATATTCAAGAACATACACGTAGTTGATTATTAAGCTAACACAAGATATTAAACGCCCAAACTCTCACATAGAAAACACCTCTTAATGTTCTTAGTTGCACATTAAAATTTTATAACGCTTATCCATAAAACTCCAACTCTTGTAATATCACCGGCACATTCAGGATCCCCAAACCTTTATAATACAAGGGAAAGAAAACAACTCCTAAACTGATTTCGAAGGAATCCATCTACAACTACTAACAAGGGGAAATTTAGAGATCATTTGAGGTGTTCTCATGTTCTGAATATGATTCAATGAGAACATAGTAAAAAAATCACAAACAACATAGTATTACATAGTTAGAAATTGCTTAATAAGTCCATATAAACCTTCGCGTACATAGAAACAACCGGTAAAATTCAATTCACAAGTCACCATCTAAATTGTTCTAAATACCTAAGCAAATGAATACCTCAAAGATATATGTATTTAAATCATTCTAAATATTGGAAGGATGAAAGAGCGGAAGTTAAAAGTTAGGGACAGGAAAATGATTGTGATAACGATGACCAGAAAGAGAAAAAAAGGAATATAATGAATAAGTAAATATGCAAGATCAAGGTTGGCTTGCCTTCTTACCAAATAGAGACGCAACTAATGATATCAAGCGTTCCTCCAATTCTTCTTTGGCTCTTTTTTTCTTGTTTTTGGTTGATGGAATCTGCAGTTAAATCGACTCAATGTTACAATGTCTATAATATATTTAACTTTAACACATATATAACTACGGGTTCTAAAATACAATGAAACGAATATTGATATAGTAAAAGGTGGGAAAGGAAATGAACTTGCCTTACCCATGAAAGCAGGGAACGCAGTCTTAAGTCCCATAACATCCACAAACCGTTCACAAGCAGGCGGATAATTAGTCATAGCAAAATCAAGAGCCCGAATAGCCGACCCATAACACAACTTCTTCTGATTCATAATAATAATCATCAACTCAACCCCTTCCGCTTTCAAAAACCTCTCCTTATTCTCCAACGGCATCAACATACAACACAAACAATCAAACAAATTCTCCACCATCTCCTCCTCATCCAAACTCTTAGGATCCCTAGACTTATACATCGCAACCGCCTGCAACATAACATCCACACCGTTCATTTGCCCTAACCTCTTTTGATTGGCAACACTAGTCTGAAGCAAAATGGCAAGCAACTCAGACGCGTATTGCTTATTACTATCAAACTCCCTAACTTTAATCTTTCCAAGAATCCACCTCAACAACTTAGTCCGTTCGCAAACCAACTCAGCCACAGCAGGTTTCACTTCAATCAAATTCTCAATAGTCGAAAGCGTACTATAAACCGCAGCAAGTTCATCAGGATCAGACTCCGATAACCTTAACAGATTCTGCACTAACGATTCAAGTACATTATTCTCAATTAAACAATCAACCAATATTTTAACAGGCTCATCATTCTCATCAAACACATCTTCATCAGTTAAGTCCTGCAATAAACCGACTACATCGACAGCGATATCGGTGTTATCGTGTGATAGTAAGTCAAGGAGTGGGGGGATAGTGTTGAGGTTGACTAGGTCAGGGTAAAGCTCAGGGGCGCCAGCTAGGATTTTGAGTTTTTCGATTTCTTGGTGGAGTTCGATTTCGGAGTCGGCGAATTTGTCGGGGTGGTCGGGGTATTTGAGACGGGCGGATAAGTTGTCGGTTAGGCGGCGTTCGAAGGAGAGGACGAGTTTTTTTAGGGTTTTGATGTCGATACTTTCGATTGCGTTTTGGGATTTTTCGATTTCTTCTAGGAGGGATAAGTCGTCGCGTTTTCTTTTTGTGCCGCTGTCACTGTCCATTGTTATGTCTGCTCAATCGCCGGAAAATATTCAAAAACCTCCACTATTGGATTTTACATGGAAATGGGTTACTTTATCTTGGAGTAAATCTTGTTTGTATAAAAATTTAGGTTTTCTTCCCTAGAACCTTTTTTTTGTATTGATTGTTCATGTTTAGCAAAGTACTTACAAATCTTGTTCATTTCTTAACGACCGTTAGTGTCTCTGTTATGTTCTCATCACATGTTATCCACGTGGGGGTATTAAAGTAAATTTACACCACCACACTCTTTTCAATAAAACCCTTTCTGTATGACTCCCTCATTTCAAAAACTCATTTTTCTCTCTTCTTTTTTCTTCTGCATAACAATGGTGATTTGTGTTTGTGGAACACAAGTCGTAATATGGGCGTCGTGGACTTCTAAAACCCTAGTCGAAGGTTATATTGTTGTCCTAGGTGTAGATTCATCAGTTGGGTTGAAGCCCCACTTTGCCGTCGTTCTGTGGAGATAATTCCAGGTTTGTTGAGGTCAAAAAAATGTGTTTAAAGCAAAACTGAAAGAAGCTGAAGATGATCGTGAATAATGAAGAAGTATTTGATTTCAACATGGATTGCAATCTTTGTGTTTTGTCTGTTTAATATTTTAACCTAAAGTGTTTTAGAAGGATCTGTTTTTTTGGTTGTCTTTTGTAAAATGTAGTTTCATCTTCTTATGTTGTAGAAGTATTTAGGATATGTTGGTTGTCTTTTGAAAATGTTGACCTAAAATGATGTAAAGGTCCATTTTGTTGTTTGAATGAAAATCAAAGTTATGTGTATCCTGCTTTTGGACATGTCTCCACAAAATGAAATCAAATTATCAAAATGACATCAAATTACAAATTACCAAACATAAACCAAAAGATAAAATTACTTCCCAGATTACAAGAACCAACATATGTCCCATTTTACAACATACCATCTCTAAGTTTTTATCCAAATACATAAGTACTAAACCAAATTCCAAAAGATAGTGTTTGCTAACCAAAAGATACATAATAGTAGATAAATGCAAAACATAACATTAGACGACATAAACTAACCAATTACAATACCTTTTCCCTTTGATCTACCACCATACTTTCCCTTTTTCTTCTTTGATCCATTAGCATCATCTTCAGTTGCTTTTCCTTTCCCCTTTGACTGATTGTTTGAGCCACTAACACCATCTTCATTCCCATTCCCAGTAACAATATTTTCGGTTTGACCATTACATGTCCTCTTTTTGTGTCCTATGTTACCACATGTGTCACATGTCACAGACTTCATCTTCCTTGTAAGCTTTCCATTTACAACCATCTCAGTTGCCTCACCTGCAGACCTCAATCTCTTCTTCTTTGGCCTACCAGATTGGGTATGATGGAATGGTGGAAAAAAGGTAGTTGGAACTTCTGATTTAGGCCACATAATTCCACCATTAACTGGATTCACCATGAACATGTACATATGACTCCATGTGTCAAGTATGTAACATGGATGTACCCAAGTTTCAACCACATCAACATGTTGGTTATTAAGTGTCATGTTCCAATTGGTTGCAACATCATGTTTGCAGGGTATACCTGTCAAATCCCAGCTCCTACATGTGCATGTTTTCTGAACTACACCAACAACACATTGATCATGCCATGGTCCAGTTACATGATACTTTTCACCTCCATTCCATATAACCCTGTAGCCATTAGCTTTCACCTTGATTTCATCTAACAATCTGGTTGCAGTTGGTGTGAGTAGGCCACGACTGTTTGTAATGACTTCCTTGACAGCTACAATCTCCCTCGTCAAATACTCTATAGCATACTCTAAAATACCAAGTATAGGTTTATCCCTCCCTTCAAGCAGTTTACCATTAAAAACTTCACACATGTTGTTCAACAACACATCAGATTTAGCCCTCCCTGTTAATAACATCCACATCAAATTTAGCTCTAAACTACTAAAATTTGATTAATAATAATGACCAAATATACCTGGAAAATGTGATTTTGCCCAGTGTTCAGGTAGAATGCTGGCCAACTAGTAATATGCTTCCCCATTGAAAGCTTTGAAATCTTTCATTGCTTTTTGAAAATGTGGAACTGTGGTGGCTGTTTCACATCTCCACAAGTGATCTTTCAATGCTTTCCCTCTCCATTTCAACTTCATGTTGTCATGGATATGTCTAAGACAATATCTATTCTCATCACATGGAAAAACTTGAGCCATTGCAGGTATTAACCCCTGTTTTCATACAATTTGAAAGCCAATTAATAAATGTGAAAAGAAACTATAATTTTGTAAAGAATATTAACTTGTCTGTCACTAATGAATGTGAAGTTTGAGGTTGGTCCCAATTCTAAGTCTTCTCCGGGACATTCAAGAAACCAAGTCCAAGCAGACAACAGTTGACATGGGAATGGACCCATCATATGTGCCCCATCTACACCCATTATCTCTCTCATCCCTGCTTTAAAACCTGACTTTAATGCACCCAAACAGATGTAGATCCTCTTGCATACCCTGGTATCTTTATGTGGATCTGGTTCATTTTCAACTGCAATTTTTACTATTGTCATTGGGTTACAGTTCTGCAACTCTAAAACATAGTCCCGTAACAGTGCATATTTTTGAGTAAAGTCATCTCTCATATGATTAGCAGCTGTTGCTTTAGCCCTAAAAAGCTTCATCTTAGAAATAGACAAACAAAACTTCTTTTGTAATTGATCTTGAATTTCTTTAATTGGCACACCAGGGTTTGATTGAATCTGATCTACAAGTTCTTCAGACAAGAATTTGGCAATGCAAGCTTTTACTGTTATTGATTGAAGGCATTTGTGCTCAGGAACATAAGTCTTCACCATCCATATTTTCTTGCCCAACAAATTGACTAGGCCCAATAGAGTGATTTGGCCCAACAGGTTGACTTGGTTCAAATGTTGGCATACTACCTATACATATTGCTCTTACCCTAACATTGTCAAGTCTCACCGGCTTCAGTTCTCTCCTTGTTTCAGTTGAGTGATGTTTGATAAGATCTTTAACCTCATCTCCAATACCAAACTCTTGGCCAACATAAAAATATGTTTTGTAAACAACACCATCAGCAGGCTTGTTTTGTTTCCTTAATTGCTTCAATTTTCTTTTCCTAATCTGCTCAATGCCATCACCTTCATCTAATCCACTCTCAAACTCCTTATTATCTAGCACTTCAACATCAACTAACTCATCATTTCCCACTCCAACATTGTTCCAAGTTCCTAAGATTTCTACATCAGCATCAACATTAAGATAGAATTCTTTCATATCAACTTCTACATCGTTTGTAAGATTAGCTTCATCAACTATGTAATCACTATCCTCGTTGTCATCCGCACTATCTTCATTGGTTTCCTTGTCAACTACTCTATCACTAACACTACCCTATCACTGCCAACTATTGGTTCATCAACTACATTATCATTGCCAACTATTGGTTCATCAACTACATTATCATTGCCAACTACTGGTTCATCAACTACAAAGCTAATATCATGCAGATCAAGGAATGGGTCGGCATTTGAGTAAAAATCATCCACAAATGTCCTAGCATTAACCGCTTTTTCTCTCACACTACCACTATATTGACACACTTCTTTCACAACATTAGACACTTCTTTCACAACATTAGATGCATCACTGTCAACCCAATCTAACATCTGTCTCCTACCACATGAGCTACTAACAACTTTCTTTGCTAAAATTGGATCATCTACCTCTAGTTCTTCAATGACAACATTGTTAGCTTCTAGAGTTGTGACATAAGTGTTTAAACTAGTACTTCCATGTTCAATGTACACATGAATATAATGATGACCTGCCTGAACATATGTAGATAGATGGTGGACATCTTAGTCACTACGTAGAACATGAATCCCAATGTCCAAATCACTATTAGGATTCATAAAATAGTAGTACATTTTCCCATCATACCCTAAATTATCCATAATGTCATCCATTTCATGAACAGAGAACACATCGATGTCAAGTAGATCAACAATTTTTTCTTTACCTTTAACATATCTCCTTCCAGGGAATTTCGTAAAAACCCATCGTAGTGTAGTATCATGGAAAACATTGTCGGATGCTCAGATGAAAAAAATAAACAACAAAATTCAATATTAAACAACAAAAATTAATTTCTTTCAAACACCATACTTTTTTATTAAATTTCATCCCCAAAAATTTGACTAAATTACCGTAAATAGTTGGAGTGTCGATTTCATCTGCATCCCATTCTCGAAAGAACCACATCAATAACACCATTAGAACAACTTTTGAAGATTCTTATGCTTGAATTTAGAGTTTTGATCAGAAATTCTGGAAACGAGGTGAGAGAGAATTGGGAGGGAAATTTTTGGGGATGTGTGTGTGAAATGACAACAAAGAGACTGATAAATAAGTATCTGGTGGTGTAAATTTACTTTAATGCCCCCACATGGATAGCACGTGACGAGAATATAACAGAAACACTAACGATCGTTAAAGAAATGGATGAGATTTGTAAGTACTTTGCTAAATATGAACGGTCAATGCAAAAAAAAAAGATTTCAGGGACGAAAACCGAAATTTTGGTACAACCTGAACCGTTTCTGCCTTACATATTGATCCATCTAAATTAAAATCACAATGTTTGGTTTTTTGGTTTTCGAATTTTTGGTGTTCATTCTGTCAAGTTTCGATTTACTAGGATTATTCGGTTTGGATTATTTGAGTGTTTTTCGTGCTAATCAAACTATTAACCAAACCGAATTCAATGACATCTAAACCAAACCATCCAAATAAGGTTTTAGTTTATTTCGTCGGATTTTGTATTACCCATAGAGAATACTTTAAAATTTTGATTTTGTTTTTCTTGATTAATTAGTTGGATGCCAATTTACACCATTTTGGCAGTTCATATTGAATTACTTTGATAATTTATATGTTTATTGGATTTAGATTTGGATTTAGGTTATAGGATAGTATATATATTACTTGAATTAGGCTATTATAAACTAATTAATGAAAATAAATGGTAATTAGGGTTTCGGGTAGGGCCAATTAATATACAGAAACAAAAACCAAACCATTAAATCAACATTTTATTTAGTTTCATCCAAAACCAAAACCGAACCCAAATAACTATATCCGTATAACCTAAATTACAATTGGAGTGGATGGGTTAATATGTTAATTCAAACAATGAACATTTCTAGTTTTCTCAGTTCGGATATAATTTTTTTGGCTATCCCAATTCATGTTTTAGCATACTTTTCGTGAATGTGTGCAATGAACCATGTTTGTCCATTTAGCCAACTTTTGCGAGTCTTGAATGGCTCCTCAAAATAGAATATGCAAGGACGAATCCAAATGCCCCATCAATAAAGCAATGAGATATTTTTCTTCTCGAGCCTCAATCCGAAGTTCCATTAACCATATCCATTTCCCAACATTTGAAAGTTGCCTAACATTTGAAAGTTGCCTAACATTTGAAAGTTGTCTTGAGGTTCTGGCATTTACGAGATAAAGCTCGGGCTTTTGAAAGTGAAGCCAAGTCAATTTCAAAGTACCAGAATATTATCGTCGATGGAAGAGTAATGTCCGAAATTCTATAGGTTTTAATGTCGACTAGAGGGATACCTAACAACAAGGAGTGACCACGTTACAAAAAAAAAGGTTTTATTCAATGTCAACCAGTGACCACAATACATATTCCACTGTACGCACTTACTCACCCCCCCCCCCCCCCCTTCCCCCCACTAGGATCCTACGATGTTGGGTAAATTAACCTCGACCCATGATCCTCCACTAGGGCTGAGCATCGGGCCAATACCGACCCGACCCGAACCGATACCGATTAATACCGAAACCGAAATATAGGAAACACATCAAAACGAAACCGAACCGAATTTGCTTCGGGTTCGGTATTGTGACGGGCCAGTCGGTTGGATTTCGGTCCATTACCTGAAAATACCAAAAACACACATAAGAAGCGTCTGATACACCTTGATGAGCCTGCAGGTTTTTAATTTTGAAAGAAATGCATCAGAAGCGTATAGTTTAATTTTGTAACTGAAGGTGTATAAACATAAAAGTACAGTACAATACTTTGAGATAAAGATCGATGGATCAATATAGGCCATCATGAACTGTACGAGCATGAGCGGGTAAACTTTCCGCCATGGCAATAAATTTTGAGAGTTTAAAGTTTATTTCTGGTGCAATTTCTGCAAGATAAGTATCAACCAGCCTTGATACTTTAACCAAAGCGGTTTGTGATGGCGAATCAACCCCATCCGACTCAAAACCCGAACCATCACCACCGTCACCATCTTCCATTTCATCATCACTATCATCATCTTGCTGCGAAAAATTAACCAAAATTCTATGAATTGAGCAGTCACAGACCTGAGCAACAAAGACCTAAATCCCTAATTATATTTCGGGTGGATCGGGCCACTTTCGGTTTTGGTCGGTATTTCTACCGACCCGGCCCGAATACCGAAAACGATGATTACTTACGTCGACTACCGCCCCGGATGCACATATTTCGATTTCGGTTTCGGTCGATATTTCTCAGCCCTATCCTCCACAAATGCTTGGAAATAGAATCGAACCCACACACTTTAGGCACATTTGTGGCCTCAGTGTGTCATCGAACCTACTCAAGTTATGTTTGATCGGTAAAATATCCCCAAATTACTGTCATAGGGTGCGAAACGGTCTAACAATTAGGTTGAAGGCTAGAGGTGTGAAAAATCGCAGACAAAAATTGATCCGAGTTTTAATGACGGTTTGGTCTACAGTTAACAATTTTTCTTTTTCAGTTTCCGGTGACCTACTAAGTGTGTTTATGAAACATTTAAAAAAAATATCTCAAGTGACTAATTGAATTCTCTATACTAATATGATTAACGAAAAAACCTATTGCGGTTTGACATAAAATATCGACATTCATCCTCGTCAAATTAAAATCGTGAATTCAATATCATCAAGTCGAAATCGTGAATTCATATCAAATCACAGCGAATAGTAAGTTTAGGCATTTAGAGATCAAATTACATTAGTTTGTGAATTCATATGAAATTACATTAGTTTGTGTATCTTTAATCTCATTATCATGACATGTTTAATCTTATTAGGATATAAATTAATTATTGGTGTTTATGTTTATATATAGATGGAAGAACAAAACATCGAAAACTTATTCAGTGCTGAAGATATGAGTTCATCAAGTGTGTTGGAAATGATGAAAAAAGAAAACTTCAAAGAAAAACATTTTTGGAAAAGAGAAAACAATCAAGGAACAGATAGCCAAAGTCCAAGAAATGATTTAAAATTTGACAGACACATACTCTTTCGTTTTAATAATTACTGTATTGTATGATTGTATCAATATGGGTGGTAACTAATTATTGTATTGTATCAAAATGAGTTGTAACATACCCTATTTTTTTAGAATAAAAATATTACATCATACATACATTATGCATATATACCCATAACCTTGTTACGTGTGAATCATCTCATCGAACATTTAGACGAATCTCTAACAAAAATAGAGGAAGAAAATCGTAGGATGTCGAGATGACAAATTATGAATGAAACATAGAAACTAAACATTTTAATTAAAAATTTGCAACTTACATGTTTAAGTAACGTAGAGGTAAGTGGTGTTGATCGAGTCGGGTAAATGAGTTTTGGGTTATACGGGTCGGTGTAAGATATTAGGGTTTGCATGTGATGATCGTTGATTTCTCTGTGTATCGTGTAAATTCACTTTCCGTATTAAGTATTTCGACCCTATCAATTGTCTGGGTTGCACGAAATCCTAATTGGGACAATACAAAGAGAATTGTCAATTTGTGTTCTAGGCACTAAATCACAAATCGGAACAGTAAAGGATTGATGAATTTTCGTATATAAAAAAATGAGACAAATACAACAGTTTTAGAAACCAATCATAAGGCAGTTTTGTGACGGTTACCGACGTTTTTCAGACAGTTATAACTGTCTGAAAACTGTCCCAAAAGTTGGGAAAACGGCGGGAAAACTAAGATCAAGCTTAATACTGATTTGTAAGGGGCTCAGCCCCTTGACCCCTGCTTTGCTGTCGTAGTTGAGTTCATATCAACTCAACGAGTGTGCACTCCACACTTCCCTGACTCGTATCCGAGCTAAATATAAAGTCACATCAGTCTCTAGTAAATCACATTACCTAAATGACCGTCGATGACACTAAAATCACCAACAGTCGGGATATTCGGGTTTTTGGTGATGAAAATTATACCCATACCCGACCCATATAAACATTCGGGTTATACAGATTTGGGTTATTCGGGTTCCGGTTATTCGGTTTAATCTACTTAATCCATTTTATCCTTTTAATAAAAAACTTGGTTTGCAATCATTGAGATTTTGATATGTATTTAATAAGCAAATACCGAGCAAACTAAACTACAATAATTCCCATACTCCAATATCTATACACAAACAAACGATCAACAATTATTAGATTTACAGTTACTTACTTATACACTTTTTAACTATTTAACCTTGTTTAATGTACTAAATTTTTCATACTTACGTCACATGAACTGATATAAGATTATTAACAGCTTATAATTTCTTCCTAAATTTAGATTTAAATTTAAATAATTTAATATGAAAAGAAGAAGGCATAACAAAATAATTTAGAAATTCCAATACTTACTCATAATAAGAAAACACTAACAATTTAGTAGTATCTACATATTATTTATTAAAATTAAAATAAGATTATGTGCTAATAACAATGGTAACATTGAAAAAGAAAGAAATAGCTATTCTCACAAAATAAAATTAAGTTTTTTGTATTTTAACGAATTAGAAAAAAATATACTAACAAACATGCACTAATAAACTATTAATTTTTTTAACTTAATGGTTGTTCGGCTTATCCAAACAAGGATAAATATATGCCCGTACTCATATAAACTTTGCTTTATTCGGGTTTAACCTATTTAATCCGTTTAACCCATTTAACGTGACATCTTTAACCCATACTAAATTTGGGTCGGATAGGTTATTCGAGTTAGGGTAAAAACGACACCTTGAGTGTTTATTGGGTTGGGTTAGTGGGTTTTAGGTTATATGGGTCGGGTTTTCGAAGTTACTTCATGATTTTTATTTTAATGGAATAGATCAAATCGCAAAACGTATAAAGTACCCAACCTTATTTATATTCAAAAAAAATTTATATGTAATAAAAAAAAGCCCGGTAAGGAGAGTAGGGTAGCAATAATTATGTTAGATACTGACTAATAAGATATAGGATATAACTAATAAGTTACTTATCCACGCTACGTTATGGGGTATTAAACAATGTATGTAATTGCGTAGTCAACATTGAACTTTATCTTATTGTTTTGAATTTAAGGAATGAAAACGTAGTGATTAATTAGGTTACCAATAATTCGTCGTTTCGTTTCTAAAATGTGACATAACCGACATTTTTATCTTATTTAATAATATTCAGTTAGTTAATGATTAGTTTAAAAGGTAGTTTCAATAGAGTGTATGATTTCCACTATTGGTAATAAAAATTTTATTATCAATGCAAAATTTTCATTTCATTCACACATTACTCTATACATTCATTAATTATTTAATCATATAAGTTTCATTTGACGATGTTTTATATGAAAAAATAGTTACAGTTTTAAGTGATATTAAACACTATTAAGAACATTTAAACATAATTAACAACTTTTAATTCAATCTATAACTATTTTACAAAAAAAAAATAGATGATTAAGATTGAATGGATTATAATCTTTTATTTATAATCAATGTTCACCTTCTTAAAATCCAAACTTAAAATTGAAATGGTACATATGTTTTATATAGCCATATAGGTATAGAGAATAGTAACAAAATTGAGAAATCGGGTTATACGGTATATTTGAGTTACCCAAAAAGAAATAAAAATACTTGTACCCGTACATAAGCTTCGGATTATTCGGATTTAACCCATTTAACCTGTTTAACCCATATAACCCAACCCGTTCAACCCAAACTCAATTTGGGTGGGATGAGTTATTCGGGTGGGCTTGGGTAAAAACGACACCTCAACACTTGAGGAATATCTAACGAAAGATAATACAACATTACAACTTATCCAAAAGATGGAATAAAGGTGCAACTTGCAGCATTGAAGTATACTAATGGTCACGCCGACTCCTATGTATCTAATATTATACATTAATATTATTATAATTACAACGTCGTATAGTTTGCTTGTGTATAGTAGTATTATTTAGGTTTATGGATGTGAACCAAGTACTTAAAAATACATATTAAAAACACACATATATGTTGCTTCTACAGCCAGCATTTCACCTTCAGATGTTCCTATCAGCTTACAACTATCAAACATAATAAACAACAATTAACCAAGAGAATATCAATGTCAAATCACCAACTAAACCATGAACAATAGGTCCACCCTAGAACCAGTGGCGGATCTAGAATTTTAGATTTGGGTATAATGGTCCGATTCAAATTTTGCGGTTCGGGTTTTTATCGTTGTTTTGATTTTCTTTTAGATTTGGGTTTATATATGAGACTTGTCATGTTTTCGAATTTGTTGCGTTTGGATTTTAGTTGGGTATGAACTTAAGTCGATTGTTAGTGGCTCAAGCGCTCTGCAGAATAAAAGCTACACGTAAAACATTAACAGTTACATTTAAAAGACAAAGAGAAACGTAATAATTACAGAAAAAAATTTCTAAGTAATGTGATATGGGTATTAGATCAACCACATTTACCTCTCCCCGTTCCTTCAATCTATCCACATAACGACACATCATTTTATAACGATGACATTTTTAAAAACAGAATATCCTAATTAATCAAAGCCTTATTTTCAAACAGTACATGAAACCAAAATGAAATCATGATCTAAAATAATAGGATATCATAAAATATCCGAAACAGCTTAAAATACTTTATATTTAATAGAATTAGAGTACCTAAAAAATAATTAATATCAGTACTAACTACTTTTATCGAGTACATGGACTTATTTATAAAAATACAAGTGTATTGGAAATGGGGAATTATGTGGGTTGTTGGGTAAAAAACTACGAGACCACCAAAGGGCTTCTAGGCTAGCGGTATGTGGGTGACCCATTGACTAGAAGGTCATGGGTTAAAGTCTCGGTGGAGACAATTGTGTGAATTGTATATAGTGTGTTTGTAGTATTTGCCTTTCTAAAAAAAAAAAAAACTACGAGACCATAAATGAAGTTAGATAAGGAAGTCAAAGTCTCAAATAGTCAAATCTACTGTTTTTCTTATTGGTCAATCAAAAGCTTATTTTCTTCATGATGATACAAGAGAATCAGAGAAACAAGATTAGAATTACTACATCACTAATTCTTTTTCTTTTGTTTCTTAGTTGGTGAATGGATTTGGGTTGTGGGTATGAAATCTTTGAAATTTGATTTACAAATCCTAAGAAGAAATGTTTTTTACACTACAAGGGGTGATGACAGAGTATGCACTTAGACTACAGATCCATCTTCTGTTTTAGATTAGTGTACTGAATGTTTAAAGCAAACTCGGTATTTATCCTTGGGTTATGGCATATAGGTTCTAATGGTATTTTTTTTACAAAGCTAAATACTTGGAAATAGTAGTGAGAGTGCATTATCATACGCCGATATAAGAAAGCAAAGATGAATTTTTGAATGATAAGTATTCCTTTTGAAGGCTACAATAGTTATTACCAGAAAGAAAAAGGAAAACAGACAAGTAGAATTACTTGAAAACTGGGAAATGATATGAGATCAGATGAGTTTAAAGGGAAGAGGCCAAGGAGTAGACCTGGGAACCTCAATCTTATCCTTAATGCGCTGAATATGTTTCTCCTTCTTAGGTCTCGAGTTTCCATATGAACCTTTGAATATCTTCCCCTTTTTTGTCCTTTTATCTCCTCGTCCGCACAATACAGGACCACTCGCCGTTGAATATGACTCACCCGTCACTACTAATCTCCTTGCCATCGTTCCCCATCGCTGCACCATCGCCATCGCCATCGCCATCGCCGCTCTCAGATTTCTCTTCTTATTATTAGGGTTCAACACACACTCTTTTTCTTTTTCTTTTTCGTTTTCTTTTTACTTTTGTTTTATTTATCATATACATTGGTTCGGGACATCAACATTAGTACAAGGAAGTACATATACGTCATTAGTACTAGTATGGTACCTCGTCTATGAAAAGGGATCCGAAGGTCAATCATTCCCAGTGAAGGTATGGGGGGAAAAGGAGTACGTTAGTCGATGGAGCGGACGAAAAAAAATTCATATTCAATCATTTATAGTGGGTGATTTATGGTAGCTAATTATTTGTCTCGTTACATATATATGGAGTGCAATAGTTTAAAGTTCTGTCTTTTAGGCAATATTAAAAGAATGTTGTGGTAACAATTTATGGTTCGACCATTCAACGATAATAATTATTATGTCGTATGATCGATTTTCTCAATTTTTCTCCACTAACCTAAGGAATCTCAAATTTGTAACTAAAGAAAAATTTAGATTCCAACGGATTTAAATTCCGTCATAAACTTCAAACAAACATGTTATGGAAAAGGAATTCAATTCAAATTCACTCAAATTTTTCTAGATTTCGTGAAACAAACACCCCCGCAAAATATTTTCCGTTCGAATCATTCAACCCATTTTGGATAATTCGACTCATTTGAAGATTAAGCTCATTTGCGAACATAACAAAAGTCTAATTTTTCAAGTCATTTTGTTTTTTTAATAGGTAACGTCTAATAATTTCACGTTCGGTCAAAAAGAGAATTAAATATATATTTCCTGAATAATATTCCGGTATAAACCCATGTTTTCTATAAACAAAATCTAATTTTCCTTCAACGATGTAACAACAAATTAAAAATAAATTCAGACACTACGTTTTCTAATCTTTTATCCTTCTGCTTTTCAAGCTGAAAAAAAATATTTGCCTTCAAGACATTCAAATTCGGTATGTTTCCATGAATCCAGGTAACACGTACTTTCGAATGTTGTAATGAAGGATAATCAATATGATGACAAAGTTCATTAGCCTTAAAAGTATCAAATGTAATACTACTCATCTTATTGGTATTAAGACTTATCAGTGACCAATAGAAGAATATAAACTTCTGATGATAACCATCTTGCTAGAATTATAGAGCAACACGAACCACAAAACTATCAACTAACTTTATAAAATTTAGATTATAAATCAAATATTTGATAAATTTACTCCATCAAATAACGTTTAAAGTTAAAAATAATAGTTACATGAATACAAATTTTATATCAATTCATTTAAATTGTCTTTATTTTATATGAGTATATTTTTTTATAAAATTAGTAATATAATTAATTAAAGGAAATTAAGATTACTTTATATGTTATATTTCATTAAGGGGTATATTACTAATTATACTTTACTTAAAAATTTAACATTTTAATAAAAAGTGAAAATGTTTTATATATTAGTAAAGATAAAGATATATTTCTTAGTTATTGTTGTAATTAAGGAAATGTCACTAATTGTAAATTGCTTTAAATGATGAATTTTGTGAGATGTATAAAAAGAGTAGAAAAGTAATTTCAATTACTTAAAATTTAAAAGATTAAGACTTTTAGGAAAATGATTTATAATATAGTAAAGATAACCTTTGTGTCTAAAGGTTTTTGAATATCAAATAATCTTATACGTTGCTACTTGCACCTAACAATGGATAAATCACAATACCTTCAACCTCACCGTTCCCCACACCGCGCCTTCAACCCACCCATCCCATGCCCATACGGTCCAAACATGGCGTAGTGAAACCCGAAACGCGCCTTAACCTACATACCTCCACAACTCTACCTCCTTTGTTTCCTAATTATATTTACACGCATTCCGAGATCCTAACTCCCTATAAGTCATGAATAAGGAAAACCGTGCTCTTATTTCTAATAGGACTCGGGTTTTGGTTACTCGACCACCAGAAACCAATGTGGTCACATATATGTGGTTAAAAGAGAAACATAATGCCGGTGGTACTCTCACTCGTTACAAAGCTCGACTTATTGCTAATGATAAAAGCCAATTGGCGAAGCCATGATTTTCAACTAGGGTAGACCATATAGCTTCTCAAAACCTACGATATGAAAGACGACAAAATTATATAAAGTTTATTGAAAAAAGAACTCATATTTTGAATGCATATACGTTGGTTATTGTTGTGATTGTCAACTAGTAACCATTAATTGTTAAGTGTAGTTGTTTTAAAAGAAAATTGGATGAGCCAACTTGAATAATCTATGTAAATTTTTGTAACGTTCTTGTTATTTACATATAAAAAGCAATAAAGATTAAAAAGTTGGGTGGACCATGACCACCCCACCACTAAGGTGGGTTCGCCCCGTATTGGGATAGATTGTGATGAGATGTGTGGTCCTGTAGTTAAATCGACAACCATTCTGACAGTTTATAGCCTTGCGTTTTTACGTCAATAACCTATTCATCAGTTTGACGGATGCATTTCTTCATGATGATTTACATGAGACACTTTTTAAGGTGTGATGATATGACGAAAGCAAAGACACCCGAAAACAAGCAAAAAAAAGTAGGACAAATGTTCAATTGGCCATAAATAAAAACCTCTACCCAATAGTTTAACGGGAGACGAGCCTGGAAGAGTAACGTACAAATCATTATTGATTGTACGCAACATTCGTTTAGATTTTCCATTTTGTTCAGATGTATTAGGACATGAAAAACAAAATACAATGCTTTAAACTTATTAAATTATTATAAAGATAAATCAAAACCTAATATGATTTAATTTTATATTTTATTATATGTGTTTATGTGAATATCGACAAATATAGTTATTCCAATGATATTTATTCATGATTTTGCATTTAGTGGTGTGTTTGTTTTTGTTTGTGGACTTTATTATTTATGATAAAGAGAAAAATGAGTTTAAAAAATTTAGCCGAAACAAATAAACTACACCCCATTAGTATCAAAGCTTGCTCGAATAATGGATCACCTTGTACGTAGTATGCGAGTAAGGCATTATGCCGATATAAGTGCTTGGATTTTTCTTTGGTTCTTTCCTTGAATGATTTCAATTTGATTTGGATTTTGAGAGGAGTTTTTTAGGATGTAAACTCATGTCCCACGATGTAACAAAGGGTAATCTCAAAGCAAACATGTACGTGAGTGAGTTGTAGCGTTATTCAACATATTGTTATATGGTTCTAGAGTTTAACCCGATATGTACTTACCTTGTGTTTCGATGTTGACTTAATTATCGGTTTCATGGCTTGACATGGGGCCTGTTTTCAGACCAATGGAACCCGCTCAGCCTTGCTTTTGGACTCTTGGCCTTCTTTTAAGTAGAATCTTTTTTAGTTAACTAGAATCAAACAAATCAAAATTTAATTCTGAATACTAAAATGTCATTTCATTAGTTTTTTTGAATGGTCACACAATTTATACAACTTGCTACATGAACAAATGTCCTCCCTGTTCCTGTCAAATTCAATACAAATCTAAAAGAATAAAAGAATGAACGATCAACCTTTTGTTTCAAAGAATAGAGCCAAAGCTTTCGATAGGATCAGATTCTTCGAGCATGGACGCTGCCTGGAAGCTGTCTATGGCATCAGATAAGCGACCATCAAGTTTATGAACGAATCCTAAGTGAAGCCAAGCCATACGATTGGTGGGCTCAAGCCGTAGAGCATCTGAAAGCATGGTTCTCGCCACTGGTAACATGGGCAAGCCTCGGTTTGACATAATAGCCCCGATACTGATCTTTGAAGGTACATAATTTGCCTCTACTAGTAGAGAATTTACATAGGTAGCCAATGCTTCATCTATTTCCCCACGTCTCTGGTATATTGTCCCTACATGAGTTAGACGGGTATAATCAGTTTTTCATTTTAATTAAAGAAGGTGACGCTGAATACATATTACTCGTAGTTGTTAGTTGTGATGTTACCCTCAGTATGCAGTGTCTCTGATGAGCATTCTATGATTCCTCTAGCTTTCCCCAAGCAAATTTCCGCATCCTTCCAACGTCCAAGACTGGAATATAAGTTCGCTAGACCCTGCCAAACTTCATACTCGTTTACTCTGTCATTTTCAATCTACAAAAAAAAAAAAAACATACAAATACATTAACACTAATACTTATAAACAATTTCAAAAATATATTTAGGCAAAAACTAACCTGATGTGTACTTTGTGGGCCATTAGATTTCTTTTGAGCTTGAATCAGTGCAAGTAAATGGCGATAAGTTTCAATTGCATCCAAGTGTCGTGACTGTGCGATTCTCAGTTTGGCTTTCAATCTCAAAAGAGGTCCTTGATCCCACTTTGTTGTCTCGTCTAAAGCAGCATCAGTGACCACCTCTGCCTCTTGAAACCGTTGTTGTGCAGATAAAATCAAAGCAAGTAGTCTCCAACCGCGTAACATGGACCCACCAGTTACATCAATATACTGTTTAGATAATCGTAATGCGTTATTTAAGTTCCTATGCATTGCATATTGAATCGCAAGCTCAAAAACAAGATCCGAGTTTTCTGGCTCCATTGCAATTGCTTCATCTAATGATTTCAATGCATCAGACTGAAGGCGTGACCGTTCATAATCAGAGGATGAGCAAACACTCGCCTGTTTGCCAAAACACAGACCCGATACTCGAAGGCATACACCCATTAAATGTTTGTTTCTTTGTTTACAATTATCTACCGCCCTTTGAGCATACTTACTTCCCTCTGCAGCAAGAAGCCCATCCTCACTGCATATTTTAGCAGCCAACAGCAAGGACGTTATATCATCTGGTTTTTCATGTTTATGAAGGGCTTTTTTCAGCAAATCAAGTGCAGTTTTTCTGTCATTAGAACAAAGCGCCAATGTTTTCCAGAGATCCACACGATGAATTACTCCAGGAATTACCTCTTCAAGTTGTTTAGCTAAAAATGGAGTTTGGCTGCAAAGAGATAAAGCAAATGTGAGGTGTTCTACAACAGTGGGGTCCCATTTCGCCTTCCCGAGTGAGAATTTTCTCATTAAAATTATCAAAAGTAAAATGGCTTCTTCCAAATTGCCTTTTGGAACGTATGTACCCTCAATATGTGTAGATGTAGTGGGGGTTCCCGCCTCGACTCCACTATAGAGTAAAAAAACAGCAAAGTTAGTCTG
Organism: Senecio squalidus; assembly: GCA_910822075.1. NCBI lineage: Eukaryota > Viridiplantae > Streptophyta > Magnoliopsida > Asterales > Asteraceae > Senecio > Senecio squalidus. Next base: position 20,703,893 of record CAJVGC010000065.1, on the reverse strand, counting down.
AATTCGTGCACAGCTGTCGTTGTCAAGGTTCCATTGACTGAGGAGGGAACGTCGATAAGAAGAAACGGCCTCTTGATAACAACCCGATTCCACCCATAGTTGTGGGAGGAGTTCAACAGCTCGGCTTATTGTTTCTTGTAACTTAGTTTCTACAAAAGCATCAGGAATCCCTTGTGGAAATATCTTCTCTACTGCATCAAGCACTTTTTTACATTCTTCGGCAGCATCTACAATTAATATTCTGTTACTTTAACTCCCTTGTTAGAAAAGATGAAGATTAAAAGTAAATAATCAGTAGTTGAAAGAGATGTGTCAAGTTCGACCATTTTACTTGTCTAATGGTCCATTCGGGTTATATTTTATCTTGGTAAAATAAAACAGCTTAAAAGAGAACCAGTCGAAAGTCGTGCAACGTGTATTTTAAATACTATTAATGTTGTAATCACCTCGTACACAATTTTCTTGACCCATTAACCACTCACCTGCCCGCCCATTTTGTCACCTCTAGTTGTCAGATAAGAAATGTTAATTGGTAATATTTCTAAGTGAAGATGCAATAAATAGAAAGACAATTTCACTTCATTCCTACTTTGGTCACTAAACTTAAAAAATCGTTACTAAAACTATCTTTCAAAACCAGTACTAAAACTTCAACTTTCAAAAACTGTTGCATGAACCATTCAACTTTATTAGCAAGTTGCAGGTTTGTAACTAAAAGTACCCAAAATAAATAATTTGGTAGAATCGTGTGGTTTAGCAACGATTTTCAATGTGAGAGAAACATATCTCTGCAAGCCTTAAAGCACCTAGGCCCGAATTTAAACGAAGGGACACTATGCTGCTATATTTTACAATGTGTCATATGTAATTATGTATAATAGTGTTTAATTCGAGAACATAAGTATATACTTATTTGAGTTAATCAAATTCCATTATAACGGCATTATATAAGAAGTGTTTTCTTGACGAGTTACGAAGTATCAGACTAGTTTCAATCGGTCAAAACCATTTTATCTTAAAGGAATTTTGGAACATAAAACTTGCAACAATTTTCATTGTCGGATGTACCAAGTCTACTGCAGCATTTTTCATTTGTTTAAGCAAAGATTGTAAACGGTACTATTCCTTCAAAATCAGAAGGCGGACAGAGAGATCGTACCATTTATCCTGTTAAGTTTTTGAAGTGACTTGGTTTTCAAATATATGGCTTCAAGCACCAGATTGGCTCCCTGCTGTGGGCCTGAAAGCCCTGACTCGGTATGGGAGCGAGCTTTTTTAGGTATTTTGTCATTGGAACACGACTGCAGCCGCTGTATAGCAGCTTGGATATCAATACCTTCAAATACACCAAGAGCAGCTTCCACATTTCCTCTTTGATATTCCAATCTTCCAAGAAGAGCTCGTGCTTCCTATATGTTTTTTTCCCGAGTTAGATAATTACATGAATCAGATGTTATGTAACATAAGATCAACACATATCCATTACAACAGAAATTAAAATGTCCTACTTTTATAATTTAGTGACTCACCTAAAACATGATTGACAAATGATTAAAATGCAAAGCGTGTTACTGCTATCTATATTCGAGAGATACACTAACTCTCTAATTAACGTTCTGCTTTCGAGAGGTAAATCAACTCAACTCTAATGATGCTCACGGCTCACTCATTGATTCTCTTTAATAATGATAATAAGCATAATAATCAACTATTCCTAATCTCTTTTCTAACACGTCAAGATTAATAGCTGTTACCAATATCAAGACCAAGATTAATTCATATACTAACACGTAAAAACTAATAGTTATCAATAAATTTCTAAAAAAAGAATGCCAACCTCGATTGATCAGCACGAATCAAAGTGTTAAGTGTTTATACTCATTGATAATAAAAAATAACACGTACAGAATTCATTTATAACATAGAAACTTATACGTCAAGGAAATGGAATTGTAAAATACGAACCTCGGAATTGAGTGATAAACCTTCACGTAAATCAGCCTCGGCTTCATCCATATGACCGGCGTCGAGCTTTGCTTCAACGGCATCTGTTTGTACGCAACTTCCATTTGCACAAACTTGTCTTTCTACAGACTGGTGGCTTGATGATTCCCCCGACATTGCTTCCTTTTTTTACATTCGGTTTATTCAATCAAATAATTGTCCTGCAAAAAAACAACAATATTTCATTAACGTAAAAGGATCATAAAGTAAGATTATTGACACAATAATAATTTCAATATATAAACAACCAGCGCATTGCATGAAGAAAAACAATTGAAACATGAGATTCGTGGGAGAAAATGAGGATCAAGATCTGGAAATGTTTGAAATTTTGGTTGGGGTTGAAATCTACGTGGGTTACAATATACTATTTTGTTATTTTTAGAGATACCATTTATCCTCCACTTATATAATTTGTATTAAAATATGATCGATTAAGATACATAATTTTTTAAAGATTTTATTTGATTTTAATCTAATGTGTTCGAACAATGATTGTCAAACATAAAGACTAAGGTTTAGGTGATGTCAACCTTAGATCTCCTGTAATGATCACAGTGCAAACCCAACAAGTTCTTGACGAACCTAGGGTGACAAAGGTTGAGGATGAAAGCGATACTGTATGAACTCTGCGTTTAAGCTTTAGTGAGTGTGTGTTCAGATGAGATCAGATAGTCTCGACAATGATTTAGACCATATATTTATATGGTCAGTCTCAAATATATGGAACGTTGATCTATTAATGATGATCATGAATACTTGAGCTGCCTTAATCATCAATCACCATTATATGTAACGCCTTACTATTATGACGACAATAAATCAGTCGTGAAGCGCCATTATGACGGGACGCCAACCAATAAGACATACGCTTCAAATGACAGGCGTTGACAACTTGACAGGTAGACGCTTCAAATGACAGGCGTTGACAACTTGACAGGCAGGCACTTACCTGACCTATGCTCCATTTGGGGTGGAGGTGTGAAGGTAGCGCACACCTGCTCTGTTATCAAGATTTCTTTTGGTGTTTTTCTAAGAGAAAACTCAGACGCATGTTTATCGTATAGGCCAAACCTCTTGTTGCTCCTTTCATTTCGTCGATTTTCTTCAGTTAGAGCATCATGCCTGCGATCTGACGTGTCGGTCCATGACTTGCCGCCTACCTCTCTTGTCAGGGAGACAGTTTCCTTTGACCTTAGATAGTCATATGTCCTGTCCCTGGCTTCTTTGAAAGTTACCGGAGTTCGCTTGATCAGTTTCTCTTGTAGTTGTCCTCGGAGCAAGGAGAGGGTAAAACCCGAAATTTGTTGACTTTCGCGTAACGCAACAATTTTCTGGCACTCCTGTGTGTAACGCTAAATGAAGTCACGTAACCCCTCTCCTTCCCTTTGTCGTATCAGATGCGTCTCTATATGAGTTCTCTGCTGCTTCTTTTGCTGTACAAAATGAGTCACAAATTTAGCCTTTAGATCTGCAAAGTCTTAAATACTCCTCTCAGGCAAGTCAGCAAACCAATCACGAGCGAAACCTTGTAATGTTCCAGGGAACATGTGGCAAGCGACTGGGTCTAACCATTTCTCCGTCATAATAGCCTGTTCAAACATAGCAAGGTGGTCGTCTGGATCTCGAGTACCGTCGTAAGTACCAACAACGGACGAGACTTTTTGCTTATCTGGGAGTGGGAATCTGGAAACCTAGTCACAGAACTTTGAACTAACCACTGACAAAGGCATAGTGGCTGCACGGGGTGGTACTGATGCTGTCACTAGGGTTTGCAACACTCTGAGCATGTTGTTAGATGTGTCATGTGGTAGAGGTGGTGGTGGGGTGTGAATGCGTGGTTGCCTTAACTTCCCCATAAATTGCGACAACGGATCTACTGGTTGAACAGGCGGCGGATGCGGGGCTGGGCGCAACGCCGCCACCAACTGAGACAACAGGTCCGATGAAGTAGGTGGTGGAGGAGGCGGTGGTGGCTGAGTACTATGAGCCAACCTTCTAAGCAACTCCACAATTGGATCCTCCCGAACCCCTTGAGTAGCGGTCGGAGGAACATTTGAAACAGGTTGTCTGACTTGATCCGTGCCATCCTCCTGAGAGCTTGTCCCGTGGGACAAAAGAGGCTGAAATTGAGGGATGGATGTCACTGGCGGTGGTGAAGTAAACATACTTGTTCCCGCCAGCCTTATGGAAAAAATGGGACTTGTTAAAGAGGGATACCCTCGTGTCGACCTTAGATCCGACACCGTCCACTCAGAATCGACGTATGATGGCATTGTGGTACGAACATGTGATGGAGGAAAAGCAGGGGGTGAAGTCATCACCGTTTCCGGTGCAGTGGTAGTCACGGTAGTGGTTATTTCTAGCGCTGAAGAAATGACCTGCGATGAATTTGTTGCCTCCATGGAAATGGTTGATTACGGAGAAAAAAAAAGAATTGGGAAAAATGAAACGCCGTTAAAAAACGGGTCCCACGGATGGCACCAATGTTCGAACAATGATTGTCAAACACAAAGATTAGGGTTTAGGTGATGTCAACCTTAGATCTCCTATGATGATCACAGTGCAAACCCAACAAGTTCTTGACGAACCTATGGTGACCAAGGTTGAGGATGAAAGAGAGAGTGTATGAACTTTGCGTTTAAGCTTTAGTGAGTGTGTGTTCGGATGAGATCAGATGGTCTCGAAAATGATTTAAATCATGTATTTATATGGCTAGTCTCAAGTATATGGAACGTTGATCCATTAAATGATGATCATGAATACTTGAGCTGCCTTAATCATCAATCACCAGTATATGTAACGCCTTACTATTATGACGACAATAAATCAGTCGTGAAGCGCCATTATGACGGGACGTCAACAAATAAGACAGGCGCTTCAAATGACAAGCGTTGACAACTTGACAGGCAGGCGCTTCAAATGACAGGCGTTGACAACTTGACAGGCAGGCGCTTCAAATGACATGCGTTGACAACTTGACAGGCACGCGCTTCAAATGACAGGCGTTGACAACTTAACAGCCAGGCGCTTACCTAGATATACATAGGTAGTCCTTACTAACCTCATCATAATGAATAAGATTAAAACTAAAACCTACTTTTCTTTTATTTTTTTAAATTAATTTAACTCATAAACCGTTAATCGTTAGACAAAACAAATTACACCGTTGCGATCATCTCATTTTTATTAATTAGATCAATGGTGTTATATACTTTCGACGACTTTTTTTTTCCTTTTATCTTTTGGTGGGTATTGAAATTGTAACGATAATAACACATGTGTTATTAACACCAATTCGTAAAACTTTGTAAAAGATAATTACTATAAAACGTATAAATTACCTTAATTTAGAAAAAATATTAAATTATGACGATTTTTTTCCTTCATTTTTTTGACATAATTGTGATAGTACGCATATCATATGAGATAGTACGCATATCACATGTGATAGTCCGCATATCACATGTGATTGTACTGTATATCATATTTGAATTTTTTTATTATGTATGTCAAATTTCGAAAACTAATAAGGCAATAGAACATATGATTTTAACTTTAATTATGAATTTTAAAACATAACAATATTATATGAGGTATAATCTATATAGACCCGGAAAAAAAAATTGACAATTTTTTATTTTTCCGTTTTCTGGCAAATGTTGATATTCGTAAGGTACAATCACATATGATTTGAACACTAAATATGAATTTCAAAACATATATTTTGTTATATTATATACATTCAACTAGAATAAAAAAAAATGCAAAAATAATATGTCAAACTACTAACATCACATGTGATAAAATTTCAAAACCAATAAAAAAATCTGGAAAAAAATTATTTCAAAATTATATCGAGTGGGTATTCTACAGAAATGTGATTTAATACTTGTAACAATGGTGTAATATATTCGTTTAAACAATTACGGTTTTTGAGATATTTAATTTTTTAAATAAAATTAAATTAAATGGATTTTGAAATTAATAATTATGATTGGTTAATTTAGTTTCAACTTTTTTAATAATTTTTAGAGTTAATTACATAAATCGTCCCTATGGTTTACCCAAAATTATGGATTTCGTCCCTAAGTTTAAATAGTTGCATAAATCGTCCAAGTTCTGAAATTAATTATGCTTTTCGTCCCTAATTTCTAATTTGCACCCGTAATTTAGGGACCGAATCCGTAATTGAGGACAAACTTTAGGGACGAAATCGGTAATTAGAGCAAATCTTAGGGACGAAAAAGGTAATTAGTTTCTAAAAGTGGATGACTTATGCAACTTTTTAAACTTAGGGACGAAATCCATAATTTGAGATAAACCTTAAGGACGATTTTTGTAATTAACTCTAATTTTTATTGATCTCATTCCTAAAATACATATATGATTAAAGATCATATTTATTATTTTGATACAATGCTTTATATGTAAAATAAAATCATAATATTTTACAGTTTTTAAGATATGTGAAAGTCTAAGTTTCGGTGAGTTTTAAATTTAATTGTTATATTATGATTTCTTAAAAAGATTCCTCTATAGAGTTTACAATTTGGTTCGGTACAGTGAAATGATGGAATGAAAAATGCGTGTTTAATGAAAGAGAAAAAAAACTTTTTACATTTTATATCAAATATATAAATAAATAAAAAAGTGCTTCAAGTAGACAATTTGGATGTAGTTGACCGGTTGAGTTGAGTTGATTTACAAAATAAAGAGGTGAGGTTTTATTTCACGACGTCATGTTGTTGTTTTTTCCTTTTTTCTTTGTGAATTTTTTCTCTTCAAAACTTTTCTGTCTTGAAGACGTTAAAGTGTTATATTCTTTCTTGCTCGTGTTATGTTTTGTTAGGGTATATCAATTTAAATTCCTTACCGTTCACAGATACAACAAGATATATTTATACTTTTTATAACTGATAAGTGTTTGAGCAACGAATAACGTGCTCAACGGTTTGGGTGTGGTAAGTAACCAATACGGTGTCCTGTAAAGTGTAGTGCAAACCTATCAAACCTTTGACGAGCCTACATTTCTGCACAATGATACAAAACTTCTTTTGGTATCCAATGCATTTTGGGTCCTCTTTGGTTAGCTTTATTCAAAAACCATTGATAAGTCGTGTTAATTATGTGTAAAGAATATGAATTCCATTTCTCCGGTAAACACACATTTGAGGTAGTTGATTATGAAATCGGTGTGTTTGTTTTTGTAATTGGTGGAGGCTATGATGCTGCTAGTAACAGTGTTGAATGTGGTTATGGCAATGATAGTTATGGTGTTGATGGTTATGATGGTGTGTGTGTTTGACAATTCTACAAGGTGCCGACTTTAAAGAAGTTTCTTCATAATACAAAGAATTTGTGACTGACATTGTTCTATAAGTTGAGTTTCACAATAGAAAGAATATGTTACTAACATAGTTTTACAAGTTATGTTGATTCACTGGTTTCTTCACATCATGAGAAATCTGTCACCAAGCTCAAAGTTTATTCTCTAAGCAAATAACGTTATTATTGAAGATATTCAAAAAAGGGATATTCAAAAAAGGAGAAGATTCTTGGAGGTATTCCAAAAAGTTAAAGAGAATGAAGTAGAGGAATTCATGATGAAGATATACCAGTTTTCTTTGAGTTTGGTGAAAGAATTAATGAAGAACTAACCATGGAGAATCATAAGTGTGTATATGAAGATTTTGGTAGCATCAACCAGATGAGAGATTGTTGGGTTTATAAAGAGTTGGATAAAGTACAAAATCTTCGGTGTGTGTGAAATTTACTAAATGTTTAATTATGATGAACATAGTTCAACATTAGAAGTAAATTTTAGTCAATCAACTTAAAGTCATGAATGAGGATTTTACTTTTGAAGAAGAGATTCAATATCCGAAGAAACTTTAAGTATTTCAAAAGTAAATAAAGATGATGACATAGTTGATTAGTAAGTGTTCTTTGAAGTATTTACTCCTTTTTAGCTACTTTTTGCATGTATTACAATTTTATCCATTTTTAAGGGATGAAACTCTAATGGCAATAAACAATAGAAATAATTCAATTATGTCTAATTTAGATGTCTTTATGCTAAGAATGTGATATTAGTGTGTAGTGTTGTTTAAAGAGTTTTGTATAAAACCAAAGCCAAATTAAGAGATGATGATGTGTAAAAATCGAGTTATATTATTTTATAATGTGACAACCGTCTTATTTCCGGTGAAAATCGCATTCTCTATCTTTGAGTTAAATTCGAATTGATCTTATCTTTATTTGTCTCGTAAACTTGTATGTGTCGGAATCGAAATCGGAATCACTTAAATGAATCCTAATACCAAGTAAACACTTAGTGAACTTGTCTAAGTTCCTATCAAAAATAACCGGAAACTTCCAACTAACGAAAGCGCTTAACAATGGAACAAACGAAAAACGAACAAGGCTGAAACAAGCCCGAATGCGCCGCCTGTTGTCTCAATGGCGCCGCATTCGGGGCAAGTTCAGCAATGTTTGTGTCTTTATAAAAAATTAACTAAACGGACCAAAACTTAAACCAACGACTTGGTCCAGGTTATTTGAGTCCAAGGCCCTCTTTAAAGGTCCAGTAACATCAATAAAACTCACACAAACACACACCATTACAAACACACACAAACACTCTCATTTGTTCACTCTCTCTCTCTCTACATTGTCACTCAAGAACACACACACACCATTATCAATTCCAGTGATTTCCACTTCAAAAATACAGAAATCTAGCCACATAAAACACATAAATCGTTCATAAACAAAAGGGGGAAAAGGAGCTTTCATCTATTTGGGTTAAAAATCGATTCCTAGCATTTTGGGTCAAAAATCACCAAGAGAACACTTCCACCTTCTTCAAATCATCATCCATTTGGTAAAACTCTTTTAAATCTTCTGTTTTTACAACATATATTCGTTGCATGTGCAATCTAACAACTAAAAACGAGTTTTCATGATGATTTATGACCATTTATATACAAAAACGGGTTTTTATAAAATGGATGTTTAGATCCATGAATTTGTGGTTAAAAACTCAATATAAACTATAAAACATCAAGTACTTGGATGTATCTATCATTGCATGTCGAAATCCACCATCAAAATACCAATTTTTAGCATAAAAACGATTTTACCAAAAAGCTGTAAGTCTAGTGAATGCGGCGCATTCCTATGAATGGCGGCGCATTCCTAGATCAGCAGCCAGAAAAATTTTCAATTTTCGGTATAAGACGTGATCTTGAGCTTATTTCTTCAAACCGAGTCAAATAACCTGTAAAGAGCTAAACATTACATGTAAAGGGACTAATTGAACAAGTTTTCATCATTTTATGTTTGGTATAAATATATGAATTTTGGCTATAAAAATTGTTAAGCGGGAAAGTGTTAAATTGGACTTAATGATTTTGGCGCGGAAGCGCTGCCCGATTTTCGGTAGACCAAAAACCAACACTTGTAATAAAAACATTTTGTTACCTAACAAGATTATAAACATGTTTACTTATTAAATCTTGGTATTTCCTTAGGAGTTCCGTGATTCCTACCCATTTCGACCCGTTCCGACCGCTCTCTCTCTATTGTGCTATTCTTCGCAAACAGTGAGTTACAACCCCACTTTTATTTATTGTTTTACATAACTTTTGGGGGAAACATGAGATCTAAATGAACTTTGGAACTATTATGAATTCTTGCAACGTTTTATTACTATTGAACTCTTATTGAACGTTTTGTGGAACTTACATGCGAAAACAGTTTTAATTGCCCGTTTGGCATACAATAAACTAAATGGTTTGCCACCCTTTTTCGGCTTAATGGTTAGCCACCTTTAATCGTCTTATTGGTTCAAATCTGTGATAAACTTACTTTATGCCACTCTCGGCACCCGTATGAATTTTGATTAATCGTATCACTAACGTGACTCTTGATGAGAATATAACGCGATTCGTAAGTGCCTCTCGACTAATAGTGCTCGGTTTCTTTACATACTTCTAGCTTGTTTAAGCCGCTTAGTATGATTATCAATACTTAGGAAACCATCATTTCTCACTTAGGTGTTGACCTAAGTACATATCACTCGGATCCTTACTTAGGTGTTAGCCTAGGTACACTTTAGTGCTAGCCAAATTCTGTATTAAGATCTTAATCGTTCTAACTTGGGTGTTAGCTCAAGTGCTCATCAATCGATTGATCTTGGATGTTAGTTCAAGTGTTTATTCATCGATTGATCTTGGATGTTAGTCCAAGTGTTTTCTCACTCGAAATCTTGGGTGTTAGCTCAAGTACTTATTTTTTTTCGATTGGTATAGAGCGTTACCTCAAATACCCGCTACTCGACGGTTCATCTATTCGTGAACACTTAGGTTATATTATGCCAAGTAGTCGTTATACATGATTTCAATCAATAGTTTATTTCTCTTGCGCGTATATGGATATACGATCTCCGCAACTCTCCTTAAACAAATTTTACGGATCGAACTATCTTTGGAGTAACTTTTTGGATCGAAACTATCCTTTAAGTATTGTCCTACTTTTAGAAACTTTTAAGTATTGATATATACTTAACCTAAACCTTTTTAGTCGAGGACTAGAAAACTGTAACTCACTCACTACTTTATTGTAGTTGACATTTGATCTCTTGTTTCAGGAAACGCAATGTAAGGACGTTAAGTGCATACCTCTTGTGATGGGTCAGGAAGGTCACGTGATTAAGAATCGGGAAGACCTTATTTATTTACTCTGGGAATTGTATTTTGAAGTTTTTACATAAGCTATCGTGGTTGTATTGTATTGTTAAATACTTGGTTATCTTTGAACTTTGTAAACGTTTTCTAACTTCAATGACTTAAAAACCGTTTGTATTTATTATATCTCGTGTAATGATATCTTTTCTCTTCACATCTCGTGTTTCCGCTTTAGTGGGGTGTGACAGACTTGGTATCAGAGCACAGGTTATAGTGAATACAGGTTTTCAAAATTTTCAAAATTTTCAAAACCAAACTTTAACCAAGGATTTTCGAAAAATCATTTCACGAGTTTTAAACTTTAGTGGATTAATTCCGCAAATGCATGGTTCATTACTAACTATGCGTAATTTGGCCAACTACGCCTAGTTCGGAATAAATTATGCAAGAACGGAACGTAATTGCTATTGTTAAACGATTTTGAGTCAACAGTTCTCGATTCCCCGATTCCCGAATTCTCACGTGACTGACCCGAACATGCACTGTCCTATTTACATTTTCCTTTAACTATAATTACTCGTTCCATCTTATTGCAAATCTCGTTAAGTCTGAATCGTCGCATCGACCCGTGCACTCGTACTCTCGAACCGTGTCCTCGACTGAGGTCCCTGAAGACGTCACCGCATCGAGAGCTCAGCACCTCGGTCCTACCGACTCTTCGGAGGAGAACTCTAGAGCCATTGCCAACAGTCGCTATACACCCAGTCTGAGGACTGCCCTAACTACCGTTTCGCCGGTTCCCGTCGCGTCTTTACAACCAAGCGAACCGCGCATCCGTGACTGCTCGTAAGCAGGTCATGCTACCCGATCAGCTACCTTACCACCTGATGGGACGAGAGACTCCCAACCCGGTCAGAGCTACACCTCCCCATGTTCCACTACACCCCGAAGATCCGTATGCGGCATCACCTACGCCACCCATGGATCACTACATGTGGGAGAAAGACCATCTCGACACTGCTCACGACGACCCCAATTCGGAGGTTTACACCGGCCAAGTCCCCTACACTCCGTTGAGACCTTCAGGGACTTACTGAGGAGAGTGACCAACATGCTCCTCTTCTGTTCCAGGTCTCCGACACCGCTCGCCGCCTATCCGAGCATTCCCTTCGAATCGTCTCTTCGACTCAGTCGACACCAAGGACTAATCGGCACCTAGTGAGCGTGTGTCTGGCGATGAGTACCCTGATTCCGTTATTTTACCGAAGATGTCCCTTAACATGCTTCAGTAGCTTATTTCACGCCATGTATTGTACCCTAGTTAAGTTGTAATTTCTCTGTATCTGTAGCAACTTGAAACTCACGCTAGTATCCATGTTTCAAACTCTCTCTTGTTATCTCGATGAAACAGGTAACCGATTTTACAAAATGGAACATCTATCACTAATATCCTTACTTTCGGTTGTGCTTGAATTGTATTATCATTCCGTAACCATTATCGTGCGTGTGCTATTTATCCTTCCTTAATTCTTCTTATGTTATCACGGTCACTAGTAATTCTTTAAATTCTTATCACCTATTCCTATTCGTGCGTTCTAAACTGGTTCTCTTTTTCTGTTGTAGAAACATGGCTCCTACGCGAAGCAATGCTAGCCTCATAGCCGAGCAGGTCGCTGCTCATTTTAACGTTGCCATGCCCAACATGATCGCCCAGATCACTGCTGGGATAAACAACAACCAAAACCAGCAACAACGGGGAGATAACCCGAACCAAAACCGAAACCTCCCCGTTTGCACATATAAGGGCTTTATGGCTTGTAAGCCAAAGGAGTTTCATGGCACCACTGGTGCTGTAGGGCTGCTCTCCTGGTTCGAAAGCATCGAATCAGTCCTACACATTAGCCGCTGTGCTGAAACTGATAAGGTGGAGTATGCCTCCTGCGTACTCCACGGACGGGCCCTATCGTGGTGGAACCTCGTGATCCAAACCCGAGGACGTGAAGCTGCCTATGCCCTCACTTGGGACGAATTCAAGAATCTCCTCATGAGGGAATACTGCTCTAAGGGTGAGATGAAGAAGCTCGAGGCAGAGCTTTGGAATCACACGATGGTCGGCAACGACATCGACGGATACACTACCCGTTTCCATGAGCTGGCCAGACTGGTACCAAGGTTGGTAACCCCAGAAGAAAACTGGATCGACCGATACATCTCCGGCCTTGTTCCCGAAATCAGAGGGATGGTGATCTCTGCTGAGCCGCTGACGATACAGAGCGCAGTTGTCCTCGCTCATCGTCTAACCAGCGACCTCCTTACCGCTCCAACACCTGTCGAGCGAGAGGAAAATGATAAACGAAAAGCTGATCAACAACCAGATACAGACGACCACATCAAGAAACCCAAAACCACACACAACCTTGCAATAGTTGCCACCCCCACAACCGGACCCCGAATGTACACCGGGCCTCACCCCAAGTGTGGCAAATGCAACTTCCATCATGTTGGAAACTGCCCAGTGTGCAGAATATGTAATGAAGCGGGACACTACCCCTGGTGCTGCCAAGAGGAAACTGGTGGTAAAAGGAAGAAGTCAGTTTGTTACAAATGCGGAAGCGACAAACACCTCCGAAAGTCTTGCCCCAAGTTGCGAAATGCTAAACCAAATCAGGTCGGGCAAGGCCGAGGACGCGCTCCGTAATCATTAGCAAAGAGACAAGGCACGACCCAAACGCAACGACATGTAAATTCCCTGTGAACGATATTTCGCATCTATGTTACTCGATTCATAAGCAGAGAGAAGCCTCGTGTCCTTAGAATTTAGACCCCTTATCAGTCTAGGATCTAAAGTTCTTAAGGATAGCTTTACTATCGAATCTGGTAATGGTCAAGAATCCAAAGCTAAGGATATAATCCTAGGATGTCCAATGTGCTTTACCGATAAGACTTTCCCCACCGACTTGATCCCGATAGATCTGGAAAGCTTGAACTTTATCGTCGGAATGGGCTGGTTATCTCGTTTCCAAGCCGAGATCGTCCGTCTCGACAAACTCATTAGTATTCCCCTCTCAGACGGTGAAACTCTAGTTGTTCAAGGAAACAAACTTGGACGACAACTCCGTATCGTGTCCTCCATGAAAATGCGCAAGTGCCTCGAGAAGGGCTACGACACCCCCCCTCACCGATGTCGCCAGACGTAAACCTAAGGAGAACCGTGTACAAGATATTCCCGTAGTCAAGGATCATCCAGAAGTCTTTCCTGAGGATCTACCCGGGCTACCTCCACATCGACAAGTGGAATTCCGAATAGACCTAGTTCCTGGCGCAGCACCGGTCGCCAAGACACCATACCGTCTAGCCCCACCGGAACTGCAAGAGCTGTCGAAACAGCTACAGGAACTCTCGGATCATGGTCTTATTCGTCCAAGCTCGTTCCCCTGGAGAGCCCAATCCTCTTTGTTTAAAAGAAAGACGAATCCTTCCGTATATGCATCGATTATCATGAACCTAACAAGCTGACCGTCAAGAACCGATAACCACCTCCGAGGATCGACGGCCTATTCGAACAGTTGCAGGATGCTTCTTACTTCTCAAAGGTCGACCTCCGCCCAGGTTATCATCAGGTTCGTGTCAGTGAGACCGACATTCCTAAACCGCCTTCCGAACTCGTTACGGTCATTACGAATTCCTTGTCATGCCATTTGGCCTGACCAACGCACCAGCACTGTTCATGGACCTAATGAACAGAGTGTGTAGGCCATAAGTAGACAAGTTCGTAACCGTATTCATAGACGACATTCTCATCTACTCAAGGAATAATCAAGGCCACGTGAAACACCTGGAACTCATTCTAGAACTCCTTAGGGAATCAGAAGTGGCACGTGGAACTCCCGAGATGTAAATTCTGACTCCGGGAAGTACATTACCTTAGTCAAGCGATCGATTAGGAGGGAATTCACGTAGACCCAGCCAAAATCAAGCGATTGAGAGATAGAACGCCCCAACGACTCCTACGGAAACCCGACAATTCGTAGGGTTGGCTGGCTACTATCGAAGATTCATTGAGAATGTTCTCAAGGATCGCTAAGCCATTGACCGATCTTACTCCGACATATACAGTTTCCCTTTGGGGCAAAGAACAGGAGGAACCATTTCAGAAGTTCAAACTCGAATCACTAGCACACAGAGCGAAGCATTGAAACCCGAGAACCTTAAGGAAACCCCTCGAATTCCAAGTGGGCGATAGAGTACTTCTGAAAATATCGCCATGGAAAGGGGTGGTCCGTTTCGGGAAACGCGGCAAGCTAAGCCCGAGGTACACAGGCCCTTTGAGGTAATTGAGCGTATCGGCCCAGTGGCGTACCGACTTCAACTTCCACAAACTCTTTCCAACGTTCACAACGTCTTCACGTCTCGCACTTGAAAAAGTGCTTATCAGACGAGACTATTGTTATTCCACTGGACGAGGTCCAGATCGACAACAAGCTTAATTTCATCGAAGAACCGCTTGAGGTTGTAGACCGAGAGGTCAAACAACTCAAGCAAAGTCGTATTCCTATTGTCAAGGTTCGGTGGAATTCCCGACGAGGTCACGAATTCACGTGAGAACGTGAAGACCAGACCCGTCGAAAGTATCCACATCTATTCAGAGATTCTTCCTCTCGATGAGGCGAACTAAATTTCGGGACGAAATTCTTTTCAACCCGGGGAGAATGTGACAACCGTCTTATTTCCGGTGAAAATCGCATTCTCTATCTTTGAGTTAAATTCGAATTGATCTTATCTTTACTTGCTTCTTAACCTTGTGTGTGTCGGAATCGAAATCGGAATCACAAAATGAATCCTAATACCAAGTAAACACTTAGTGAACTTGTCTAAGTTCCTATCTAAAATAACCGGAAACTTTCAACTAACGAAAACGCTTAACAATGGAACAAACGAAAAACGATCAAGGCTGAAACAAGCCCGAATGCGCCGCCTGTTGTCCCAATGGCGCCGCATTCGGGGCCAGTTCAGCAATGTTTGTGTTTTTATAAAAATTAACTAAACGGACCCAAAACATAAACCAACGTTTTGACCCAGGTTTTTAGAGTCCAAAACCTCTTTTAAAGTCCAGAAACATCACCTACAACTCACACAAACATAACATAATTCACACACACACACCTAAACACAAACACTCTCATTATTCACTCTCTCTCTCATTTTAAACACTCCCAACAAAAACCACTCTCAAACTCTTTTCATTTGCAGAGCTATTTCACCCAAATCACAGTGAAAATCACACAATAATAACACATAAATCGTTCATAAACAAAAGGGGGAAAAGGAGCATTCATCCATTTGGGTTAAAAGTCGATTTCTAGCATTTTGGGTCAAAAATCACCAAGAGAACACTTCCACCTTCTCCAAATCATCATCCATTTGGTAAAACTCTTTTAAATCTTCTGTTTTTACAACATATATTCGTTGCATGTGCAATCTAACAACTAAAAACGAGTTTTCATGATGATTTATGACCATTTATATACAAAAACGGGTTTTTATAAAATGGATGTTTAGATCCATGAATTTGTGGTTAAAAACTCAATATAAACTGTAAAACATCAAGTACTTGGATGTATCTATCATTGCATGTCGAAATCCACCATCAAAATACCAATTTTTAGCATAAAAACGATTTTACCAAAAAGCTGTAAGTCTAGTGAACGCGGCGCATTCCTATGAACGGCGGCGCATTCCTAGATCAGCAGCCAGAAAAATTTGCAATTTTCGGTATAAGACGTGATCTTGAGCTTATTTCTTCAAACCGAGTCTTATAACCTGTAATTAGCTTAAATTGTGTAAAAAGTGACTATTTGAACATGTTTATGTAACATTGTGTTTGGTGTTAATATATAAACTTTGGTTATGAAAATCGTTAAGCGGGGAAAGTGTCTAAAAATTGGATTTAAAGATTTTGGCGCGGAAGCGCTGCCCGATTTTCGGTAGACCAAAAACCAACACTTGTAATAAAAACATTTTGTTACCTAACAAGATTATAAACATGGTTACTTATTAAATCTTGGTATTTCCTTAGGAGTTCCGTGATTCCTACCCATTTCGACCCGTTCCGACCGCTCTCTCTCTATTGTGCTATTCTTCGCAAACAGTGAGTTACAACCCCATTTTTATTTATTGTTTTACATAACTTTTGGGGGAAACATGAGATCTAAATGAACTTTGGAACTATTATGAATTCTTGCAACGTTTTATTACTATTGAACTCTTATTGAACGTTTTGTGGAACTTACATGCGAAAACAGTTTTAATTGCCCGTTTGGCATACAATAAACTAAATGGTTTGCCACCCTTTTTCGGCTTAATGGTTAGCCACCTTTAATCGTCTTATTGGTTCAAATCTGTGATAAACTTACTTTATGCCACTCTCGGCACCCGTATGAATTTTGATTAATCGTATCACTAACGTGACTCTTGATGAGAATATAACGCGATTCGTAAGTGCCTCTCGACTAATAGTGCTCGGTTTCTTTACATACTTCTAGCTTGTTTAAGCCGCTTAGTATGAGTATCAATACTTAGGAAACCATCATTCTCACTTAGGTGTTGACCTAAGTACATATCACTCGGATCCTTACTTAGGTGTTAGCCTAGGTACACTTTAGTGCTAGCCAAATTCTGTATTAAGATCTTAATCGTTTCAACTTGGGTGTTAGCTCAAGTGCTCATCAATCGATTGATCTTGGATGTTAGTTCAAGTGTTTATTCATCGATTGATCTTGGATGTTAGTCCAAGTGTTTTCTCACTCGAAATCTTGGGTGTTAGCTCAAGTACTTATTTTTCTCGATTGGTATAGAGCGTTACCTCAAATACCCGCTACTCGACGGTTCATCTTTTCGTGAACACTTAGGTTATATTATGCCAAGTAGTCGTTATACATGATTTCAATCAATAGTTTATTTCTCTTGCGCGTATATGGATATACGATCTCCGCAACTCTCCTTAAACAAGTTTTACGGATCGAACTATCTTTGGAGTAACTTTTTGGATCGAAACTATCCTTTAAGTATTGTCCTACTTTTAGAAACTTTTAAGTATTGATATACTTAACCTAAACCTTTTTAGTCGAGGACTAGAAAACTGTAACTCACTCACTACTTTATTGTAGTTGACATTTGATCTCTTGTTTCAGGAAACGCAATGAAAGGACGTTAAGTGCATACCTCTTGTGATGGGTCAGGAAGGTCACGTGATTAAGAATCGGGAAGACCTTATTTATTTACTCTGGGAATTGTCTTTTGAAGTTTTTACATAAGCTATCGTGGTTGTACTGTATTGTTAAATACTTGGTTATCTTTGAACTTTGTAAACGTTTTCTAACTTCAATGACTTAAAAACCGTTTGTATTTATTATATCTCGTGTAATGATATCTTTGCTCTTCACATCTCGTGTTTCCGCTTTAGCGGGGTGTGACACCCACATATATAAGGCGTTTATATAGAATTAAAATCTCAATAATAAGAGTAATTCATATATCATTATAAATTTCCCTGTTTCACTTATTTATTAATAAACATACAGGTTTTCGATACATGTAAAATCATATTAAACACCATTTTTAGAGTTGCTTTTTAATAGTGTCTAAAAACATGATTGGTTTAATCTATTCTTATAAATTTTCTATTATTAATTTTAAAAACTAATGTTTTATATAAAATTAGAATATAGAAAAAACTTAAAATCGTCCCGGACAAGGGCCCGAGTATTACACTAGTTAATTAGGTTTAGGCTATTTAAACTAACCTTACAAACATTACTAATTATACATCTTTTACTTTCATATATTTTAGCATGATTTTTTATACAAAACTGTATATCACACGAGAAATAAGCTAGTTTATTTTAACAAATTGTAGACTCCATTAGATAAAGTAAGAGGAGTAAATTACATAGATCGTCCCTAAGGTTTATATGGAATTACGGTTATCGTCCCTAAGTTTAAAAAGTTGCATGGATGGTCCCAAAGTTTGAGTAATTACGGATTTCGTCCCTATTTTAAACGTCCATCTAATTTCAACCGTTAGTGTTCCCTC
>CAJVGC010000065.1:20669980-20685007 GCA_910822075.1 Senecio squalidus | reverse complement strand
ACGGTCTAATAATGAGGTTAAAGGCTAGAGGTGTGAAACCCGTTTCAACTTGCAGCCAAAAATTGATCCGAGTTTTAATGGCGGTTTGGCCTAGACGGTTAACAATTTTTTCATGTTTCAGTTTCCACTCCGGTGACCTACTAAGTGTGTTTATGAAACATTTAAAAAAAACATCTCAAGTGGCTAACTGAATTCTCTATACTAATATGATTAACGAAAAAACCTATTGCGGTTTGACATACAATATCGACATTCATCCTCGTCAAATTAAAATCGTGAATCCAATATCATCAAGTCGAAATCGTGAATTCATATCAAATCATAGTGAATAGTAAGTTTAGGCATTTATAGATCAAATTACATTAATTTGTGAATTCATATCAAATTACATTATTTTGTGTATCCTTAATCTCATTATCATAACATGTTTAATCTTATTAGGATATAAATTAATTATTGGTGTTTATCTTTATATATAGATTAGAGAACTAGACACTGAAAACTGTGCTAAAGATATGAGTTCATCAAAGTGTTTTGGAAATGATGATTTTTTTCTTTTTTTAAAGAAAAATATTTTCAGAAAAGAGAAAACAATCAAGGAACACATAGCCAAAGTCCAAGAAATGATTTAAAACAAGGTAGTATATATCCGTGTTTTACGGAAAGAAAATCTAAGATTATTTTATCTATCATTAATTATCACATATATTATTAAAAATACATTATCCGTTTTAAAGGTATATACATTTAAATTGATAAAAGTTATTCGTATATTGGGACCTTTAACAAATATATTAGTTGCATTACGTTCACATAATAATAGTAATAATAACAATAATAATAATAATGAAAAACTTAAAGAGAAATATTAAATATTTATGAATAATTATTCAACTACAATTTATATTGAAATTATGGATTAAAGATAAAAAAAAAAAATATGTACTAGAAATTAAATATTAAAGGTATAAGTAATAATTGTTATGTACTAAATATAGGAAATAATAAGAAATTATGGATTAAAGATAAAAAAAATATATAATAGAAATTAAATGTTAAAGATATAAGTAATAATTGTTATGTACTAAATATCTTTACTATTATATAAAGAGACTCCCCCACCATCTTAATGTCTTAATTTTAAGTAATTAAAATTACCCATATACCCTTTTCAAATCAAACACATTAAAACTCTCAATCCCTAATTCCAAATCAAACACATTACTACTCTAGCCGTCACTCCCACCTTCCACCCTTCGATCTCTTTCCACTACCCGATTGAATCAGGTGACACCAACGAATTGAATCGGGCGAATTGGAGATGGCCTGTTGATGTCAAATACCAATTGAATCGGGAGAATTGAATCTGGCGACACCAACGAATTGAATCGGGCGAATTGGAGATGGCATGTTGATGTCAAATCCGAAGCGTATTAAGCAATGGTTCATCATCCAATTTCTGCTTGTAAAAGGGTATGTGTTTTTTAAATAATCTTTATAAATAATGTATGTATGTGGGTTTCAGATATTTTGGTAAGTTTGCATACAAACAGCTCAATCTACTAAGCGATCGTCAAACATCAAAAGAGGTATGTAAATTCATATATTCAGTGTAAACGATATTTTTGATTCCTATTATTTATTTTGTAGAATGCAAGGTTTATTATAACCCTTTGTTTTTATTTTTGAATAGCAACATCAAACCGTGAAAGGGTTCATGTTGCTGTTTGAATAAAGGTTTTACAACCAAGTGTTAGAACAATGCACGTTAGTTTCCTTTGAGTCATTGGTAGTTTGTTAGAGTCTTTTGTTTTGTCCTGGTAATTAGGAAGTACGTGACCTAGTATTCTTAGTATCCCTAAGAAATAGGTTTTTCAGTTTTTCAGTTGGTGTCATGTAACTCTATAAAAGAGTAGGTCTTTTCGTTTAATAAAGCATCAGAACAATTGAGTGTTTGCTTGTGATATCCACCCCTTACAAGTGGTATCAGAGCAACCTGGGAGAGGAGTGAGAAATCAATGGCCTCGGAAAATGCAAACTTTCAAGTTCCAAGTGTTCCCAAGTTTGATGGGGACTATGATCATTGGAGTTTGTTGATGAAGACGTTACTGAAATCGAAGGAGTATTGGGTTGTGACAGAAGCTGGATTTAGAGAGCCTGAAGAAGGAAGAGAACTTTCAGCGATTGAACGAACGAATCTTGAGACAATGTGTCTCAAAGATTTGAAAGCACAAAATTACTTGTTCCAGTCTATAGACAAGCAGATTCTGAAGACTATGACCCATAAGGAAACTGCAAAACAAATATGGGATGCCATGAAGAATAATTTTCAAGGTAACACAAGAGTGAAGAAGGCCCAATTGAAAAGACTTAGGAGAGAATTTGAAACGTTGGAGATGAAAGAAGACGAAGGTGTCACTAGTTACTTTGGGAGAGTCATTGACTCCAACATTCAATTATATGGTTTGCTCTATTCAAGAATCAAAAGACACGAATGCAATTTCAGTTGATGAATTGCAAAGCTCTTTACTAGTACATGAGCAAAAGTTCTTTAAGAGAAACAATGAAGATCAGGTGATGAAAGCTGAGTTCGAGTCACCTGGGGGCCAAGGCCGTGGAAGAGGAAGAACCTCGTTTAGAGGACGAGGTCGTGGACGTGGTAGAGGAAGATCAGATTTTGAAAAATATGGTTTAGAATGCTATAAATGTCATAGACTTGGCCATTTTGCATACGAGTGCACTACGGAAGACAAAGATGTGAATTATGCAGAGTTTGATGAGGGAGGGGACCTGCCACTACACCAAAATAAGGTATTTAGGACGTTTAAACAGGACTCTTTCCAAGTGATGTCCTAAAAAATCATATAATATAACGAGTTGGTTTTTGTGTCCTATAATGTTCGAATTTAATAGGACATTTTGTATATGATGTCCTAAAAAATCATATAATAGAACGAGTTGGTTTTTGTGTCCTATAATGTTCGAATTTAATAGGACATTTTGTATGTATGTCCTATTAACCTATGTTTATATAACGCTAACTGGTTGGGGTTCTATATATATATTCCTTAATAGGACAATTAATATCCAAGTCCTATTAGCACTAACTTTATAAGACATTTATTTGTTGGGGTCTTATTTTCATATAATCTAATAGGACGATTAGTATATAGGTTTTATTATATTGAGCTTTACAGGACACCTATTTGGTTTGGTGTTATAATCATATAAAATAGTAGGACACTTGGTAAAAGAGTCCTATTATGTAAAGTTTATTCAACGTTTATTGATTTGTGTTTTAATATGATTAATTTAATTATTTTTAAATTTCAAGTTTGAAAGTTGCCAAATTATATTTCCCAATCTTTTTTCTTTATTCCCTCCAAACAAAATTTGACTTTTCCCACCCCTAAATTTTCGATAACTTCTCCTATTTATTTGGCCTAATTAACCTCATTTCAAACAAGTTCATCAATCTCATTGGGTCTACACCTTTCACCCACTTTTGATTTCAACCAGTTTCAATTTATAATAATTCATCACATCATTCGTAATTGTCATCATATAGATAATGTGTCTCTTCAATATATATTTTTTGACGATATATGTATATATATATACATATATATATATATATGCCTTGAAGTTCTACGGTACACACTAGAAATACATAGATCTCTTCTCTTTTTTATTTAATGATTTGTTGTTTTATATAGTTTTTTTTTATTTTGCAGGTTCAACTATTGATGTAGATGACCGATGACATGTGATGGTATTTGCCTATTTATTCAGGAAATTCATGTTAAACCTATAATTAGTTTATCTCATTCATAAAGTTATGAGCTTGAGTTATGTATTATCATTTTTGAAAATTGACAGTGTTGTATGTCTTAAAAATTAACCAACTTTTGCTTACTAAATTTGTTTCAATTTCTCAGGTACTAAAATTTCTATTAACGGAGAACATTTGGTGAGACTTTAAATACACAACCTTATTATTTCATTTGGTGTATCATTTTTGTTGAACCTATGATAACTTATACAACAAATATGATTAACATTAAATTGTGTGCTTGTATATATATGATTTGTTTAATCGTAGGTGATTCCAGAAGATGAAGCATAAGACAACACACAAATTTGGCCCTTCGATTTTTTTTGGTTTTTAATTTTTTGGAGTAATTTTGTAATGTAAGAAGTTTTATTTTAATTGATGTTATAAGTAATTAAATGACTTGTTACATCCTGTTCCATGACTTATTTGGTTGCTATTTATGTATTGATTTTCTTTGAAGGGTTTTTATTTTATTTTATTTGAACGGCAACATTTCATTAAAAATTATATATCAGCGAGAGGCTAAATGCATGTATTGGTTTATACGTTGTTGAATTTGATACCATGATTTGGTCCTAATAAATCTATTATAACAAATTTGTATTAGGACCCCTTTTTTGAGTCTCATATCAGGGTTAAAACAACACATGATTTCTTACTATAAAAACGCTTTATGGGACGTTCAAATGTGTGTCAACACATAATATCATGTTATCATTTTTTAGAACACCATAAAACGTCCTATTTGTGGCTTCTTAAGACACCACTTGTGTTGCATTATGATATTTTACGGGACTATGAAATGTGTTTCGTAATATTGTTGTTTATTAGGACGTAAAAAGCGTCGTAACAACTTTTACAACGCCCTTGTATGAGACGCTAATACCATTGGTCCTATTAGTTGTAATGTCCCATAAAGTAACTTGTTAGGACATTTAAGGGAGTCCTATAAAATCCTTTTTGTTGTAGTGTGCTATTAATGACTCATGCTGAGATCAAGAAAGAAAGTAAAGGAGGCATTTGGTTTCTAGATTCAGCATGCTCCAATCACATGACTGGAAATCGAAAGTGGTTCTCTCATCTTGATGAAGAATTTAGACATTCTGTAAAGCTTGGAAACGATCTCAGACTTAATGTGAAAGGAATAGGAGATGTAAGATTCGAAGTAGATGGCATAACACAGGTGGTCAGCAAGGTTTATTATGTCCCTGAACTCACCTCCCATTTATTGAGTGTGGGACAACTACAAGAAGAGGACCTAACCATTGTGATCAAGAAGGGCATGTGCAATATTTTCAATCCACAACGGGGTATGATAGCTTACTCAAACATGACGAGAAACAGAATGTTTGTAGTGAATGCTAAATTGAAACCTCTTGAAAATAAGTGCTTGTAGATAGAAGAAGATGCGAATCAGATTTGGCATAAGCGACTAGGCCACGTGAACAACAAATGTCTAAGAACAATGCAGTACAAACAAATGGTGAAAGGACTCCCCACGGTAGCTGTGTCAAACCAAGTGTGTGAGGTTTGTAACTTGGGTAAGCAGCAAAGAGAAAGCATTCCCAAGAAGAGCAACTGGAGAGCATCAAGTAAGCTTGAATTAATCCACATTGATCTATGTGGACCCATTGAGCCTGAGTCACCAAGTGGAAAGAGGTATGTCATGGTCTTGATTGATGATTGTACTAGAAAGGGATGGGTCTATTTTTTGTCAAAAAAAGTGAAAGATTTGAAACATTTAAAACGTTTAAGTCAAAAGCTGAAAATGAAACAAGTCTAACCATCAAGGGGTTAAGAAGTGACAGGGGTGGGGAGTTTACCTCAAGTGAGTTTAATTGTTTTTGTGAAAAACATGGAATTAAAAGACAAATAACAACTGCATACACCCCTCAACAAAATGGGGTGGCCGAAAGACGTAACAAGACATTAATGAACATGGTTAGATGCTTGTGAAGGACATGCCGAAATGGTTTTGGACAGAAGCTGTAAATTGGGCCTGCTACATCATAAATAGATGTGTTACTGTGTCTATAGATGCTAATGTTCCTGAAGCATCATGGTCAGGTCATACACCAAACCTATAACACTTTAAGGTTTTTGGTAGTATTGGCTACGTACATGTACCGTCCCAAGTAAGAACGAAATTGGAGAATAGGAGTATTAAATGTGTGTATTTGGGAATTAGCTATGAATCCAAGGCTCACAGAACGTGTGATCCAATTCAAAGAAGATTAATAATAAGCAAAGATGTGAAATTTGCTGAAGGGGAAAAGTGAATGTGGAAAGATGAAGAGTTTGGTGAAAAAGAGTTAATTGTTCCAGATACCGAAGAGTTAGAGGCTCCAGAAAATATCCATGATGGGTCACCATCGGATGTGACAAGACAACATATGGACACTAGTGAAATTCAAAGTCCTTGTACCACTGTGCAATCTAATGTTGTGGAGCCCACAACCCAACAAGGAAACAACACTTCAACAGTTGTTCCGTCCAGAAGAACAAGATCAGCCCCTAGTTGGATGGTCGACTATGAGAGTGGGGAAGGAATCTCAGAAGATGAAATTAACTTAACCATGTCCAACTCACGAGACGATCCCACCTGTTTTGAAGAAGCTATCAAGAAAGACAAGTGGGTTGGAGCAATGAAAGATGAAATAAACTCCATTAAGAAGAATGAAACTTGGTAGTTGGTAGATCCACCAGATGGGGTAAAACCTATTGGTGTAAAATGGTTGTATAAAACCAAACTTAATGAAAAGGGGGAAGTTACCAAACACAAAGCTAGGCTTGTGGTTAAAGGCTATTCCCAGAAAAAGGGAATAGATTACGATGAGGTCTATGCTCCAGTGGCTAGATGGGATACGGTTCGAAGCATAGTAGCAGTAGCAGCCAAGAAAGAGTGGAAGATATACCAACTAGACGTAAAATGTGCCTTCTTAAATGGTGAACTAAAGGAAACTGTCTTTATAACTTAGCCTCAAGGCTTTATAAAGAAGGGAGAGGAAATGAAGGTATGCAAGCTAAAGAAGGCACTTTACGGCTTGAAACAAGCCCCCGGGGCATGGTTTCATCGAATTGAAGGTTATTTCGTAAGGGAAGGTTTTGAAAAGATTCATTACGATCATACTCTTTTTATCAAGAAAGAAACTGGAGGAATTGTGATTGTGAGCCTTTATGTGGACGATCTAATTTATACGGGGAATAATGAAGAGATGCATGAGAAGTTTAAGCAATCAATGATGCAAGAGTTTAAAATGACTGACTTGGGTTATATGACCTATTTCTTGGGAGTAGAGGTGAATCAATATGGAACTGGTATAAGTATGTGCCAAAAGAAATATGCCAGAGAAGTATTGCAAATGTTCCATATGTGGGATTGTAATAGTGTCAAAAATCCAATTGTGCCCGGCACAAAGGTTATAAGAGCTGGAGTAGGAAGCAAGGTGGATGATTCAGAATTCAAAAGTCTGGTGGGAAGCCTTATGTACCTAACGGTCACACGACCATACCTCATGTACTCCGTGTGCTTTGTTTCTAGGTTTATGGCAGACCCTAAAGAAGAACACATGGCATTGGCAAAAAGAATTCTGAGATATGTAAAAGGTACGTTTGATATGGGGTTGGTTTATGAAGGAGGAGATAACTCAGAATTATTGGTGTACACTGATAGCGACTATGCACGAGATGTTGAAGATAGAAAATGCACCTCTGGTTATGCATGCATTCTGAGCAAAGGAGCTATATGTTGGAGCTCTAGGAAACAAGAAATTGTGACACTCTCTTCAACAGAGGCCAAGTATGTAGCAACAACAACATGTGCTTGCCATAGTATGTGGTTAAAAGGATTGCTAGAAAGCATAAGTAATGAACAGATGAACACGATCGAGATCAAGTGTGAGAATATCTCTACTATCAAATTATCCAAAAATCCCGTACTACATAGAAGAAAAAAGCACATTGATGTGCGTTTTCACTATCTAAGGAACTTGGTGAACGAGGGAAAGTTACACATAACATTCTGCCCAACTAAAGATGAGATTGCTGATGTGATGACCAAGCCCGTCAAACTGGAGGTATTTGAGAAGATGAGGAAGTTGCTTGGAGTCCAGCGGATTGAAAATTAAACTGAAGGTGAACATTATTTCAGTTTAAGGGAAGGATTTGAAAGGGTTCATGTTTCTGTTTGAATAAAGGTTTTACAACCAAGTGTTAGAACAATGCACGTTAGTTTCCTTTGAGTCATTGGTAGTTTGTTAGAGTCTTTTGTTTTGTCCTGGTAATTAGGAGGTACATGACCTAGTATTCTTAGTATCCCTAAGAAATAGGTTTTTCAGTTTTTCAGTTGGTGTCATGTAACTCTATAAAAGAGTAGGTCTTTTCGTTTAATAAAGCATCAGAACAATTGAGTGTTTGCTTGTGATATCCACCCCTTACAAACCGAACGTGCTACATACAACCAGGCACTTGCAGAAACCACTCAGATGTATGAGCAAAAAATCACAAAACATATTTTACAGTATTTCATTCTCAAAACCACATAATGAAGACGAGAAAATGTAAAGAAACGGGATATAATAATGATACTTACTGTTTTATTATATTCGACCTTGCAGTGTGAAGAAACTTTGCTTTCTTTGCCCATGGCCACTTAAAATGGTAGTAAGGAAGTTGCGGAATCATGCCATTCCTCGTGGGTCTTCTATGAAGCCAAAGTAAATGCATCAGGTTTTGTAATCTAACTTGATAAATCTAATCTTTATATCTTTATATCTTTATATCTTTATATCAAAATGATTCCACACCGCTTACATGTAAATATTTTACACGAGCATAATTATCATTGTATTGCCAAAGATCATGTAATTTTTATGTATTATGATGCATAAGTTAGTATATTTGTGTAAGAAAGGTCGGGTCACTTTATTAGGTAATTCGTCTAAACTGATAATTTTGTTATGAGAAGAAAGGACGGGTTACTTCATCTAAACTGGTAATTTTGTTATGGGTCAAAACAAGTCCGAGTGAGATGAATTGAGTTGAAACAATATGTATTTTTTTTTTGTTAAATATGATTAAAAAATGTGTATTATCAACTATGGATGATTTCGCTAATGGTTCAAGTCTTCGGCCTGGCTCAAGATAAGTCTGAAGGGACTAAGTAGTCTGCAGATCAAGTTAATTCGTTGGCAATAGACTCCTTATTGCATATTCGTTTATATCATAGATGATACTTCTTTTCGAACGGATTTTTTCAAGGATTAAGCAAACCGAACGAAGTACGTGGACTACTTACTCATTAGGAAGTTTGATATTCTCTTAAAGATTGTTGAAGTCTTTCACAAATTAATAATTAAAGTTCCGAAAATCGAGTTGTTTTGTTGTATGTAAAGTATTGTTGTAGTTTGTTGAAGTCTTTCACGAATTAATTATAACATGCTTTAGTACACTCGGTATCACTTAGTTTAGTTTATATGCATCAGGTACTGTATTCATTAAAAAAATCACACAAATGGTAAATCAAGTGGAAGACGCACATTCCCGGTGTGTTGGTTTAGAAAAACAAGTTAATTTATTAAAAAAGGCTTCAACTGATCAACTGATCATCAGAGTTCAGGTAAGTCTTTCAAATTTGATTATAAGTTGTATTATTCCGGAGACATTATTTTTCTGCATAAAATAATATGAGGTTTTTTAGAATAAAAATATACATTGACAAAGTTTAATTGATGTTAGATTTTCTATTGGCAACATGAATCGCCTTTACAATGGTAAAAGCATAATTAAATTTTGAAATTAACGGTTACTTTTGGGATATTCCTCATTTTTGTTGGCAAAATATGACTGTTTTGACCCAAAGACATGGATCTGTGTTTGGATAATTAGTCTTTTCAATTATAACCAAAATTTATACAACACTATTTTAATAAAATGTAATTTTCGGAGTAATTACATCATCTTACTTTGCTTGTTGTATTGTGTATCTTGGTTGGCTTATGCACTTGTCATTTACCTTGAACCCAGTACTGCCCAACTGGTGAGTGTTTCGAACTCATAATTACCTCTTTTCCTCTAACTAATTGGGTCTAATCAAAAAGAGTTATATGCTTCATGTAAAGAATGTTAATGTTGTACTGACTCTTTTCATGAAAGTCACACATCTTCTTGCTCAACTGTGACGTTTGCTGCAGTTTCCCATTACCTGAGATGCTTGATACGCTTTTTTAATTCTTCAATTTATTATGTACGTAAATGTTGATTTGAAAAAATAATGGCTAAATGACTCGTGCTTATATATACTTCATCTATTTATAGAGGCTCATATAAGATACGGTGGGATGGGAACACTCCTCGTAATTAAGGTTGGCATAGTTTACAAGAAAATCATTGGAAATTGGAATATTTAGTTCAAACCAAATTCATTTTTTCTTACTTGGTGTTATTGTCACACCCCGCTAAAGCGGAAACACGGAATGTGAAGAGCAAAGAATCATTTCACGAGTTATACCAAAAGTCAACGGTTCAAGTCATTTAAATTGAAATTAAAAAGGTAACCATGTTCGAAAGATACAACCAAGATCCGTAAGTATAAAACGACAAATACATAATAAAGTATTTTAATAAAAATTCCCAAGTATCAAAGGTCTTTTCCGTATTACTCTTCACATAACTAGCTTGACCCGCCTGAGCAATGCACTTCATAACTTACGCTTAGTTTCCTGAAACATGAGATAAAGTGTCAACTACGAAAACGTAGTGAGTGAGTTACAGTTTATAAGTTGATCAATGGTTTCAAATAAAAGTTCGACGAGTATATGTATAAGTACAAAGTTTTCCAAAAGGAGTAAGCGGATAAGCAATTGCTTAAAGGTAATTTATATACTGTCGTAAAAGTTCAAGTCAAGAGTTTAATGTTCGTAAAAGTCCGAGTCAAGTTCAAAGTTCATAAAGGTTCAAGATAAGCTCAGAGTTCATAAAAGTTCAAGATAAGTATATAAAAGTAAAAAGGTTTCCCAAAAGGAGGTTAGCGGAGAAAAGTCGCTTAAAGTTTATATACTATCAAAGTTTCAAAGTGTCGGGCGTATCAATGCCCTAAAGTTAGAAAAGACCAAGTAGAGTCAAATTTAGTCAATTCATGGTAGCGGAGTCAATCGCTAAAAGTTCGTAAATTTATGCGTAAAGGTAACTAATTAGATTTCTTGTATCGTGTTCACACTAATCCGATTGTTCAACCGTGAGGCCCCTCTTCCCGCCTCTCAAACGGGAAGTTGTTCTAGTTCTTAGAAATATGTACTTAGAATGCCATCTAAGCAAGGAACGGTTCTTTCCTAAGTATCGATACCCATAATTACTATACGGCTATGTAGTTAATAGTGTGTAAGTCTAAGTCTAAAAAGTAGCTGGGCACTAAGTAGTTTTGTTTTAAAGAGAGAGAGTCGTGCGCCACTTAAGATCATGTTATAGTTCCATCAAGGGTTGGTCCGTATACAAGCATCAATGATTAGTTTAGTTCAAAAGAGAGCGAGCCAGTAAGTTCAAGTAGAGTAAAATGTTTTACGCATAAGAGTTCAAATAGTTCGTACAAAATAGTTCCAAAGTTCAATAAGTTCCAAGTCAAAATAAGTTCAATAAGTTTCAAAAGTCAAAATAGTTCAATAAGTTCAAAAGTCAAAATAGTTCAATAAGTTCACAAGTCAAAATAGTTCAATAAGTTTCAAAAGTCAAAATAGTTCAATAAGTTCAAAAAGTCAAAATAGTTCAATAAGTTTCAAAAGTCAAAATAGTTCAATAAGTTCAAAAAGTCAAAATAGTTCAATAAGTTTCAAAAGTCAAAATAGTTCAATAAGTACAAAAAGTCAAAATAGTTCAAGGACAATTAGCTCATAAGCATTGTTCGCAAGTTTAAGTGCACACATCAGTTTTGTAAGAAAAAGTATCGTCCACAAAAGGTTTGATCTCATGTTTCCCCCAAAAAGAGTACTTAAAAAGTAAAAGTAAGGAGGGGTGTAACTCACGGGTTGCGAAGATAAGAACTTGGAAAAATGGTCGGAAATGAGAGCAGGGAATCACCGAACGCCTAAGGATACCAAGATTTTTTCAAGTGTTATTATTATATTAAGTTATTATACCTAATATATAATAAATGAAATTTGTTTTATATTATGTAATTTAAGTAAATTTCTAGTCAATCTTTAAGTGTCAAGGTCCATTTTGTCCAATATTGTCCGAAACGGTTAACGTTTTGTTTTAGTCAAAAAGTCCAAAGTTGATGTTATTGTTGTTATGTTGAATATGTTTTGTTTGCCAAAGTGTTTTATATTTCCTAACAAAATTTGGGCAGCGCTTCCGCGCCCAAATTCTATGTCCAAAAATATCAACCACTTTCCCGCTTACAAAACACGTATACATACATAACATTTTCAAACATGTTCATTTTAGCCAACTAAGTCTAATACAAGTCACCAATATGTTCATTTTTACAAAACTCTGTCCCAAATGTCAAGTCTCAAAAGTCAGAATGCGTAACCAAGTTTTAAACGGCCAAAACGACGATTTTCGGGAAGGACAGCAGGCCGGTGCTAAGCACCTGGGCATAGGTGTTGCGCACCTGCCCTGCTGTTCTTCCCCTTTTTGAGTTTTTTTCTTGCAAAATCGTTTATGTAAGTGATAGATCTTGACATGCAATCGGTATAAACCTTATTAATCATCATTATATCAGTTTATAAGTAACTTTTAACCATAAATTTGAAGATCTAAGCATCATTAATTAAAAACCCGTTTTTGCATAAAAATGGTTATAAAAGTTCATCAAAACTTGTTTTTATAGCTTAGATCATACATGCAATGAGTTAAAATAGTAATATAAGTAAAAAGGAAGATTTCTACCGGATGAAAATGCTTAGACGATGCCTTAGAAGTGTTTTGAGCTCCAAAAATGGTGAAATAAGCTTTTTAACCGAAATCCTTTGATTCCTTATCTTCCTCTTGATGTTAAAACGTTTTTAGATGGTGATTTTGGTGGGTTTGATGGCTGTATTTTACTGGTTTTAGTGGAGAAGAAGATGGGTTTGAGAGAGAGTTAAGGAAATGGGTGTATGTGTGTGTTTGTTTATAAGAAAAGAAAATGAAAATGAAAGGGAAAAGGTGAAGTAAACAATTAAAGGGCCTAGGGGCTGTAAAAATACAGTATTGGCAGTCAAATCCCGTGTGGGATTGGTTTTTAGTTTGTGTAAAAACGATGCAAGGACTAAAAATGTAAATTTTTTGAAATCTGGCAAGAGGTGTTGCGCACCGTGCATTTTATCAGATTTTCTGATTTTTTTTTTGTTTTTACGTTTTTGCTTCGTTGGACCTTTTTGTTAACCGAAAGTTCTTAGTTATGATATGTTATGAACTTAGGAAAGTTCATTAGGTGTTTTCTTGGTATTAGGACTTATATAAATTGATTCCGGGTGTGATTCCGACACTGTCGCGTTTCCGGTTATTGATCAGTTAAAGGTAACGGTAGACAATAAGAGAGACAGAGTATAAATTGCACCTAGAATTTGACGGTTGTCACATTCTCCCCGGGTTGAAAGAAATTTCGTCCCGAAATTTAGTTCGTACCATCATGGAGGAATGTTTTGGAACCGATGTGGATATTTCTGACGGATTCGGTCCTCACGTTCCCATGTGAGATCGTGACCACGTCGAGAATCTCCACCGAAACTTGATGATGGATGAAAGACTTGCCTGGGTTGTTTGACCTCTCGGTCAACAACCTTAAGCGGTTCGTCAAACGAGTTTGAGTTTGGCATCGATTTTGACTTTGTCGAGGGGGTCACGATGGTCTCATCAGATAGATGTTCTCCGAGGGTGAGACATGGAATTATATATGAACGTTTGAAGGAATCTGGTGGAGCTGAAGGCGATGAGCAGTCGGACTAATACGTCCTAAGACTTAGTTTGGACTGGCGTACCTAGGGCTCAGTTTGCCGCGTCTCCAGAAACAGGCTTTCCCTTTCCCATGGCGATACCTTGGGAGGTACTCTATCGCCATCTTGGGACTCGGGGGGGGGGGGGGGGGGGGGGGGGGGGGGGGGGGGGGGGGGTTTCTTCTGGTTGGTTACGTAGCTTTTCTGCCGGGTACGGGATGCTTTCAGTCTTCCACGTATGAAGGGAGGCGTCGGACCTTGCAAGTCGTCAATCGTTAGCTTCTAGCCAACAGAGCGGTGACTGACACTTGCGTCCAAATAGGTATTGAAGGGTTCGCTCTTGGTGCTGGCATGAAAGTCGTTGTCATAGGTGAACTCAGGGGAGGCGAGTATCTCGACTTCCTATGAAGTCAACTACACGCGCTCTCAACATTTCATCAAGCGTTTGGGTCGTCCTTTAGCTCTGACCATCGGTCGGAGGGTGGTATGCGGTGATGAGGTCTAGTTGCGTCCCTAGCGATTCTCTGGAGGGCATTCCAAAGAGGACGGGGCGCAGATCGACTATCCTTATCGGCGGTGATGAGGAGAGGGGTTTTGATATTTCGCATTGACCTTTGAGTGAGTGAGGCACTTGGTTATATGCAAGGCGGTATCCTTTTTCACGCCTGGCCGCCATCAATATTCTCGGGGATCCTCGTACACACGTCGGATTCCGGGTGGATGGAATATCGAGATCGGTGGCTGATATGCTTAAAATAATTGACATTTTCTTAATCATATTTCTCTTTAATACTCTTGTTTTTCGCATTTTGTTATGATTTGGGTAGTGTTTTCGTACATATATGTAGATAAGAGTTAAACTTGGATCATGGAACAAAAATGAGTTAAAATTGGTAGAAAACGGAGCTTAAATGAAGAAAAAATATGAAGAATCAAAGTTGAAGATCATGCGAGAAAAGTGTTTTATACACCTTCACTGTTTTGATCATAACTTCTTCATACGATGTCTGATTTAGGTGATTCAAATTGGAGAAGAAAGAGGAAAGAGAGAGCTACAATTTATATTTTGGAAGAAAGTTCATCAGACCAAAAGAAAAATAATAATTAATTAACTAAAGTGGTTTTTGAATGAAAATATGTTTGAAAAAGTTTTCAAGATGTAATCAGATATTTTAAAAGCAGTGTTCACTTGGATTTAATGTTTCACTTGAAATATGAATTAAGTTATGTATGAATTGGTTTAACTGTGATTTTCATTAATGGATTCCTATTAGAGTG
>CAJVGC010000065.1:20630335-20669880 GCA_910822075.1 Senecio squalidus | reverse complement strand
CTCTTCAGTAACTTCTTCCTCATCTTTCCTGGGGCAATCTTTGGCTAGATGGTATCCGTTGCAAATTTCGCAACCAACTTGAATAGCATGAACCTTCTCGTTGACGCGCTTGATGTCTCTTCCCATAGCATCCAGTTTATTAGTTATAGCAGCGAGACCGTCGCTGTTATCAACCATTTGCCTTCGTCCCTTACCACCGTCTTCCCACAGTTTGGAGTGTTTAGCAGATTTTTCAATAGCACTCCAAGCATCAGCCGGGATTTTCCGTGGAATTTTGCCTTCAGAATCTAACTCGTTACGAGTTTGACGATCAACCCCCTTGTAAAATGTCTTGATGACTTGCTGAGTGTTGAGATCATGCTGGGGGCATTTGTGTAACATGTCTTTGTAACGCTCCCATGCCTGATAAAGTGACTCGCCGATATCCTGTGTGAAGTTCCTGATGTCATCAATCATCTTAGAGGTTTTTGAAGGGGGACAGTAGTTCTTCAAAAACTTGGCCCTCAGATCGGCCCAAGTAGTGATGGAATTGGCCGGTTCATTCCCAATCCACCTTTTTGCGTTTCCCTTGAGTGTCATCGGAAACACCCGTAACATAACAGCTTCCTTTGTCACACCAGGAATAGTGTAAGCATCAGCAATCTCGATGACCTTTTCCACATGAACATTAGCATCTTCATTCTCATCTCCATTAAAAGGGTTCTCTCGAAGTTCTTTGAGAAACTGGCCCTTAAGCTGGAAGTCTGCTCCTCGAGTGACAGCAGGGTTGGGAATGTCTGTTGCAACATTCGGGGTAAGAGCATAGTACTCCTCCAAAGTGATCTCATCGATGTTGACTGCCATTTCGTGCTCTGATTCTTCAGTTGACTCAGAATCTGATACGGTGACTGGTGAATTAGGGATTGGTTTCTCGTCCTCTTGATCAGATAGCTGGTTATATTCCTCGTCAGAATATTGCATAAAATCAGAATTGAAACTTTCGTTTTGGTGAACTTTAAAACTGGTGAGTGGTTGAGCTTTTGGTGAAAACAGTCTGCGTCGAATGCGAAAGGCTTTCTCCGGATCTTCGAAAGGCTCTACAAGATTTGGATTTGAACTCCGGGTCATGCAAAACCTAATAGAACAGAAGAAAATATGTCAGTAGCCCGTGATAACTGAAAATTAAACAAACCGGAAAATTAAAATTACAATAAAACGAAAAATAAACAGCAGCTGCTAATCAGCCGGCGGCTGGCTAAATTCAGCCGGCGGCTGGAAATCAGCCGGCGGCTGTTTTTGTTCAGCCGGCGGTCAAAAAGTGCTGGGTGTAAATTTCCTAAAAATTGTAACTTCAAAAATCCGATTAGTCCAATTAACAATTATCACGTAATACAAAAAGAATGCAACTTCCAGAAAGATAAATCTTTCCGAAAGGATCGAATAATT
Organism: Senecio squalidus; assembly: GCA_910822075.1. Lineage (NCBI taxonomy): Eukaryota > Viridiplantae > Streptophyta > Magnoliopsida > Asterales > Asteraceae > Senecio > Senecio squalidus. The sequence goes on along the minus strand of CAJVGC010000065.1, from coordinate 20,668,455 downwards.
ACAAATTCAAAATTACGAATAATAATAGCAACCGTTCCCCGGCAGCGGCGCCAAAAACTTGATGTGTATTTTATAACATAAAATTTATTAAAGTTTAGAAAAGGATTTTTACCAACGTATATTAACACACAAAACAGGCAGTGTACCTGATCGTACGTAAATATAGAATCGGTAAGTCCGGATCGAACTCAGGGAACGTGTATTAATATCCGTTATCTCAAATTATGTAATTAAACTAATAAAAGCAAGTAAATATGGGGGACGTTTTAGTTCTGTGAGAACATATTTCAGAAAACAATTAACTAAAATAAAATAGCAAATTAATTAACTAAATGGATTTGTGGATGGAAAACTGTTTCGAAAAGTATTTAAGAATTAATCAGATTTAAAAGCAACGATTACTTGGAATTACGTTTCACCTGGATTATGAATTAACAAGAATATGTTTGATTGATTTAACTGTGATTCCTATGATAACTAGATTTCCCGCTAGAGTTATCTAATCCTACAATTTTAGAGAAAGATCATACGACTATTCGTACATCAAGAGCTATCTTAGATTTATCCACTCTAAATTGTGCTTTAAGTTCACTATTATTTACAATTTAATCTGTCGACTACGAATTAACAAAAGTCTCAATTATTCAATCCTGATATAATTGTCATGTTCATTCAATTTATTAAATTACTAAACTCTTAGCCTATCTCAATTAAGTCTCAAGCTACAATTATCTAATAAATCATATAATTGCAAATAACCAATAAATCATATAAGAACGCTAGTTATGTTATAGATCTATTAATCACGCTAAGTAGTAAATTTAATAACTTTGAATAAACATGGATCGCGATTAAACGTAAATAATAATGGAAAAATCAATAAGTTCAAACATAAACTTGATTAAAACATAAATCCAGGTTCAACAATCCAAGCAATCGCTTAAAGAGTTTAGCTCATGTTGGATTGTAAGTAAATAACAAAATAAGTCTTTAAACAAATCATTGTATCAAGAACAATAATGTAAATAACTTGAATCAAACAATTACTAAAGATCAAAGTTGGTTAAAAGAGATTAACCAAAAGCTTCCAAGTGTTTAAGGGCTTCTAGGACTCTTCTGGCAGCTTTCCAGGATGAATGCGGGTTGAAAATAATGAATAATGGATGAATAACCCGAACCCTAGCAGCCCTATTTATAATTTCTGAAAAATCCAATTCAGCCGTCGGCTGGCTCCTTTAGCCGCCGGCTGAAACACACGGGCCCAAAAGTTGCTTCCGCGGCACGTTTTAAACAATTTAATGAAAACTTTAATTCAGCCGCCGGCTAAGGGATTTCAGCCGCCGGCTGTTTCTCAAACTTCGTATTTTCTGCTCGTTTGTCTCCGTTTCAAGCCAGTTTCAGCTCCTTTTCGCTCCGTGGTCCAAATATTACTTTAATCTGCAAATCTTACTAAAAATATACCAAATCATAACAAAAGTTGCAGATAATGATGCTTAAATACGACAAATATGGCTACAAAATATGTATCATTTCAGACACATCAACAAATCACATCCAAAGTATTCTGAAGTCTCAAACCTAGAGTTTCTCATGTTTCCAAGAGACGAACAAATGTCAGGGCAGGATGCAAAAAGACTCCGTCTTGGTGAAGCAGTTTCTAAGGTTACTCTTCTTTCGATTTTTAGTTTACTTATTCCACATATATCATGTAATCATAATTTTATGTAGCTATTTAACACTTTTTTTACCAGGGGATTGTGAATAATGAAACACTTGCATACTTCATCGGAAGAGTATACTTGTTTTTGTCACGTTTGGGAATAGATGAAAAACGACTGCGTTTCAGGCAGCATCTCCCAAATGAGATGGCCCACTATGCTGCCGACTGCTGGGATGCTGAAATCGAGTCTTCTTATGGTTGGATTGAGTGCGTCGGAATTGCTGATAGATCTGCATATGATCTGCGTGCTCACACAGTAAGCATTAACTAGTACCTTGTATTGATTTGTTCTAGCATATTGCATACGAGACATGGTGTCACTGATGTAAATTAATTGAATTGTTATCAATTATATAACATGTTAATTTTGTTAATGTAATATTATTATTCATATATTGAAGTTTAGAATTCATGTTTTTCATAGGATAAAAGCGGCGTCGCTCTTGTAGCTCAAGAGAAATTCGCAGAACCGAAAGAAGTTGAGGTAACTCTTGTACTTCTGAATCTGGTTTTTAATTTCCTTAAGTTGATTGAGAAACATGCTAATTAATATTTGGTGAAAATTCAGAAAGTGGTTATAAAAACAGATAAGAAGGTGCTGGGGCAAACGTTCAAGGGTAGCCAAAAGATGGTGGTTGAAGCACTCGAGGTAAACCAACTCATCTAGCATCTCGATTTAAAAAAAATTATAACTGAAACATCAGTCATATGGATGGTTTGTAAACCAATTCACCGTCCTTCAGTATTACTTATATGCTATATTTTAGTTATTAATACTTCCTTACCCCATTTCTCACTTAGTTGAACAATAATATTATTTGGCAAATAATTTAATCCACTTTTTAACACATTTTTCAACACTTCAAAGTTAAAAAACAACATTTTATCTTGAATAATCATTTGTTATTAAAAGCTCAAAGCGCACAAAAGCGCACAGGTGCCATGGGGCTTGAAGCGCGAAGCTTGGGATTAGTGGATCTCTTTGTATTCACGGTGTAGATTAAAAAAGTTGAAAGTATCTATTGGGAGCAGGGTGATTCTTTGTATTCACGGTAGAAAACCAAAAAATTTATACAGACGCGCCTTAATTGGCTTCTGTAATGGGCCCAAAGCGCAGCGCCTTAGTGGGCTTCATTGATGGGCTTCGCCTGGACCTTAGAAAAGCCCCAAGAACTGGGCTTGATGGGCTTTAGCGCCTGGATTCACTTAAAGCGTGCTTTTAATAACTTCGGTTACAATCAATGCTAGCTAATTACATTCAGACACTTTATACTTCTAAAATAGTACCGAATAATTTTTTCGCTTCAGATACTAGTAGCTATACTATAAGATTAGTAGTTTAGACTGAATTTAATTTCAACTTGCATTAGCTTCTTACTTGAATAGACTTTTCTTCTGCTTTCTTTTGATCTATCTTAAATGGTATCGTGATTTCCATACATTTTGTTTGTCATATTATCAAATATTTAACCACATTAGCTGCTTCTTTTAAGTAATTTTTTTCTCCACTGAGGCCGTGCAACGCTTAGATTTTGTTGACTTTTTATAGTTAATTTTTTGAAACTAAAAATGGTCATGTTGTTTTGGGTAGCAAGTGAAGACAGATGAGGCTAAGTCAACAACATTGTTTGGTTACTCATATATAATTAATGATTAAACTATTCTCCCAATAATTGTTATTAAATAATGATGATATAAAAAAGAACTTTAAGACTTGTCACCTTTTTGACACATTAGTAATGATTATTGAGGCCATATCGAACAGTTTGAAAATACCTTTTTAATTATTGCAATGAAGCTTAGAAAAGTTTACTTGAAGATAGAAATATTTCAGTATTATACGGAGAAAGGATTCACATATATGTAAAAAATAATGAATTTTCTTCTTCAGGCAATGAAAGAAAAAGAAGCCATGGATATGAAGGCTGTTTTAGAATCCAAAGGGGAAGCAGAGTTTGAAGTTTGCACTCTTGAGAAAACAGTTACTATAAAGAAAAACATGGTTTCGATAGAAAAGATAATAGAGAAAGTACACCAAAGAGTTTTCACACCTTCTGTGATTGAACCATCTTTCGGTATCGGGCGGATTATTTATTGTCTGTTTGAACACTCGTTCTACATGAGACCAAGCAAAGCTGGAGATGAACAATTGAATGTATTCCGTTTCCCCCCTCTTGTGGCGCCCATCAAATGTACCGTTTTCCCATTGGTCCAGAATCAGCAATATGAGGAAGTTGCCAGACAAATCTCCAGATCTCTGACTGCAGCTGGGATTTCAAATAAGAAAGATATTACAGGTATGTCAACAATATGGCCCTTTATTTTTCTTGAGTACTTCTAAATGGTAGCAGTTTCAACCCATTTATTATGAATGGATCAAATTGGGGTTTATGCTTATCTCAAACCAGTAAACTTAAAAACTACAGTCAATTTGGTTGATCGGAAACACATTTCTGGTCAACCTGGCTAACTCGTTTTGACCACTTTTGGTTTTGAAATCTTGAATTTTGGTGCAGTCTTTAGATAGGTCTTTGGGATGTTAGAATTTGTTGCATTTCTTAATTTCAATAACAGAATCCTTTAAACTTACAATAGGTTTAACAAAAGTGATTAGCAATTCCAACCATTTTACTTCCAACCTTTTTGTTTCTAGTTACTTATCGTATTTGCAGAAATGCAGTCATTTGATTGGCAGAAAACAGTCAAGTAACGTATTTTGGTTTCATTTTCTCATATCCAAATCGTTACAAACAAAAAGAACTGTTTTTTTTCTTTCACAAATTAAAGAAGTGAATTTTGAAAATGAGTTTTTTTTAATAAGCAACAACTGTTATTTAATATGTCAACCCTGTTATAGGTACTTCAATAGGAAAGCGGTATGCTAGAACAGATGAACTTGGTGTGCCGTTCGCTGTTACGGTGGATTCAAAAACATCTGTGACGATTCGAGAGCGTGACAGCAAAGAGCAAATTCGTGTGAATGTGGAGGAGGTTGCTGCTGTGATAAAAGAGGTTTCCGAGGGACGAAGCACATGGACCGATATTTTAAACAAATACCCGGCTCACACTTCAGCTTCCGCAGATGAGTGAAAACTAGTCAGATTTCATGTTGCCCACTTAAAACAAATCGACTATTCCAACATTGTCATCTTTTTTAAACACAAAACTTACAATTTTTAGGTCATATCGGTGTCCTTTTGTTGTGTTAAAAAATGTCAAAAAAAAACTCTAATCTTGGTATTGTTTACTGTTTAGATGCTGGCAAGAGGACAGATCTTGCTGATTGTCTTAGTCTATATACTGTTGGAATGTTTTAATTTTGTCGTTATTACAAATCTATTTTGTGGTTCCTAATTCCGACAGTCTTTGTTTATACAAAATCTCAAGCGTGGTAAGAGTGTAAAACCTGGTGTAAAAAGTCATAACCAAATATTAATAGAGGTTTGGTTGGCTTGGATAGGACCCATGGTCCTCTTATGGTCTCTATCTAGACAGATATGGACCGAGCTCAGGACTGGTTATGATCATGACCAAGTGCATGGCTGGTTACATGTTTGCTAACTTGTTTATGGACCGAGCTCAGGACTGGTTATGATCATGACCAAGTGCATGGCTGGTTACATGTTTACTAACTTGTTTTTGTAAGTATTTGCACTGTTTATTGAGAACTTTTGTAGACAGATGCGGTTTATTTTGTTTTTACAAGATAAAAATCTCGATATTCAAAAGTAAGTAAACCCTCCTATGCCAAGCATGTAACTATATTTAACGGGTGTAATAAATGATCATCCAAATTAGGGACGAAAAAGGTGTAAAGTTTAAAATTTAGGGACGATCCACGTAATTTCACATACTTAGGGACGAAAACTAAAATCGGATACATACCACAGGACGAACTATGTTATTTACTCTAAATAAAACCTAACATGCACTCTAACACAAAAAGACATATCTTATAAGTAAGGTGAGTTAAATAAAAGGATGGTTTATGTAACATATTACTTCTTATGTAAAAGCCACACACTGTTAAACCCTTAAAAAACAGAAACCCTTGAACTCTAAACTTCAAAAATGGCGGACTACCAAATAAGTAGCAGCAGTAGCAGCAACAGCGTAGTGTCAAGGAAGAAGAAGAGAAAGCTTCCTGATTCAGATAACGATCACCCTTCTAAATCATTATGTATTGGTAATATAAGCGACTTTCTTACCGATTCAGTTCTACGAGAAAACAATGAAACAGAAAGATTCCCATGGAAATGGTTTCAAGATTCGAATCATTGGAGAGATTTGCGGTTTATTTTGTTTTTACAAGATAAAAATCTCGATATTCAAAAGTAAGTAAACCCTCCTATGCCAAGCATGTAACTATATTTAACGGGTGTAATAAATGATCATCCAAATTAGGGACGAAAAAGGTGTAAAGTTTAAAATTTAGGGACGATCCACGTAATTTCACATACTTAGGGACGAAAACTAAAATCGGATACATACCACAGGACGAACTATGTTATTTACTCTAAATAAAACCTAACATGCACTCTAACACAAAAAGACATATCTTATAAGTAAGGTGAGTTAAATAAAAGGATGGTTTATGTAACATATTACTTCTTATGTAAAAGCCACACACTGTTAAACCCTTAAAAAACAGAAACCCTTGAACTCTAAACTTCAAAAATGGCGGACTACCAAATAAGTAGCAGCAGTAGCAGCAACAGCGTAGTGTCAAGGAAGAAGAAGAGAAAGCTTCCTGATTCAGATAACGATCACCCTTCTAAATCATTATGTATTGGTAATATAAGCGACTTTCTTACCGATTCAGTTCTACGAGAAAACAATGAAACAGAAAGATTCCCATGGAAATGGTTTCAAGATTCGAATCATTGGAGAGATTTGCGGTTTATTTTGTTTTTACAAGATAAAAATCTCGATATTCAAAAGTAAGTAAACCCTCCTATGCCAAGCATGTAACTATATTTAACGGGTGTAATAAATGATCATCCAAATTAGGGACGAAAAAGGTGTAAAGTTTAAAATTTAGGGACGATCCACGTAATTTCACATACTTAGGGACGAAAACTAAAATCGGATACATACCACAGGACGAACTATGTTATTTACTCTAAATAAAACCTAACATGCACTCTAACACAAAAAGACATATCTTATAAGTAAGGTGAGTTAAATAAAAGGATGGTTTATGTAACATATTACTTCTTATGTAAAAGCCACACACTGTTAAACCCTTAAAAAACAGAAACCCTTGAACTCTAAACTTCAAAAATGGCGGACTACCAAATAAGTAGCAGCAGTAGCAGCAACAGCGTAGTGTCAAGGAAGAAGAAGAGAAAGCTTCCTGATTCAGATAACGATCACCCTTCTAAATCATTATGTATTGGTAATATAAGCGACTTTCTTACCGATTCAGTTCTACGAGAAAACAATGAAACAGAAAGATTCCCATGGAAATGGTTTCAAGATTCGAATCATTGGAGAGATTTGCGGTTTATTTTGTTTTTACAAGATAAAAATCTCGATATTCAAAAGTAAGTAAACCCTCCTATGCCAAGCATGTAACTATATTTAACGGGTGTAATAAATGATCATCCAAATTAGGGACGAAAAAGGTGTAAAGTTTAAAATTTAGGGACGATCCACGTAATTTCACATACTTAGGGACGAAAACTAAAATCGGATACATACCATAGGACGAACTATGTTATTTACTCTAAATAAAACCTAACATGCACTCTAACACAAAAAGACATATCTTATAAGTAAGGTGAGTTAAATAAAAGGATGGTTTATGTAACACTTCTTGCCACACACTGTTAAACCCTTAAAAAAACAGAAACCCTTGAACTCTAAACTTCAAAAATGGCGGACTACCAAATAAGCAGCGGCAGTAGCAGCAACGGCGTAGTGTCAAGGAAGAAGAAGAGAAAGCTTTCTGATTCAGATAACAATCACCCTTCTATATCATTTGGTATTGATAACATAAGCGATTTTCATGCCGATTCAGTTCTACAAGCAAACAATGAAACAAAAACATTAGGATGGAATTGGTTTCAAGATTCGAATCATTGGAGAGATTTGCGGTTTATTAAGTTATTGCAAGATAAAAATCTCGATATTCAAAAGTAAGTAAACCCTCTATTCTTATCCGATTTGAAATAACCGTCACTGCATTTAAGGTAACCACTCCTAAATATATCAGTTATTATGCGTGTATGTATGAATACTTTATTTCCGGGGTTATGTTTAATGAGATTAACAAATGTTATGTTTGAGACTTAATTTTGCTTAATTTTTTTTTTTTTTTTCTGATATTTGATTGATTTTTTTTTTATTTTGTGTGTGCAGAAAAGTGGATTTGGCCTATAAATTTGTTAATTTAAATTATAATCAAGTAGAAGATGACACAGTTCAGACTTCACAGACTATCCGTTTAGAAAGAGTGTTGATTGTTCTCAACAATTGGGTTCAGTCAACGTTAATTTCGTCGGAGAAAAAAGTTAGGGTTGAAGGTGTTATAGCTCAGTTTGGTGTCAACGGTTCTTGTTTGGATTATAAATGCTGGAAAGTTTTCAAGTTTTGTTTGGAGGAGGCTACGAAACGACATGTTTCGTTGAGTTTTGCTCGAGATCTATTGAAAGTTATTCATTGTATTGCCAAGAATACGAAAGTAAAAGATATGGATGATGATGAGTTTCTGTTATATAATACAATGCTTGATTGTATTTCCTCTATTTTCACGTCACACAGTGGGATTTCTAATGAAAATTTAGATTTGTGGATTTTGTTAGTTGGTACTGTTCTTGATCTTGTTTTAAATTCTATTAGTACCAAGGTCGACGATACCAGATTGGACACGGTCATCTTGAATTTTACATGCTTAGTGCTTGATCCGTTTATTAAGTTTTTGAGGCTTCATCCGAATAAGAAAAACGGGTTTCATGATTTTGTGGACAGACTTTTGGAACCTTTGTTGTGCTTGCTGCACGTGTTGGATGATTCTGTTATTGCCAGTAATTCTGTTTTGTCGAGTAAGTTACTGAAGCTAATAGAAGAAGTTTTGTCTCAGGGATTGTTTCACCCTTCACACATCGAAGGATTTATTACCTTACAAAGCTTGGCGAAGTACAAGCATTCTGATGATGGAAAGCCAAATGACTCAAAAACAGTCATTAAAAGTTATCACAGACACTTTTTTGAAAAGTTAGGAAGAATCGTGGTGCAGAAGAAATCCATGGCATCGTTTGGTGAAGCGGAGCTTTTTTGTTTGTATGTTCATTGTATCAAAAGGCAAGAGCGTTTAGAAGTACCTGATGGCGTAGTTGCAGAGAAAAGCCAACAGGTATGTGGTTTAAGTGCCGAGACTCGGAAGTCTCTGTTTGATTTCTTTGTACAGATTATGGAGCCTTTTATAGGTGATATTGATACTTACATACAAGATAAAGTGGAAGTAGGATCCATGTTAGAAGATGTTAATCGCACACTCAAATCTATTAACATGGTTCTTATCAGCTTAATGCAAGAGAAAGTATATGTAAGGGTAGATGACACATCTGAAGGTGCATGTGCTAATTTCTTGAAACTGATTTGTGATAAAATAACACTGCTTTCGGTCAAGATAGATCAAATTGTGCCGTTGGCTCTTGATGTTAATAGTAGAACATGCAAGAAGTTGGTGGAGGTGGCAGCCAAAGAGCTTGTTTTATGTATCCGTTGTTTACTGGAAATTGATTATGAGGTTCTTGGAAATGATCTGCAAGGTTTATGGCGGATTATATTTTCATATGGGACCCTTGGACACAGTTTGAACAACTTCCAGGATAAGTCCGCTGTAATTCAAGAAATACTTCATCTAGGATGCCACATAGTTAACCTTTATAGTGATCTTCGCCAGGTTAGTGGAGTATTCTTTGATTTGAATCGATACTTTGTTTGCCACTTGTACAAATTGTATACCTCTATCTCTATGTGAATACTATTTTGATTGAAAAGTGTGTACGTTTTATTTGTATACTTTAATTTGCCTTTTCGACTCCTAGTGAAACTACCGAGTATAATTTTTTTTGTGTATGTATTCCAATCAATGTGAATAGCCAGATACGGCATTTCGACCCATCTACTTATAAATGGGTCGATTTTTATCTTGTCTTATCTCTAATGGGTCAAATGTGTAAAATCAAGCATATTAGCAATCAAGAAAACATGTCAAATGGGTCGAAAGTCTCGTGCAGTATAAATTTAGAGTATAAAACCTTTTAGAACATTTAAATAATAATAATGGTCTGACGCACCAAATTTTCGAAAGAAAGACTTATTTCACAAACAGATGCTTGTTGACCTGAATCCATTTTTTCTGGTGAAACTAGACTTTCTAACATAAACTATTCATATTTGATAGGTGGGTACTTCGGTTTTTGCACTTTGTAAAGCAATCAGGGGGTTGGTATCATCTGTAAGAGAAGTTGAAGCTAATCATTCAAAATATGGGAAGTCCTCGATATATCATGAATCATTGACAAAGTCACTGAGGTTGATATTATGCTCACCAGAGTTAAGGCTTTCTATTCATAATGCTGTAAAGTCCATACCCGAAGGGCAAGTAAGTTTGTGTATTCAAGAATTAGCTACTGATTTCTTTGAATCCCTTAAATGGATGAAGGGTAGTTTTAGAAATTTATGTCAAGGGGTTCTTGGTAACGGTTTATCTGAAGTGTATCCTTTAATTCTGGACTCGTTAATGGTCACTCCTGGTAACAGTAGTCTTGTTGGTGTTTCATTAAATGATTTGATGACAGTAATTCGTCCTGTAATGAGTATTATGATTTCACAACAATCGGACGGAGTTCATGCGTTTCTGTCAGAAATTTCTGGATGCAAAGATGAAGAAGCATTTTCCGCTAATTGGATTTTTGTTTTCTTTTTTCGTTTATATATGTCCTCTAGAAGTTTATACCGCCAGGCTGTCAGTCTTGCACCTCCAACAACATCCATTAAAATGTCTGAAGTAATGGGTGATTCATTTTCAGCTTATTCTGGAAACGATTGGTTAGAAAAGACCGAAAAGGACGAAGGTTATTTTTCTTGGATTTCCCAACCTTCAGCCTCTCTTCTTCTCATTATAGAAGGAATTTCTGACCTTTTTGTTAAAGTAGGCGTGGTGGATATTTCCCCTCTAACATACGTGTTGAATGCTATGTCAATTCAGAGGCTTGTTGACTTGAATAGGCTGGTCAACTCCTTTGAATATGTCATCAAGAAAAACGATTTGATGATTTCCAACACGAATGAGGATGGTACCTACAGTAAACAAAATAAACGGTTGCGAAAGCATCTTTTGAAGTTGACAGAAGAGGCAACTGGTCTAACTAATTTCATAATGGGACACCTTTCTTTTTTGAACAAATGCCAGGAAGATTATCAGTGGGATATCGCAGTTGCTGCAATAGATAAGAACTCGTTTCCTTGTGCATTTTTGCAAATTGTCTGCCAGAATATTGATATTTTAAGTGTGCATGCAACTAAAAAGAAATTAAAGAAGTTTCTCTCGGTTCTTCTTCAAAATTCTCTTCCATGTGCGAGTAATAAATTCAGGCAATTTGGAGAGCATAATAATGGCGGTAAAGTTGAGAAGATGAAGACAGTTACTGAAGGAGAAGTATCATTGGAGCTTCTCAACAACACAATGTTATATGAGGAAAAAGTAAGTTGGTATTGTAAATCCTGTCCTAATAGCCTTGTACATGTGTGTGTGTGTGCGTGTGTGTGTGTCTTGGCAGAATGAAAAATGGGCAGGTTGGGTAACAAGCTATAAGGGCTTCGGGTCAAAATGAGTAATTTTTTGTCGGAGTCAAAAGTCAGATAATTCCTTTTGTTGATAGTTTTAAAAGTTAAAACAAAGTGTAAAATATGATTACAAAAAAATGCTATAACTATTATAATTTATGTTTTTGAATAAAACTATGTGGTTAGGTGTATGCATTATTCCATTACACTTCAGGTGAATTTTGTCCTATTTGGCCCTTTTGATATTATAAGTAACTTTTTTTATTTTACCTATTTGACCCGTTAGAGATAAAATATAGCCCCGAATTGACATGTTCATAAGTAAATGGTTAAAAATTGCAACCTCTATATTTTTTTTGGTGCGGTAATATTCTGTTCTTTCCTTGTCTGTATGAGTATTTTACTATGGTTTGAAATGTAATTGCATCTCATTTAATTCGCTTTAATTTTTTACACTAGTTTGTTCGGAAGCATATGGCAGCAAGGTTTTGTAAGTTCCTGGAGGAGTTGGTGTCACCATTATTTAGTAATGGAGTCGATATGCAAGCTCAACCTAATTGGCTTGAGGTTTTAAATTCCCTTAAAATTCCATCAGCTGTCTCTATCCAGAAAAGCAGTAGTGGGCAAGAAGTTCAGCCATCAGTTAGGACAGTATATTCAGTATGTGAAAGTTCACTCAGTTTTCTCTCTTGGATGCCGAAAAGATGTATGAGTTCGAAATCGTTCACTCTTTATATAACTTGTATACTGAACCTCGAAAGGTAACTCCTCTTTCTTATTAATGCAATCCTGTAAATTATATGCTATTTAGTTATGTTGCAAGTTTGAGCCTTATAACTTCTCTCTATACTAGGTCTAATTACAAGAAATGAAAAGACACGTCTACCCTTTGTAACTTGGATTTAGATCATATATCTAACATGCTCCTTTTTGTTTTAGGCTCATAGTTGGGACTTTATTGGATGATAATCATGCTCCTTCATTGCATGACCATCATGAGCTCTTACGACTATTTCTTTGTTGCCGGAAAACTTTAAAAAATTTGATGGGTACATATTGTGAAGAGAATATGGAATCCAGTCAACACTCACTTGGTGACCTCCATTTTGGAGGCAAGTTTCCTGCTATGTGGCTTTTAAAGTCGTTGCTTTCAGTGCAACATGTATTCCCCAAGGATAATGATCTGTTGTTTTCACTGATGGATTACACATCATATGTGTTTCTGACACTCACCAAGGGTAGTTTCGTCCATGCAAGTCAGTTCCTTATATCCTCTAGGAAAGCTTTTAACCAGAAGGCTGTACCCACATGTGATCAAGAAGATAGTGATAACTCAGAGAGTAATGATGCATGCAACTTTCTGATCCATGTAGCGGAGGCATTAAAAGATCAGTCACAGAGTGAAACGACTTCCAAAAGCCATATTCAGAAGCTATCTTCTATTATTGCGAGCTTTCAGGGATTTATGTGGGGGCTCTCATCTACACTAGTCCACATGGATGCACAAAATATAAATCTAAAAGCCATATTTCAAAGAAAAAAGTTTGAACCAGTTGACAGATTGAAACAGTGCATCGATAGTTACACAACTTTTATAAACAAGTTTTTGTGTGAGTTGGTTCTTCAAGATGGAAAGCTACTGCAAGTTTCCGAGAAAAACTTCAATCTAGAAAATGTGGATATGGGCAGTGTGCATCTAGATAGTGTCTTTTTACACAGCCTTTTAGCTGGCGAAAATCTGGAAGCAACGTTTTTCCTCAGACAGCTATTTATAGCATATTCCGCCGTTCTCAGACTGAATTCGCAGATCAAAAGTTCTGTGTCATTAAACTTGGTTAATATATTTATAGGCATTTCAGAAGTTTTGTTATTGGAGTTCTCAAACAACACCAAAACGTCGCCACCGTTAACTTTCGTGTTTCTAGATGGGATTGGAAAGTTTCTTGAAGAATTGGCTAATCATCTTAATTCAAGTAATCCGACTTTGCCTACAAAAATTTATGAAAAGTTAATTGATTTGCACTTGAAAGCTATTGGGAAGTGTATCTCTTTACAACAAAAAGGAGCTACTTTAGAATCACATGAGACTGAATCAAGTACAAAGACGTTAAACGATCCTGAATGTGCTTATTTTAGTGGACCTTCTAACTTAGATGAACTCAAAAGCCGGTTAAGGATGTCTTTAAAGGTTTTTGTCGGAAAACCATCAGAGTTGTACATATCATCTGCCGTAAAGTCCATTAAAAAAGCCCTGGTTGGGCTGCAGGAAGGTTGTATGGCAAATTATCAAATATATACAGGAAAAGTTTCGTCGATTGTTGCAGCTGGCATTGATTGTTTAGATTTAGTTCTTGAAGCCATTACAGGTAAAGTTATATTGCAAATGCGAGGGGTGGGGTGAAACTGGATCTATTTGTACGGGTTTTAGTGAAATACTTTTGTCCAATATCTTTAATATATAAAACAAATAGTTCGGCAATTTATTATTACCAAAGTAATAATATTTTATTTTATTTGAATAAAATGATTTTGTTTGACTCGTTAGAAATAAACCGTAACCTGAAGCGAGTTTCCACTTTATAAGTCCATGGGTCAAAATTGCCACTTTTAGTTGAAAGCACTTGAAAATTCGTCATTTACTGAAAATACTCTTTTGAAATAGACATTCTGTTCAAAGATACGATGTATACTGACAATTTGTTTTTGTAACAGGACGGAAGGGACTGAGCACGGTTAAAACAGATATCTTGGGATCAGTTGGTTGCCTTTTCAACATTATTCTGCATTTGCAAGGCCCAGTAATCTTTTACAAAAATCCCATTGATAATGTAAATCATTATGGTGATCCTGATCCAGGATCTGTTGTTCTCATGTGTATCGAAGTACTTACGAAAGTGTCAGGGAAACACGCTCTATATCAAATGGATGCATGCTTTGTGGCACAAGCGCTTACGATTCCGGCAACACTCTTCCAAAATATTCTCCATCTTAGAACCTCTGAAGATAAGAAAGAGAGCATGAACGCCAAGCTTTTAGATCGACAATATTCAGTGGAATTATATGCCGCCTGTTGCCGGATGTTGCATACTTTTCTTCGGCATCACAAAAGGTTTGAAACCCATCCATACCTACCTTCTTCTTCCGAAGAGACGTGGCAATTTCGACCCATTTTGGGTTAAATAGAAAAGTAGTTTAAAAGGTCAAATGGGTTGAACGGGTCAAAATTCGCCCAATGTGTATTTTAAATCCTCAAAATCTTCTAAAACATGTTTTTTTCAAAATTTATAGTATTTATTTTTATATATATATATTCATATGTGACACACTATCTACATTTTATTTTTATTTTTGGGGGAAAAAGGTGTTTTGGCTCAACCCAGTCCGACCGTTAAACCCATACCAACAAGTTTCTGTTTTGACCCGTCACCCAACCCACCCATTTTGCCTCATCTTTTCAAATGGATAAAAAAGTTTGGTGCTGTAAGAGCATATGTCTAGGTAGACGAATCATATTCATAAAGGTTGCAACATGCAGGGAAAGTTTACAACACATTGCACTGCTCCAAGCTTCTGTTTCTGCTCTTCTTCATTGTTTGGAGATGGTAAACAAAACGGAAGCCGTTCAAAAAAGCTATTTCGTATGGGGAGTACGAGAGGGAGTAACATGTGGTGCTTTTCTCCGAAGAATTTATGAAGAGGTTTGTTTCTCATTACATTCATCAAATAAACTAATAAAGTTTCCTAGATCTTTTCTATGCCTTCCAATACTTTTTGTTTTTTCAATATCCTCATCAAGTTTAGTATTTATTGCAGATAAGACAACAAAAAGATTTTATTGGGCAAGATTGTCGCCTATTTTTATCCAGTTACATTGTGCTATATTCAGGATGTGGTCCTCGTAAAGCTGGTATCAGGAGGTGAGTTTAAACGTTTAGTAATGGTTGAAGTCTCCTGAAGTTAAATTTCAATGCATAAAACTGTCTTATCATATTATAAAAAATTAGATTAATTGTATAGTCATTTGACTCAAGCTTGATGGAAATTTATTGCAGGGAAATAGACGAAGCTTTGAGGCCAGGTGTTTATGCTTTAATAGATGCTTGCTCACCAGATGATCTACAATATCTTCATACTGTTTTAGGAGGTAATTAATCTCATCTCACGATATACTTTGTTATTTTTGTGACACAACTTCCTTCTAAAAAAACATATTTGACTCTGATTGTCAAGCAAATTGCTCCCTGTTCTCTTTTAGTTGCCAAACTTTGGTTTTTAATGTTTGGCATTTAGGCCGATAGTTAAGAAATATATAGTTATTATATTCTATTAAAGTTATAACACTCTGATATATGATGAAAATAAAAAAATAATTTAATAGAGGATATAAGGGCGAAAAAAAAAAGGTTCTGCTTTTAAAAACAAGTTTGATCATTTCTTTGAACTATTAAAAAATGTACGAGATAGTACTTTCTCCTTTTTAAAAACAAGCCCACTTTTTCAAAGGTTAGTTGACATGGAAGATTTCAGCATTTTCTTTTTGCATTTTTAGTTTTCATGTTCATGAATTGTTAAAATATAAATAAATTAGTTCGTCATGCTGGTTATACGGTGAAAAAACCCTCATCGACACTCAAAAGTCTAATATTGGTCTTTTTTCTGTATAAACAAATGAAATAATTTTTTTAATGAATTTGAAACGTGCCAAGATAATCGTTGTAAGTCAAAAGTGGACATTTTGACATTTCTGAAACAAATGGTGAATCTTGAATGAGTGATGATGATCTCCTTTCAACGAACATTATTTATAATCTTTTATTTGTCATGTATATGTTTTTTTCAGAGGGTCCTTGCAGAAACACTTTGGCAAATCTACAACACGATTACAAGTTGAATTTCCAGTATGAAGGAAAAGTGTAACCGCAAGCGTTGTAGTTTTCCTTGATGGTAAGTTGATCTGCATTATCATTTTCATTAAACCTATGGTCCTTTGTTTGGAACTGTATTTATTTTATCTTTTTCAAATTTAACAGGATTTGTAGATTCTTGTAATATCATGCAGCAAGAATGCCCCCCTAAAGAACTCGTTTACCCAACAAATTATATGAATGTGTTGTGATACAAATCTACAGGTTTTTGGGTTCTAGAGTGCAAATTTTAATAGGAATATGAACATTTTGATTCATTTTTGATTAGCTTCAATTGGGTTTGTCTCGTTAGGTGAACGATATGATTTGTCATGGATCTGTTCAAGTCAATTTCATAAGCATAGAGGTTAACATGTTTCTAACTCTGCGTCGATATGTTTGCTTGATGAAAATTATTACAACCAGAGTTTTTCGAAGATTATTGTGGATATTGAAACTTACCACCTGCTTTACTTTTAAAGTCTGATTTTGTAGACTTCAATTCTTTTGACTTAAAGCCTATTATCAACACTCTATATTTATAAATAAAGATATTTGAGTGTAGCCTTTAAGCATGAAGAGTTTTTATAGCATAGATTCAGATAAAAATTTAATGAGCTACTCTTTTTATTGTTTTACTCTTCCTTGTTTTTTTTCCGGCTCCGCCATCCATCATCTATCTTTTGCATCAAAGATAACGTAATTTCCACTTCCGAAGACTCAAGAGCCCACATGGGTCCATGTCGACTAAACCATCACGAAACGTATTTGAAAACATAAGTATATTATTCAAAATTAAGATAGCTAGATAATTCTTAGAAAAGAATCTTTAACGAGAATTCAAATTCTAACTTTATCGAAAATGTTAGGGATTTATTTTTTCTATTGTAAGTAACTAATAGGTATCGT
Organism: Senecio squalidus; assembly: GCA_910822075.1. Taxonomy (NCBI): domain Eukaryota; kingdom Viridiplantae; phylum Streptophyta; class Magnoliopsida; order Asterales; family Asteraceae; genus Senecio; species Senecio squalidus. The sequence continues at coordinate 20,651,124 of CAJVGC010000065.1, read as the reverse complement.
GAGAGTAATATATTTACACACCCAAATATTAAATGTACTAGGTTGGATCCCCGCGTTGTATGCGGACAATCTTAATAAATATTTGAATAAAATTTAGATAATAAGAACAAATTTCATGATAATTGGTGAAAACTTTAAAAACTTGCATAGAGTAAACCAAATAAAACATTTACTATAAGATTTTTATGCCGAATAAGTGATTATTCGTCACAATTCAACTTCAAGTGTTCGCACACCAAGATTACTCCTAGGTATAAATCGTAAAGTAAATTAAATAGTTATCGTAATTTATTTCAAAGAATAATTAATCAATTAAAAAGTGTAACTTTAAAACATATAGGAATAGAAGTTTTCGGTCTTCATTACTATCAAAACTTGTTGAAATTTTTTTTTTTTCAAGAGAAAAAAAATAACAAACATAGGATGTAATTGTGTCTATCTATCGGTTAAATGAGAAGAAAGTGCAAAGACCATATTGATAGATGATAGAAATCATGAAACGTTTTGTTTATTTTTGATCAACTATCCATACAGTAATACTCTAATAGTATAGACCTAATCCTATAAACCTTAAAGCCCATCTATACAATTGAATCAGACTAATACAATAAACCCTAATCTATTATGAATAAATATGGAATGTATGAATATAGATATATTTAACTATAAGACTATGCGGAGTGGTTAAGGGTAAGTGATGATTATGTGGAGTGATAGAGGTGATTTGTAGGAAATAGAATGTGATTTTAGGAAAGAGGGTGTGATGATGTGGAGTGATAGAAAATGGGTGGAGTGGTGAGTGATGATGTGGAGTGATAGAAATTATTTTGTAAAAGTTGTATTTTTATTATTTTTTTATATAAATGAAATTTAAAAAGTTGTATTTTTATTAAAAATAAAAACAAAACATACTACAATTTATTTAAAAAAAAAGATACTACAATATTAAAATAAAAAAAAACATACTACAATAAAAAAAATACTACATATCCGAAAAATATTTTTCGATAAGCCTTTTCTTTTCGTTCTCCGTTATTCTTCGATAAGGCTCCTCCAGATGACTAATGTCCTTCATTATCGTCTTTAATGCTTTTGCTCGCATTTTTTCTTGTGCAGTTTCATTAAATTCCCCGAACTTTTGTGTCATCAACTGGAGTTGTTCTTCGGCCCCCGAAGAAGACCCGACTTTGCCCTTTCCTTTGCGCGCTTTTGCTTTTGCTTGATCTCTACCAACCGGTCTTGGAAGATCTTCCTCCAACACCCGAAGCTCATCATCATCATCATCATCGTTGAGATCGAATGAAGCAAAAGGCGATACTGGAGTGGCGGGGCTACTAGACTCCGATGTTTTGCGCGCTTTTGAGGACCCTCCAACAATTGGTATCGGTTGACAAACCAGGCTTTTTTTCAATATTTCCCAACACTGGTAATGTGGGAAACCTGTACCCATTTTAGTGCGGTATGTCAACATAGCATGTTCGACCAATTGTTGATCATTTTGACCGCTTATTCTAGATTGTTGTGCTTGTCGCATAATCCCGTTGAATTTTCTTACTTTTCGGGATAAATCGGTCCACTTGCTTGATATCATGTCATTGGTACGTTGGTAATCGGGATCTTCTTGATGCATCTTGTAGAAGAATTGTTCGCGAACCTTTCCCCAAAAAAGTGGTGAAACTCGATCTCTTCCCAAAATGGGGTCTTCGGATGTCGACGACCATGATGCGGCAAGTGTCACCTCTTCCCGTTCGGTCCACTTTTTTTTTTCGGTTTTGCCTCTTTGCGATTCGACTTCCTTCTTCTTATGTCGCCTCTTCCCACGGGTCGGCATATTTTCCGGTTGAGTTTCGGGAACAACGTCATCGTCTTTGGAATCTTGCAATTGGCGGTTACGGTCAATGTCAAATGGAGGCACATTTGGAAAATCGCCTAAATTAAGCAATTGTTGGAACGACCCTCCTTGGTATACCAGGTCTTGGTGAGGTCTTTGTGGTGGTGGAGTTTGTTGGTAAAATTGTGGATATTGGTTAGGGTTTGGAAATTGGTTAAGGTTTTGAAATTGGTTGGGGTTTTGAAATTGGTTTGGAAATTGGTTAGGGTTGAACCATGGGTTGGGGTTTTGATTGTTGAACCAAAGGTTGGAGTTTTGATTGTTGTTGGGATCCATTTGATGTAGAATTGTATAAAATTGTGATAGAAAGTTGTATGTTTTGATGTAGAAAGTTGTATGTTTTGATGTTGATTTTATAAAAATTGTTTAGATTTTATAGAGAAGTGGTGGGAGTATTTTCTTTTTTTGCCCGTTGCTTTAAATCTTAAACGGTCTCATGACCGTTGCCTCTCTCTCTCTCGCTCAACACGCCGTGAGCAGAAACACGCCACCGCCCAAAACGCCTTCATCACGCCCCTATAACGCCGCTGTAGGAGTGGTGGAGGGCGTTATAGGGGGCGTTATAGCCGCTGACTGGGCCTATAACACCCCTAAACACCTCCAGTCCACGTAGTCTAATTAGGAAATTGTTTATTAGAGATGAATCCACTCATGTACTATAAATATAAGCCCAATCATTGTGGAGTTGTTTAACTTTATTTGTGTATGATATAGAAGAAAGCCCAAATAAAGCCCAAAAGTGAAAAACCCTAGAAATCTATATCGGAGTAGTGGGTCCAGTGATCGGAACGTATGCGTTCATATTCCGCCACATTATCATCATCATCATCACTACTACGCATTTTCCGTCACAAATTCTTCTCATCTCTAATACCACCACCACCAATGGCCACCACATCAGAAGACACTCTCCGGCGAGCACTCGCCGATAAACAATCCACAATCGACGCGCGTGGCAACTCCATCCGTCAATTGAAATCCACCGGTGCATCAAAATCAGATATCGATGAAGCTGTGAAAGCACTAAACGCTTTAAAGCTCGAGAAAACAACCATTGAGAATCAATTGAAAGCTTCCATTTCTGGAGCTGATAACGGTTCCGTTATCAGTAGAGATGCTTTCCGTCAAGCTGTTGTCAATACACTTGAACGCCGTTTGTTTTATATTCCTTCCTTTAAGATATATAGAGGTGTTGCTGGGCTATATGATTACGGTCCTCCTGGTTGCGCCGTTAAATCCAACGTCCTTGCTTACTGGCGTCAGGTATAACATTTCTGCTGCTAAATGCTTAAATGTATATTATCGGTTCGATTCATACCTACTAAGTAATAAGCAGCTGAACTTAGAAATTGAATGATAACAAAATTAACATTCATGTGCATTAGTAGGACTCTCTCAAGTAAAATCACTAACGATTTGATTTATTAAGTAGAAACAACCAAACTTATTATTGCGATTTGAAGAAGAAATTAGCAAACGAGTACTACTTTTTTAAAGTACATTCGAATACATCTAAATATGATCAAAATGTTATTATCCAGCATTATTATTCTTATCGTTGAAATTTTGATACTGGTTGGTTCTTCTTTAATTGTTTGATATGGTAGATTGTTCATGGACATGACAAATTTTATCGGTATACTCTTATAAGTTGAAGTGACTATATGTTACATATGGGATTCTGATTATTGTTTATTGAATTTCTCAGCATTTTGTATTGGAGGAGGATATGCTTGAAGTTGATTGTCCTTGTGTGACTCCAGAAGAAGTCTTGAAAGCTTCTGGTCACGTGGATAAATTTACTGACCTTATGGTTAAAGACGACAAGACCGGAACTTGTTACCGAGCTGATCATCTTCTCAAAGATTATTGTAAGGATAAGCTCGAGAAGGACATGACTTTAAGCGCTGAAAAGGCTGCTGAACTGAAACACGTTCTTGCTGTTCTCGATGATCTTGATGCTGATGAACTGGGTTCCAAGATTAAAGAATATGGTATAGTTGCACCAGATACCAAGAACCCTCTCTCGGATCCTTATCCATTTAATCTCATGTTTAAGACTCAAATCGGTCCATCTGGTGCTAGCACTGGGTCAGTAATGTCTCTTATAATTATCCAAAGCATGTCTAACAATAAATATAATATGATAATTGGCATTGTACAATCTTAGATGCGTTAAGATATGTTTACTGTTTAGTTCTTTAGTATGCTTCATTAGATATACATGGCTATGGTTTTAACATTCATGCTAGAGGTGGCAAGCTGTGCGGGTCGGACGGGTTGTGTAATGAGTCGCAAAGAGTTCGTGTTGAGATGGTCAATGTTATTGTTTGTTGAAACGGAGTCGGTTGGGGTGGGTGGGCACCTAAACAGTTTATTTGTCAGTTATAAACAATTAATGCTTTCATGATGATTACAAAACATTATTAATTACACCCACATATTTTTTTCTCAGGTTTAACTAAGTTTTCTTTAATTTGATCTTGCATACAGAAAACAACCCAAACCAGCCATTCATAAGTTTCCAAATTTCTGGCTCTTGTTGTAGTACATCACATTAACTTATGTCTTGCAACTTTTTCGTCTGATATCATATAGGTATATGCGCCCCGAAACAGCACAAGGCATTTTTGTTAACTTCAAAGACTTGTACTATTACAATGGGAACAAACTTCCATTTGCTGCTGCTCAAATTGGTCAGGCTTTCAGAAATGAGGTAGATTTCTTTAAAACTTGAAATTGCTATCAAATGGGTTCGAGTCATTGTCTTTGTATATAATAGACAGGTTATTCAGGAGTTTATTTTTGTCTAACTCGGATAAAATATAACCTGATCTATTCTATTTATATGTAAACGGCTTATAATTGCAAGTTGCTAGGTGTGTAGATCTTTAAAATAACACTTTTTTTTATTACCCTTTTCAGATATCTCCGAGACAAGGTCTTTTGAGAGTACGTGAGTTCACGTTGGCTGAAATAGAACATTTCGTTGACCCTGATGACAAATGATGTGTATTTTATAACATAAAATTTATTAAAGTTTAGAAAAGGATTTTTACCAACGTATATTAACACACAAAACAGGCAGTGTACCTGATCGTACGTAAATATAGAATCGGTAAGTCCGGATCGAACTCAGGGAACGTGTATTAATATCCGTTATCTCAAATTATGTAATTAAACTAATAAAAGCAAGTAAATATGGGGGACGTTTTAGTTCTGTGAGAACATATTTCAGAAAACAATTAACTAAAATAAAATAGCAAATTAATTAACTAAATGGATTTGTGGATGGAAAACTGTTTCGAAAAGTATTTAAGAATTAATCAGATTTAAAAGCAACGATTACTTGGAATTACGTTTCACCTGGATTATGAATTAACAAGAATATGTTTGATTGATTTAACTGTGATTCCTATGATAACTAGATTTCCCGCTAGAGTTATCTAATCCTACAATTTTAGAGAAAGATCATACGACTATTCGTACATCAAGAGCTATCTTAGATTTATCCACTCTAAATTGTGCTTTAAGTTCACTATTATTTACAATTTAATCTGTCGACTACGAATTAACAAAAGTCTCAATTATTCAATCCTGATATAATTGTCATGTTCATTCAATTTATTAAATTACTAAAATCTTAGCCTATCTCAATTAAGTCTCAAGCTACAATTATCTAATAAATCATATAATTGCAAATAACCAATAAATCATATAAGAACGCTAGTTATGTTATAGAGGGGTGGGCTCAAGAAAGACTTAATAAATATTTGAGACCTAAAGACTTAATCTCAGCCATCCAAAGAAAAAGATCTAAGGGCTGAGATTAAAACAAAATTTTGTATTGGAAGGGCATTTTCGTCTTTTAACTAGCTGCAATTTTCAACCTCCGTTTTCACTTGAACAGATTTCCCCATTTCATTTCTTCATATCAAAAATTCTTCAATTCTTCTGAAAATTAAACCTAATAATTCATCACATAAGGTATGCAATTAGCTCAATTTTAATCATTTTCTTATACTAGTTTTTAATTGATTAATTTCGACATAATTGTTATTGTTTTAATCGATTCACATTGTGTAATTTTATTGATTTGAATTGAATTGTTAAATTAACTGTTAATTGAAGTAGTTTGAATTCATCTGTGTAATCGAGCTTCTTGTGTATTCTATATTATACGGTTTAACAGCAAAGGAGTCAAATTGGCTTGGAGCTATTACATCAGCTGCCGTTATAATTCTAGGTATATATACATTTTTCAATCCTACGTAATTCCTAAACTCTTAGTTTACTTCATTTTCTTTATATCGACTCCATCTAATTTAATTTCTTAGATTGGAACATGGGTGTCTGTTTATATGGGTTTTAGCTTCTTCAAAGCCGCGTAATCGCTCTTTTCGTTGCTGGCACATCTCGCGTATTCTTAATATGCTTCGGAGTTCATTATTGGTTTGTTATCTCCCTCTCTCTTTGGTATCTATGGTTTTTAGCTTTTTTATATTCTTTAACATCTTTTTGGTGATTGATAGGTATCTTGGGCACTGTATTAGGTACGCGGTTGTGGGGTCCGTTTTACTCGGAGCAGCTGTGAGCCGCCACTTATCTGTCACTAACCCGTTAGCAGCAAGAAGAGACGCATTGCAAAGTACAGTAATTCGTTTACGAGAAGGGTTTCGTAGAAAAGAACATAACAGTTCATCGAGTTCATCAGAAGGTTGTGGGTCAAGTGTTAAACGTAGTAGTAGTGCCGAAACGGGCCACCTTGGAAACAACTGGAATAACGTCGAATTGGTTAACAGTGAAAAGAGTTTGGATAGTGGAAGACCGAGTTTAGCCCTACGTAGCAGTTCTTGTAGATCAGTAATTCACGAAAGTGCCACTGGAAATTTTGACCACAATGGGTCATTAGTCGTTTGTTCAAGCAGCGGAATGGAAAGCCAAGGTTGTGAGTCTAACGAGCTGGGTTAAATTTATCGTTAGCGTTTCAAGAAAAATTAAACGACCCAAGAATTGCGTCTTTGTTAAAAAGAAGAGCAAGAGCTGGAGATATTGAACTGTCTAATTTATTGCATGATAAAGGGTTAGACCCAAATTTTGCAGTTATGTTAAAAGAAAATGGGTTGGATCCAACGATACTCGCATTGCTGCAGAGGAGTAGTCTGGATGCAGATAGAGACCATCGCGATAATACGGATGTTATGATTAATGACTCAAATGATGTCGTGAATAATGACTTGCCTAATCAAATATCGTTATCTGAAGAACTTAGGATTCATGGGCTGGAAAAATGGTTAAGAATTTTTAGACTACTATTGCATCATATTGCTGGTACACCTGAACGTGCATGGGTCCTGTTTAGTTTTGTATTCATTGTTGAAACTGTTATTGTTGGCCATTTTCGCCCAAAAACTGTTGAAGTTATCGGCGCAACACATCAACAGGTATAAAGAGTCAAACTTTTGTAATAAAAACTCTCTAGGGGTATTTTCGTATTTGGCTAATACTTACAAATTGTTTGCAGTTTGAATTCGGGTGTGCAGTTCTGTTATTATCACTCGTTATTTGTTCCATTATGGCTTTCCTTCGCTCACTACAAGCTGAAGACATGGTGATGACTTCAAAACCGAGAAAGGTACATAAATTACATGAGTGTGTTTTATAGTAATGATTCTTTAACTCTATAATTTAGTAATTATCTGTATTCTGATATGATTTCTCAGTACGGTTTTATTGCATGGCTACTGAGTACTTGTGTTGGTCTTCTACTTTCCTTCTTGAGGTACGATCGTTGTATATATTTCAAAGTTCTGACTTTAAAGGTTGTCAATATATGATATATACCTATTTCAAAGAAATATGATAGTTATATCATATATGATATGTATCAAATAACATAACCATATCATATATGATATACCTATTACTTGAAAAATAGGTATATCATATATGATATACGTATTACTTGAAAACAGGTATATCATATATGATATACCTATTACTTGAAAACAAGTATATCATATATGATATACCATTACTTGAAAAAAGGTATATCATATATGATATACCTATTACTTGAAAACATGTATATCATATATGATATTATAAGCATATATGATATATACCTATTTCAAAAGTAATATGATAGTTATATCATATATGATAGTTATATCATATATGATATGTATCAAATAACATAACCATATCATATATGATATATCTATTACTTGAAATAGGTATATCATATATGATATACCTATTACTTGAAAACAGGTATATCATATATGATAAGCCTATTACTTGAAAACAGGTATATCATATATGATAAGCCTATTACTTGAAAACAGGTATATCATGTGACATTCGCGAATTTCTAAGTATATTTCTATCGATTCGTATTCGTTTTATTTATTTATGTTTATGTTTGATCCTATTGTATTTCTTTTTATGTCTATCGTATTCGTATTTTATGAGTATTGTATTCGTATTTCTCGTATTTTTATTGGTATCGTATTTGTATTTTATGTGTATTTACGTTTATCGGGTATATATTATGTGATTCGAATCTTTATGTCGGGAACGTATAGTCTTAAGTGCCTTTAGTATAAGTCTAGTATGCTCTTATGATAAGTTTAGGGGAATTATGCCTTAATTATATGATTAAGATTAACGTTTAAAAAGTATTTCATTTTTGGTCTTTTCGGAAATTTTATTACAAAACTAGTCCTACGGGAGAAATTCTATTACAAATTTAGTCCTTTTCGAACTTTTATTACAAAAATCGTCCCTCACCTAACTTTTGTCTTATCTAAATCTGGATTTTTGTCCTTATCTTCATTATCACCTACACACTCTCTCTCTCACTTCCTCTCTCAAGAAAACACCTACAAACCTCCACCTTCTCTCTAACTTTTCCGGCAATCCGACCGTTGAATTCCAAATCCGAGACCGGATTATTGTTCACCATCATCACCTCTATCTATCCTCCGAAATTCGTTACATCATCATTTTGGTTTTAAACTTTGTTATTAAGATTCAAACTCGGAAATTCCACTTTTCACCGTCAAAACCGAGATTTTATTGAGGGTTATTGTATGTAATCATATTCTGGACATAGGGTTCCAATTTGGGGTCATTTAGACATCTAGAACACTCAGAAATCGATTCCCGAATGTATTTTTCGTAAAAACCCAGTTACATGCACGTAACTGTAGTTACATGCACGTAACTGTAGTTACATGCACGTAACTGACCAAACAACAAGCCTGATCACGTAACAAACACCCTCCCTCACGTAATTGTCAGTTACGTGACCCCCAAGTCACGTAACTGTGGTCCTGGTCACGTAATTCTGGAATATTTACATATCTAGTCCTTTTGACGCGTAATTGTTCACGTAATTAGTCCTTTTGTCACGTAATTAGTCCCTTATGCACGTAATTACATTATGATTCACGTAATTGAGGTCTAAGTCACGTAAGTGACTTGAAAGTTACGTAATTGACTCCTTATTCACGTAACTATGATCCTTATGTTCCGTAACTTCTTGTTTTGTCCCGTAACTCTTGTATAACGCGTAACTTGATACTTACGTGACTTGTAGTGCACGTAAGTATGAGAATCACGTATCTAGTCTGTTGACTTTCCGAAACACTCGTTATTACGTTATATTGATATTCCTTTCGGTTATTTTAAAACCCGTATAAAACGTTAATCATTAAGGCATAACCCTACTAGACTTAGAGATACTTAGACATGTTTATTTACGTGATGAATAGGGCACTTAGACGTGGGAGCTTGACGGTATTATAGTATTTCCCGACATATCGAGATTTGGATTGCTTTGCTATCTGTGAGTTATTCGTTGCCCTTTTTACCGCTTTTACACTTTTGGGCATGATTAGCGTTAAACAAATGTATTTTATGGTATATTATTATGTATTGTGGTATGTATTTTGGATATGGATGCCTTAGGTTAGCATTACCCAACTCGTTCCGCCTTTGTGGTAGGACGAGGCCCCGTATACACACCTGTTAGCTTTTGCCGCCGGAAGTATATATAGCGCTATATGGGCCTAACAAGCCCTCATTGTTGACACGTTATTATGACGGTGGATGAGCCCTGTCCGTGTTAGCAATGTTATGACCGAATATTATTATCGAGGACAACCTAGCGTAATGCACTAGGTGGGGTTAGTTGCCAGTATCTATTGTTGAGGGTCAGGTGTATCGTATTTACCGAAGGCTATTATTCTATCCAGTATGATATTTATTTTATGATATGATTATGATATTTTATGAAATCAGTATGGTATTATTTTATAAATTGAGTATGGTATTATTTTATGAACTGAGTATGGTATTTTTATAAATTGATTACGGTATTTTATGTATCAAGCATGAGTATTTTATCAAAAGGTTTTGTATACTTCACGTATATTTTTAAAACATCATTTTCAAATGACTTATCTTCAAACCGTATCACTTTTGGGTCAAAAAGTATTGAAACCTTTCTACTATTATGTTTTCAACTACTATTGCGAATAATTCACCAACTTTATGTTGACGTCGTATTTTAACGCTTTTCAGGGATTTGAGGTTACACCTTTATGATTGCTATGCTTGTTGGCTACGTGGATCTTTTGCATGGAGTTTATTTTGTTTTATTGAATTCCTTAGTATCCCAAACTCTGTAGCCGTATCTTGTTATATTCGGATGATTGTAATAAGTATTCTCTTTCAAACTCTTTATCTATGTTGACGATGTATGGTTTATTTATGTTTGATGTAACCTTTGAATCTCTCATACCGTATACACTGTACACCTCGGTTCCGCCATTCTATGCGGGGTGTGACATATCATATATGATATTATAAGCATATATGATATATACCTATTTCAAAAGTAATATGATAGTTATATCATATATGATAGTTATATCATATATGATATATATCAAATAACATAACCATATCATATATGATATATCTATTACTTGAAATAGGTATATCATATATGATATACCTATTACTTGAAAACAGGTATATCATATATGATAAGCCTATTACTTGAAAACTGGTATATCATATATGATATTATAAGCATATATGATATATACCTATTTCAAAGTAATATGATAGTTATATCATATATGATAGTTATATCATATATGATATGTATCAAATAACATAACCATATCATATATGATATATCTATTACTTGAAATAGGTATATCATATATGATATACTAGTTACTTGAAAACATGTATATCATATATGATATCTCTATTACTTGAAAACATGTATATCATATATGATAAGCCTATTACTTGAAAACAGGTATATCATATATGATATTATAAGCAATTTCAAAGTAATATGATAGTTATATCATATATGATATGTATGAAATAACATAACCATATCATATATGATATACCTGTTACTTGAAATAGGTATATCATATATTATATACCTATTACTTGAAATAGGTATATCATATAAGATATACATATTACTTGAAATAGGTATATCATATATGATATACCTATTACTTGAAAACAGGTATATCATATATGATATACATATTACTTTGAAATAAGTATATCATATATGATATCATATATCAGATATCATATCATATATGATTTTCCTGTAACATGTAATAGGCGTATAATATGCAGCATCAGCTTTCGCTTGTCACCGTGTGGCTGTTTCTTTATTTGAAGCTTATTTGGGTCGTTTGTCGTTCGCTCCTAAGAAATTTTGCTGTAAGTACCTAATCTTGTATATGGATACATCAAGGCTGAAGGCTGAAGATGTCTGAGAATATAGTGGATCCAGAATTAAATTAATTCTAGTTTCGAGATTGTAGTGCCAATTGTTGAATCCTAATTTTCGTTCTCAGAAATCACACCTTTGTGACTAATGTATAGTTGTAAAGAACCAATAACTCCGCGACAATTTACTGTGGAAAGCCGGTGATTATAGTAAACTTCTGTTGTATTTTGATTTTTTTTTCTTCTGAATATCAAATGGGTCGGTTCAAACCAAAAAGTTAACCAAGGGCTGAACAGTCAAATATACCTATTTCAAAGTAATATATATATCATATATGATATGATATTTGATATATGATATACATGTTTCAAAGTAATATGTATATCATATATGATATGATATCTGATACATATCATATATGATATAACTATTACTTGAAATAGATATATCATATATGATATGTAACAAATATCAATATGATATACCTATTACGGGAAATAGGTATATCATATATGATATGCCTATCATATATTTAAGGCATATCATATATGATAGGTGCTTTTAGGGTTTATGACAAAAATCATATATGATAAACCAATATCGAATTTGGTTCAACTCGATCGGAGATTTTAACTTTGAATCGTTATATCAGTACCAATAAACAAACAAAAATACTCATCAATCTGTCATGTAGCTCTTATAATCCAATTTTGGATGATTTTCAACATTCAAAATTTAGATGAATAATGGACAAATATTACAAAGTCTTCTCGAAAACACAAACTAGCAAACGCCTTGCTTAGGACAGACCTTGGCAAGACGCAAGTCCAAGTTTTCGATAGTCCTAAATGTTCGCGTAACCATCTTGTCAATGTACAATGATCCGTCTAAATGATCACATTCGTGTTGTAAAATACGAGCTTGCCACCTAGACGCATCCACCTTTATGGGCTTCCCATCTCGATCTAACCCTCTAACTTCTACTTCAAGGAACCTTTCCACCAATGCTCTATATCCATCAACACTGCAAAAGCATCGACGTGTTACAACATTTAGGGGTATTTGGATATGTGATTAGAAAGTAATTGATGTAACTTCATTAATCAGAATCAGATAAACCGATAACAGGTTGGTAGAAACCAGAGAAAATAAATCAGTTTGTTTAGCGAAAACAGCTTCTACATGTTTCTCCAAATCTAATGATACTTTACCCTAAAAAAATCAGAAAAATTAGCATAACTACTTTCATCTAAACAGACTGAACGTCACAATAACTAGTGAAAACGCATATCCAACCACCCTCCTAACTAAAATGTTTCAAGTTCTTCCTCTATCTCAAAAAAAAGACGGTCAAATCCAAAACAACATACATCTTTTCCGAATGAGCTAGAAATTTTTAAAACAGACACTAAATAGTCAATGGTTTACATCACCTAAACTAGAGGTGGAAAAATAGACGGGATGAGATGAGTTAGGTAACTGATCCAACGGGTATTCCTAGTACGGCTTGGGTTGGGTTCACCCACAAACAATTTCTTTGTCAATTTTTTTTTATAAATAATTAAAACGTTTCATATGATTAAAAGAAACTAAATCATTAAGCGGTGTAAGACGTAGCACGCACTGAAAATCCCTTTGCCCATTTGGACAACTTTCGACCCGTTCCCTTTTATTTTACCCGTTGGATCATTTAGATATAAAACATAACTCAAATCAACCCATTCATTCTCAGTAAATGAAACAAGCAATCCACACCCCATACAAGGGAGCTGAACGTTAGTAATATCTTTGAAGTTCATTGACTCGTTAACGATTAATAAATAAGGTTTCTTAACTCACCTCAAACAACCTTCAGAAAACAATGCCGATTTCTTGCTCTTTTTTTTTAAGTTTCGAGTTCAAAATAACCTACATTTTCACAAAAACAGTCACATAAAACGAAACGACATTGCTCAAATATTGAAAGTAGATTAACATAGACATACCAAAAGATCAAACGGATGTCTATCTTGCGCCTTAACCTCTTCCTCCGGTTCATATCCTATATACTCTTTAGTATCTTCCAACACAATAATCTAACAAGTAATCAACAATGACTCACATTACGCGATATTCGGGTTTCCGTTTACAAAATATATTTAACCAAAAAAAGTATAAAAACTAACTTTTAATGTTCCAATCCATTGCTCCAACTCGAGACTGGTGACATCCTTTTAATCTTCTCAACTGTTTCAATCAGAAAATAGTAATTTAGTAACACATTCATCAAAACAAAAGATCCGAATCATATAAATTAGGGATTCAAAGATAACTTACCAATCTTAAGTACTTAAGTAGTCAATATTGACGGTAATATAATCACTAAATATGTTCCAAGTTAAGATAGTAACGGGTCACCTAAAGTAAAGTAACCTACTTTTTATTCCGAAACTAGAAATCACTAAAACAGTCAATTTGCCATAGTAATTAACACGATTGACAACAACTTTCAACTACTTACACTCCTGTTCAGATTCATCTATAATCTGAACAAATTAACATCCGATATCTGTTTTCTAGCATCAACTCAAACATTTACTACACAAAATTCAAATCAAATACACAAATCTAACACGAATCGAATCACTTTTAATCGCATGTGACGGTGACCTATAGCTTGATTCCATTAGTTGCCTCACTTAAACTAACATTATATAACCTAAAATTCTTACAACAACTACCTATTCATCACAAAAAACTAATCAAACTAACACTAGAGATGCCAAATTTCAATTTTGAACATTTTACTTTTTAATGGGTCAATGTTTTATGTGTAACGGGTCAAGCTCAGTGTATTTTTAATGCTTAATATCTCCTAATTTAAAACAAAATATTAAACTCGAGTTAATACGTTTTAATAATCTTACTTGAAACATTAGTAATTTACGAGTGTCCAATCAAGACTGGTGATAATGTGGTTTGTCTCTGTATGAAATCAGCAATATCTGCAGCGTGTGTCTATTGAAGTAGATCTTTATCAGCAGACGAATTACAAAATTCATTGCAAGTATCAGCTTATCCAAGAATAGATGAATAAAAGTAAGCACCTGAAGAGAACCTGCGACATGACCATCTGGTGCATCACTTTCACCCTGACCCATGCTCCAATTTGTAAATAAAATATAAATAAATCATTAGCATATAATGCTTCCAAATCACATCAATTCACTTTCACGTTTTCGACTTCAAAATCGCTACAAATTATACGAATATAACAGCTACATCAAAACTAAAACAAAATCACATCAATTATTTAATCAAATACTACATACATACCACACACATGCCTAATTCTCAAAATTAGGGTTTTAGAATCAGTTAAACTCAATCGAAATTTCCAATCCTCAATCTACAATCAAACCACATCAATTCAGCTCTAAAATTAAACCAATTGCGTGTAATCGAATAATTAAACTAAAATTAGGTTACCGTAAAATGATCGTCGGTGACGAAAACGTGAATTCTGATTCCGGAATTGATTATAACAGTGAATACAAATCGATAGGATTTTTTGGAGATGAATTTTAGCACCGTTTGAAATTTCTGGAGAGTGTGTTTGTTAGAGAGAGAAAAGAATCACATGAGAAATGAGAGAAAAGAATCAGGGAGGAAAAAATAGAAAGTTGTGAAATTACTAAGATACCCCTCCGTGTCTAATTTTGAATAAATTTAAGTTAATTTGGATGGTGAAATCTGGACCATTGATCATCTTGATCCAATGGTCCAAAATAGGTTTTTTCGTCTTAATTCATTATGTGGTCTTAAATGATCTTTTCTCATGTTATAGATCTATTAATCACGCTAAGTAGTAAATTTAATAACTTTGAATAAACATGGATCGCGATTAAACGTAAATAATAATGGAAAAATCAATAAGTTCAAACATAAACTTGATTAAAACATAAATCCAGGTTCAACAATCCAAGCAATCGCTTAAAGAGTTTAGCTCATGTTGGATTGTAAGTAAATAACAAAATAAGTCTTTAAACAAATCATTGTATCAAGAACAATAATGTAAATAACTTGAATCAAACAATTACTAAAGATCAAAGTTGGTTAAAAGAGATTAACCAAAAGCTTCCAAGTGTTTAAGGGCTTCTAGGACTCTTCTGGCAGCTTTCCAGGATGAATGCGGGTTGAAAATAATGAATAATGGATGAATAACCCGAACCCTAGCAGCCCTATTTATAATTTCTGAAAAATCCAATTCAGCCGTCGGCTGGCTCCTTTAGCCGCCGGCTGAAACACACGGGCCCAAAAGTTGCTTCCGCGGCACGTTTTAAACAATTTAATGAAAACTTTAATTCAGCCGCCGGCTAAGGGATTTCAGCCGCCGGCTGTTTCTCAAACTTCGTATTTTCTGCTCGTTTGTCTCCGTTTCAAGCCAGTTTCAGCTCCTTTTCGCTCCGTGGTCCAAATATTACTTTAATCTGCAAATCTTACTAAAAATATACCAAATCATAACAAAAGTTGCAGATAATGATGCTTAAATACGACAAATATGGCTACAAAATATGTATCATTTCAGACACATCAAATTCCCCACACTTGAATCTTACTTGTCCTCAAGTAAACTGTTAAATTTAGAACAAAACAAACATCTTCCATAAAAATAAAATACCCAACGCGTCGAGTAAATTACAAAAAATTTATTTACGAAGATGAATTTAATAATTACCAAGCCAAAATTTAACTGCATAACTAAACATCTCACGATTTGGGAAGTATAACACTCAATCACTCAATAACTAATCTAAGTGTAATATATATGTGAAATCGCTCAAAGCTCAGTCATGACAAGTATTCTATCATAGGCTTGATAACGATACGCTTCTCCACCAATAGAGTCTAAGTAACTAGTTCAGAGGGCTTATGGTCATATCAATGGATGATGTGTAAAATAATGGAAAATATAATGAAGGTGAAACAATAGGAATGATATGAAACAATCAACTTCCAATTAGTCTACAAATCCAAACATTTTAGTCAAAAATTATATTACTTTCAAAACTTGATTAATTATCCCTAATGGCTCACTCTGATGAAACTTCTAAGACCAAATTTCGTCTTAATTCTTCAACGCTCCAATCGAGAATTTTTATTTCTCGCAAACTTTGTCAAATAACTTCAACATTTCAATTGAGAATTTCTTATTTCTCGCAACTAACGTCAAACAACTTTAACAAATATTGGCTACCTCGTACGGGCTTTAATAACTATTCTTTTTTTTTTATATATATATTTTTTTTTTATATTAAAGACACCGCTCAAAAGGTCCATCAAGATTCTGAATAATTCTTAACTTATATCCACCAGTAACTTCCTTCGTGAACTTAAGTAACTTAAACAACTCCACGCCATCATATATAACATTCCGTCTAATAATTAATCAAGTTAAGAAAGAGGGAATTTTCAACTAAAATATTCGGATTTAACGACTTATACATTAGGCTCAATTTATGGAATATATCTGGAAAGGTGATAAAAGAAAAAGGTTTGGCGCAAATATGGTATCTAAACGTCAAAAACACTAAAAACGAGTGCTCGATAGGTAGTGAGAGTCAATTAACCAGTGTAGTTATTGACTATAAGAAACGAATAGGCCAATCAACTGTTTAACAATCCTAATTCTTTTGCCTCTTTCCTAGTTACTGATAAGTAAAAACTTATGCTCATTCATAGCCTCGAAGCGTATACAGTGTCAAGTTCTAAAGTCTACAGGTCACCGGCACACTCATAACAAATGAAGATAAAAGCATATAAAATGTATGCTATAATGGCTCAAATCCTCACAAAAATTGTAATGGGTAGGTGTGCCTAGTTATGCAACTAGTTAAAACTAATTACGAAAAATATGTCAAAAATTTTAAAATTTTCACACAAATTGTTCCTAAGGACAAATAGATTCAATCCTAACCCCTTCCCCACACTTAAACAATACAATGTCCTCATTGTAAAGAAAATTCAGCAAGTAAGTGCAAAAAGAAAAAGAGAAAGGAATAGAAAAAGCTCCCCCATTTAAATGTCGAATGCTGTGAAAGGAATTAGCAATGGAAAGAATGTTTGGCTGGTAAAAGCGTAACGTCCTCAAAAAATCTGCATAGCTTCCTTTGAAAATTTGGATTTCCGGCATTACTTCCACTAAAATGGTTGAAATTCTAAAATGGGAAACACATGCACACATATTAAGTACCACAAATAAAGTAATCATAGGAAATACATAATCCAAATACAAATCCCAAACAAATAATCCATACGAAATAAAAATACAAATAAAAATAAAAATAGTCTTAAAAAGACACAACATAACCCATGATCATCACATATCAGGCCACTGGCCCTGGTTGCTCCAAGCGGCTCTCCGCTCCTCCTCCTCCTGTTGTCTCTGGGCCTCGGTAGGAGGCTGGTACTCGTAAGGCTGAGCGGTCCACAGGTGGTGGCGATCCTCATAAGTGGAGGATGATGGCTGATCCTGCTCCATAGGCGTGGCACTACCAAATGAATGATAAGAACCGTCATAGGCCTGGTAACTCAAACCGGTACGCTGATGGTACTGATAAAGAACCTCGTCCTGATAGCGGTTCCGACTATCGAACTCTGAATACATCTGCCCCACCTGGTTGCGGATGTAAGTGACATCGTGGCTGAGGTCGCAGTAACGACCCTCCATACGGTCCGCAAACGAATCAAACCGAGACGCCATCTGTCCCATACTGGCTGTCAAAGCCGCCATCTGACCCGAAAAATCGAACCCCTGACCCGGTGGAACCTCATCCTGTGGTGGGGCCTCCTCGAATCCTGGTGGACCCTCCTCATCATCGGACTCATCAGCACCAACAACCCCTCTAATAGCGACCCATCGGTAGGTCACCTCACCCTCTAGGGTAACAAACCTGCTCACCATACCTGAGGACTTAAACCAAGCTGCCCCATACAGACGCATCCCTGGTGTCAACAAAGTACAACTATCAAAGCCCGGTCCCTGGAAGGCTAAGCGGTTGCCAATGGCGGTGACAAAGTGTCCTCCCCGGATCACACTGCCAGTCCGGGCGCCCTTCAGGATGTTGGTCATCCACCGAGCTAAAATATATGGGACATTAACAGGCCGCTTCTGAACGATGCATCCCAGCCAAAATAGTTCCTCTTTATGGCATTTTTCGATGCCGGATTTCCTGCCGATCACATACAAACAAACCATGGCGAAAATAGCCCGAACTTTCGGGTCCCTAATCTGTGTGTAGGAAGGACGGGAGCTCCCTAACTCTCCACTAACGTTGGCCCAAATGGCCGCGTTTTCACTGTAATCCGGAGCCCTAATTCCCTCAGCCAAAAACCCAGCGAAATCCGGGTGTGCAATGTCAGCAGCATCATATAATCCTAGTGTTACCCCAAACTCTGACAATGTCATCCGCCTATATTCGCCCCCAAGAAGAAACTGTATGGTTTGTTTGGTAGGGTTGGGTTCTCTGTGGTTGAAGGTAAATGAGCTGTAGAACTCATAAGTCGCCTCTATGTGGATCGGCTGGTTGATAGAAAACAACCTCTCCCACGCTCTACAGTGAAATCCCCGAAAATCAAATGCCAACATGTCCAAGATCTCAGCAGCTCCCGATGGATAACGGGAGTCGTGTGGGCGGACCGTGGCCAAAAAATTCCAATCAATACCGCTAGGGGCATACACCGGGTATCGCTGCAAAGTGGTTATCCTATCCTGAAATTCCTGCCTCTGCTGACGGGTAACTCCTCGTTTTGGTTCGGATACGCGAAGGAAGTAATGACCGATGTCATAAAGGGGAAAATGAGCGGGGACCTCCTGTTGTTCATTTTCATCGGCCATAATCTGCATAAACCAAATTAGAATAACCATATTAGTCAGATAAAACAGTGCGAGAAAATAGTAAACTGCAACAAACAGCCGAAACAGCGAGCAATAAAAATAGGGACAGAAGGTTTCAGCCGCCGGCTGGCTGAAAACAGCCGCCGGCTAAAAAGGAACCGCCGGCTGGCTAGTTTCAGCCGCCGGCTGAAAATTCTGGACAGTAAAGTCATTGTAATGCACCGTTCTAACTGCTGTTGACACTTCCTATCAAACATAATCTGATAATTACCAAATTGTGCACAAAAATCTCGCATAATCTGTTAAACCAATACCGTATTCTACCATCCAATTCACAACTAGATTCAACAAAGAATGTATTTCTAAGCTTTCACTACACTTACTTCTTCAAATCATTTTCGTCAATTAGAACTTAGGAATTTTGACTTTAAAACTCAAACGTAATCAATAATCAGTAGCAAGTGAAATCCTACTAACAAATTCAATTACAATCAAGTTCCAAATGCCTAGCAAAAACCTCAATTTATATCAACAATTTCTAAACAAAATTAAACCATGGAAACTGAAAATTGAGCACGTATGAAACATACAATTCATCTAAGGAGGGAATCCTAACAATTAATTGTAAAATTAAGCACTAACAATCTCGGATTTTCGAAACCCCCAAATGGTGTTCTTCATGAAAAATCAAAGAAAAACAAGAAAGAGGAGTGAGTAATCCATACCTTGGTGTTTGAATAAGAGATTGAGATGAAAAATTGAAGAAAAACGAACGAAAATGGTGAAAAATTTTCTCAGCCGCCGGTAGGATAAGAGTGTGTGTGTGGATGTGAATGAGAGAAAAAAAATCGGTTTATAACAAGTCTTTTTTTTTAAAACTGTGGTTTGTCAGCCGGCGGCTGGAACCGTCGGCTGATGTTGAGCCGCTGCCAAAATTTCCAAAAGTCAAATTTAGCCGCTGCTGTTTCAGCCGGCGGCTGAATATTTTTAGCAGTCGGCTGGTTTCAGCCGCCGCCAAATTTATTTTTTAACATTTTAGCCGCCGGCTAAAACTCACTGTTTCAAAAAAAATGTTTTTTCGTTTCGGTTATTTAGCACGACTAACCTGGTGTCCGACATGTTTTAGCCGCTCTCATATGATGATCTAAGTGGACCTGAAACAAAAAATTAAAATTAAAAGAGAAAAAACGCGTAGTGTACATATATTTTTTGTTTTTGTTGTTTTTCTGATTTTTTGGGTT